>VWZD01002681.1:42647-55022 GCA_013396695.1 Sakesphorus luctuosus
GGGATGCAGCACCCTGGGATGCAGCACCCCGGGATGCAGCACCTCTGAGATGCAGCACCCCTGGCATGCAGCACCCCTGGCATGCAGCACCCTGGCACGCAGCACCCCGGGATGCAGCACCCTGGCATGCAGCACCCCTGGGATGCAGCACCCTGAGATGCAGCACCCCTGGGATGCAGCACCTCGGGATGCAGCACCCCTGCACGCAGCACCCCGGGATGCAGCACCCCTGAGATGCAGCACCCCTGGCATGCAGCACCCCTGGCATGCAGCACCCTGGGAAGCAGCACCCCTGCAGCTCAGCCGTGACAGCTCAGAGGGGTTCAGGAAGGGCTTCTTGCTTTGGGAGGAGGCTGTTTGCAGCAACAGCCCCACCATCTCCTCCAAACCGTGTCCTTGGAGGAGGTTCTGGGAAGCTGCGGAGCTTCTGAGCCGCTCCTTCTCTCGGCAATGTGAGAGCAATCAGGGCTTGTTTGCATCTGGAACCGCTGGGGTTGTAAACAGCTGTTGTTGCCTTCAAGCAAGATCCTCCTTGCTGGGCAGCCAGAGCTGGAGGAGAAGAAGGATCTGGCCCAGAAGGAGCAGAGCAGGAGGTTACTCAGGGTTTCCACTCCACGGCTCGTGATGCTCCGGGTCAAAAGGGAGCCCAGAGTCCCAGAGCTGCCGTTTCTGACACCAACAGGGCTCATTTCCTCGGCTTTCAATAACGAGGTGAAAAGGTTCAGGGGGAGTGGGTTTGTTTGTGTTTTTCCCCGGTCAAAGGCTTGGATTGGGAATTAGCGGAGCGTGATGGATGTTTCGCCGGGTGCCCGAACAATGGGAAAAGCCAGAGCGAAGCTGCAGGCAAATATTTGTTTTAGTCTTAAATGGAGGATTTTTCTTCTGGGGAGGGGACAGCGCAGGAAAAAAACAATCTGTCCAGAAGACAGAGCACTGAAAGGAGCCCTCTCCTTCTTCCCAAACCACAGGACCTCAGGGAAAGATTAGACTTTTCTAAATCGCCTCCTTCTCTCAGCCTTTTGCATCTGAAACTTTAAAAACACGTTTGGGGAGGAATTTCACATCCCTTTCCAGGGCTGCAAGTGAGAGGAACTGAGCTCCAGGAGCCAGAGAAGCTGGTGGGAATATCTGTGGGATTGGAGGCACTTTGGGGTGCTCAGAAATGATGGGAATTGTGGGAGGGAGGGTGGATATTGGGCCTCGAGAGGATTCCTGCCAGATCTCTGGGTGACCTTGGAGATGTCCCCAAGAGCACATCCAACCTATCCAGAGGTCCACCATCATGTCCTTCCATTCAGAATCCCCTTGGCAAGGCAGGAGCACTGGGATGTGATTCCACCCATCCCTTTCACAGAACCTAGAATGAGTTTGGTTGGAAAAGACCTCCCAGATCATCAAGTCCAACCCTTGGGCCAACTCCAGTCCCTTTACCAGATCATGGCACTCAGTGCCACGGCCAAGCTCAGCTGAAAAACCTCCAGGGATGGGGAATCCACCCCCTCTCTGGGCAGCCCATTCCAATCCCTGAGCACTCTCTCTGCAAAGAAGTTTTTTCTGCTCTCCAACTTCAATTTCCCCTGGCAGAGCTTGAGCCCCCCGTGCCCCCTTGTCCTATTGCTGAGTGCCTGGGAGAAGAGACCAACCCCCAGCTGGCCACAACTTCCCTGATGTGGCACTTCCAGACAGTGCTGAGGTCACCTCTCAGCCTCCTCTTCTCCAGCACAAACACCCCCAGCTCCCTCAGCCTCTCCCCACAGCACTTGTGCTCCACTCCCTTCTCCAGCCTCCTTGCTCTTCTCTGGCCCCGCTCCAGCCCCTCAATCTCTTGCCTCAACTCAGGGGCCCACAACTCAACCCAACACTCAAGGTGTGGCCTCCCCAAGGCAGAGGCCAGGGGAAGGCTCACTGCCCTGGGCCTGCTGGCCACGCTACTTTGGATCCAGGCCAGGATGCCATTGGCCTTCTTGGCCACCTGGGCACACTGGTGGCTCCTCTTGAGCTTCCTGTCCCTCAGTCCCCCCAGGTCCCTTTCTGCCTGGCTGCTCTCCACTCTTCCTCACTGGAAGGTCCTGGAGTGACCCCTTGGCTTATTTTCTCACTTGTAAATTGGCTGTAAATTATCCTTAATTTGGACAAGGATCTCTCTGGGTTTGGTTGCTGCCCTGGAGGGACTGCTCTTCCCTCTGGCAGAGCAAAGGCTTTTGGGGACACCCTGGGGACACGATTTATCCTTCCCATGGGATTCCATGGCCCAGAGTCTGATCCTGCTTAGTGCAGGTGGGACCAATAGCAGGTAACAAGAAACTCAGAGGTTTGTTCCGCCAGGGAAAAGGGTCTTACAGAAGAAGGAGCAAAGGGAAGAAAGGGAGAAAAAAGCATTGACTTCACCCATTGTAAGAAAAAAAAACACAGAAGGAAAAAGAAGTTTTTTGCCTGTAACACCAAATATTGATGCTGAGCTTTACCTTGAATAGTCTTCCCCTTCCCCACTTTTATGGGAATGACACAAAAAAAGCACTGACTCCCCCATTCAAAAAAACAAACAAACAACAACAACAACAACAAAAAAAAAAACAGAAGGAAAAAAGAAGTTTTCTGCCTGTAACTCCAAATATTGATGCTGAGCTTTACCTTGAATTGCGGAGTTTTTTGATATAGAAAACCCAATTGGCTTTAAAACCCAGAGTGGTTGCTGGGAGTGTTGGATCCTTGGGGATTGTGATGGGTCAGGGTTGGCTGAGGAAGATCTTCCTGGTGGAGATAGAGGGAGATGTCCTCTCCTCCCCAAACCTTTCCCTCAGTGGAGAAATGTGATAAAATCTCCTTATTGCAAGGAAGAATGAGAAGGAAAATAATGACCACGTCTTCTGGTTGACCCCCCAAACTCTGGGGGTCCCTGGGACACATTCCTTGTGCAAACATCCACCAACACTCCTCCCACAAAGAGCCTGAGGACAACCAACCCCCAGTGCCTGGATACACCACCCCAGCTCAGCACAGGCATTGCCAGGGATGTCAAAACACGTGGCACTGAACTGGGAACCATCCACTGCCCACCTGGTGCTGTCTGGGAGCAAACCTTGTGTCCCAGTTCAGCAGGTGGGACCAGTTTATCCCTGGGTGGGGGTGACCAAAGCTGGGCATTCTCCACCCTCCATTCATTGCCCACCAACTCTTCCCAATGGCCCACTGGCAGCAGCTGCCCAGGGCACAGCTGAGCCCTCAGCCTGGCAGCTGGCTGGGAAAGAAGCCTGGCAGAGGAGCTGGGAGAACTCCCCTGCAGGGACTCCTTGGCACCTCCACACCCACCTGAGGGCTCAGCTCTGCTCAGGGGCCAGCAACCAGTCCAAAATCCCCCCTGACTCCCACACTCACATCCCCCACTCTGCAACTCCCTGCCCTGGGGGACCCACTGGGGGCTCCCACCCAAACCTCAGGGGAGACAATCTTGGCCTTTGGGGACCTCTGGGGGACCACTCACTGGATCCAGAGGAGGAGCAGAACCTGGCCAGGAGGAGCCCACCACTCTCCACCAGACTGTGCCATCATCTGCACCAACAGCTTTGGCCCTTCCTTTTCCTTTGCACTCGGGGGAACCCCGTGGGGCTCAGCACAGGGGCCACCAAACCCCCCTGTGTTTGTGCCCCAGGGGGCTGGGTTCCACTGCTGGGTTTGGGGGTTCAACCCAATTTCTCTTTGTGCCATTGCACTTACTGTAATATTGTTATTGAATTGTAACTTTGACTTATCATCTCTTTGGTGTTGGGTTTGTTTCTCCTGTTGATTTACCTTTAAACCAGCACAAAAGTGGGAAAGGAAGGTGGAGGTGGGTGAAGGGTTTGGAGGATGGGGCTGGTTGGATACTGGGAGGGATAAGGAGGCAGAGGGCTGGAATCCTCATTTTGGGGGTGAGGTTTGGAGCTGGTTGGGCTCAGGATTCCTGCTGAAGGTGTGAGGGATGTGGGGAAGTGAAATTTGGGATCAGCCCCTCTGGCAGCACCGGAAAAAGGGAGGGGTTTGAGCACTCAGATTTCCTGCTGCCTCCTTGGGACACTCCTGGTGGCTGGTTCAGAAGTTCTGGGACTGAAAGCAGAGTGAAACCTGATGGGAATTACCCCGAGGAGGAGTTTGGGTTGGTGGGGAAGGGAGACTGAGACCATGGGGTGAAACAGCACCAGGTGAGTCCTGCAAGGAGCACAGAGGGAATTCCATCCCAGACACCCCACCCAAGCTGAATCCCCAAGCTGTGTTTATGGGACCCCTTTCCCTGGGGGGTTTTTGTTTGGTTGGGCACCGATCCCTCTGTCCCACCTCACCCTTTCCACCCTTCAGGACCTCCTGATTTCGGGAAGATCGAGCGCTCCCGGGGGAATATTTTCGGGGAGATTATTTTAACAAGCCCTTTTGTACCAGGAAATGGGGGAGTTTAACCTAACAAGCAACCACCAGGCCGAGGGGACAAATAAATCTCCTTCCCACCTCTTAATTTTCCAGCCTCCATGAGCAGTGTTGAAGTCCAGAGTGGCTGTGACCCCAGAAGACATTGCTCATTTTGACACTTATATGGTTTGCCCCCTGCCTGAACCCCGTCCCCGCGCCGAGATCCAGGCTGCAGGCTCCCTCCTGGAGCCCTGGGAGCTGGGAATGTGCTCTGCCTGCAGCCAAGTGGCACTTTGGGCTCAGGCAAGGGGGGGACTGATGGAGTTTTCCCCAAAAAAGAGGGATAATTTTCCTTTATTTGTTGTTGTGGGAGGTTTTGTCTCCTCGCGCCGCGCCGGGACCGGATCCAGCCAAGGAATGGTTGGGAATCTGCCTTGCCCTGCTGACATCTGCAAAGAGGAGGCAGGAAGGGCACTGCTGCCACTCCACAAAGGTTTGGAATGGGCTGCTCTGCCAGGAGACACATGGAGGGCAGGATGCCCCTCCGAGGGTTGAGCCCATCCCGGGGCTGGAGGCGGATAAGGCCGGAACGGCGCTGACTTTCATCTGGAAAGGGGAGCAGTGAGGAAAAGAAACCAGAGCTCTGGGCACACACAGGAGTTAAAAATAAAGCCCAGAGTCCCCCTGAAGAGGGTGATGAGCCAATGGGATGCAGGAGCTGGCAAAGGGCTGGATTAACCCCCACTTGAAGCATCTCGAGAAGAGGGTTGGAATCTCCGGGCGCGAAGTGTCCCTGTCCCAGAGCCCCGGGAAGGTCAAACCCAGCCCAGGATTCCAGGGTTTAATTCATAGAATCCTAGAATGGATTGGGGTGGAAAAGACCTCTGAGATCATCAAGTCCAACCCTTGGGCCAACTCCAGTCCCTTTACCAGATCATGGCACTCAGTGCCACAGCCAAGCTCAGCTGAAAACCCTCCAGGGATGGGGAATCCACCCCCTCTCTGGGCAGCCCATTCCAATGCCTGAGCACTCTCTCTGCAAAGAAGTTTTTCCTCATCTCCAACTTCAATTTGCCCTGGCAGAGCTTGAGCCCCCCGTGCCCCCTTGTCCTATTGCTGAGTGCCTGGGAGAAGAGACCAACCCCCAGCTGGCCACAACTTCCCTGATGTGGCACTTCCAGACAGTGCTGAGGTCACCTCTCAGCCTCCTCTTCTCCAGCACAAACACCCCCAGCTCCCTCAGCCTCTCCCCACAGCACTTGTGCTCCACTCCCTTCTCCAGCCTCCTTGCTCTTCTCTGGCCCCGCTCCAGCCCCTCAATCTCTTGCCTCAACTCAGTGGCCCACAACTCAACACAACACTCAAGGTGTGGCCTCCCCAAGGCAGAGGCCAGGGGAAGGCTCACTGCCCTGGGCCTGCTGGCCACGCTACTTTGGATCCAGGCCAGGATGCCATTGGCCTTCTTGGCCACCTGGCCACACTGGTGGCTCCTCTTGAGCTTCCTGTCCCTCAGTCCCCCCAGGTCCCTTTCTGCCTGGCTGCTCTCCAGCCACTCTGTGCCCAGCCTGGAGCACCAAGTGGAAGCTTTAATTCCAGTTGTCCTGTCCACAGCTCCATCCTGGCAGGATGTGAAGCAGGTGGCAGGGAATGCTGGATGTCCATTCCCACTGAACCAGACCTGGAGGGAAGTTCAGGAGGTCAAAGGGAAACAGGAACAGGGACACAGTTCCCTCTGGAATCCCAGGGAAAGGAGGTTTGGGGCTAAACCCTTCAATCCTTGAGCCTCTTCCTTGATTTCAGCCACTTTGGGGTCAGGCCTTCAGTTTGTGAAGGCATTTGGAGCCTCTTTCCAAGTAGGAAGCAGCCCAGGTGGGTGAGAAGAGGTGGCTCAGCCGGGGGAATTTCACACACTCAGGCCAGAATTGTCCCCTTTGGATCCACATCGTGACATTCCCAAAGTTCTCAATTCCACACCTGTCTCAGTTTAACCCAAACTGCCTTTTCTTCTCCTTCTCCTACGCTTCCCAGCAAAGAAAAAAAAAAACAAAACTAAAAAGAAAGTGAGAACCCAAAAGAAACTGAATCCAATCAGAATATACAGATATTTTTTAACATTTACAACTACATATACAGTTTGTACAGACTATGAGGGACCCCCAGGGGAAAAGGGAAGAGGGAAGAGGAGACAGGAATAAGGAGGGATGAAACCAAACACAAACCAGACAAATACAATTAAAAACTCTGGAAAAAAAAAGGAGATAAATTGGCAAAAATACAATTTCACCAACAACTCCAAGAGAAAACTGGTTTGCATTCTATCTCTCTCTCTCTCTTTCAGGGACTCAAGTGAGGGACCGACATCTGTGNCCAACAACTCCAAGAGAAAACTGGTTTGCATTCTCTCTCTCTCTCTCTCTTTCAGGGACTCCAGTGAGGGACTGACATCTGGGTTCCTCCTGCTCCTTCTGGGTTCCTCCAGTGCCACCCCCTGCCATGGGCAGGGACACTTTCCATAGCCCAGGGTGCTCCAAGGCCCGTCCAACCTGGGAGTGGGTTTGGGCCCCTGGGAGGGGTTTGGGTTCCTGGGAGGGGTTTGGGTTCCTGGGAGGGGTTTGGGTTCCTGGGAGGGGTTTGTATCCTTGGGAATGGATTTGGGTTCCTGGGAATGGATTTGGATTCCTGGGAGGGCTTTGGGCCCCCGGCAGTGGGTTTGGGTCTGTGGGTTTGGGTTGGGTTCTGGGAGGGGGTTTGGGTCCCTGGGAGGGAGTTTGGGCCCCTGAAAGAAGGTTTGGGTCCCTGGGAGTGGGGTTTTGTTCCTTGGGAGGGAAGTTGGGTCTCTGAAAGAGGATTTGGGTCCCTGGGAGGGATTTTGGGTTCCTGGGAGTGGGTTTGGGTTCCCGGAACAGGGTTTTGGTTCTCTGAGAGAGGGTTTGGGTCCCTGGGATGGGGTTTGTATCCCTGGGAATAGATCTGGGTTCTTGGGATGGGGTTTGGGTTCCTGGGAGTGGGTTTGGGTTCCTGGGATTTGGTTTGGGCTCCCGGGAGTGGGTTTGGGTCTGTGGGATTTGTTTTGGGTCCCTCGGAGGGGGTTTGGATCCCTGAGAGAGGGTTTGGGTCCCTGGGAGAAGATTTGGGTCCCTGGGAGGGAGTTTGGGTCCCTGGGAGTGGGTTTGGGTCCCTGGGAGAAGATTTGGGTCCCTGGGAGGGGGTTTGGGTCCCTGTGAGAAGATTTGGGTCCCTGGGAGGGGGTTTGGGTTCCTGGGAGAAGATTTGGGTCCCTGGGAGGGGGTTTGGGTTCCTGGGAGTGGGTTTGGGTCCCTGGGAGAAGATTTGGGTCCCTGGGAGGGGGTTTGGGTCCCTGGGAGACAGTTTGGGTTCCTGGGAGGGGGTTTGGGTTCCTGGGAAGGGGGTTGGGTTCCTGGGAAGGGGTTTGGATCCCTGGGACAGGGTTTGTGCCCCTGGGAGGGGCCCCTGGGAGGGGTTTGGGCCCCTAGAAGGATTTTGGGTCCATGGGAATGGTTTCAGGTCCCTGGCAGGGGGTCTGGGTCCCTCAGCCCACCAGGACCCTCAGGATGGAGCTCTGGGGGCCGTGGCACCTCTGGCAACCCCCCTACTCCCCTCCCCCCAAACATTCCAAGACAATCCCTGTCTCCTCTGGGGAAACCCACCACAAAAACACCACAAACCCACCAAAAACCACCAGACAAAGAGAACAACCCCCCATGATGCTGCAGAGGTTGGATGAGGACCTTTCCCTTCCCCATCCCTGCAGCAAAGTGCCCCCAACGTGCCCTCGGGTCCCCCCAAGGGACTGGAGCTCAGTTTATTTTTAGAGCCATCCAGAAATAACCCTCAGCCCCTCCGTGGTCAGAGGAGACCTCGTGATGACAACGATTATTTGAGTTGCCTCAAACGGAGCAAATATTCCCTGAGATTTTCATTCCTTGGCCTGAAACCTGAGCCGGTTTGTTTTGTGATAAGGCCCATGTGGAGAGAGGTCCCTCATCCAAATTCATGAGTGTCCTGGCTCTGCAGAAGGTCGTGGTTGCCACGAGCTCAACGCTCAGAGAGTGACCCTGGTGGAACAACAAACGTCCCTGGGGCTGCTCTGGAGGGGGGGCACAAACACAGCCCTGACCTGACCGGGGGGTCAGGCTGGAGGAACCCAACCAAGTTCAGCTCAGGTGAAGCTCCCCACGTGGAGAGCCTTGGTGGGGTGGCACAGGGAGCACCAGCATCGCCCATGGGATGGAGGAGAGCTCTGGCTCCGGGCTTTGCCCACCCCTGGGAACTGCAGGTGCCCAGGGAGTGACGGGAATGTGGGGCCAAGCTCAGCCCTTCCCCAGGGATCCACAGAATCCCAGAATATCCTGAGCTGGGAGGGACCCCCAAGGACCATCCAGTCCAACCCCCAGCCCTGCACAGACACCCCAACAATCCCACCCTGTGCCCCAGAGCATCATCCCAACACTCCTGCAGCTCTGGCAGCCTTGGGGCCGTGCCCACTGCCCTGGGGAGCCTGGGCAGTGCCCACCACCCTCTGGGGAAGAGCCTTTCCCTGAGATCCCACCTGAGCCTGCCCTGGCACAGCTCCAGCCCTTCCCTGGGTGCTGTCTCTGCCCTGGCACAGCTCCAGCCCTTCCCTGGGTGCTGTCCCTGCCCTGGCACAGCTCCAGCCCTTCCCTGGGTGCTGTCCCTGGTCCCACAGAGCAAAGCTCAGTGCCTGCCCCTCCTCTGCCCCTGCCCAGGAAGTTGTCCCCGCACTGAGGTCTCCCCTCAGTCTCGTCTCCTCCAGCTGGACACACTTGGACTTGATTCAGGTTCTTGTGGTTCATTCCCACCACTTCCAGATTGCTTTCTCCCCCAAGACAGGTTTGTATCCACACCTCCAGGTCTGTGTCCACATCTCCAAGTTTGCATCCACACCTCCAGGGTCGTGTCCATCCACACCTCCAGGTCTGTGTCAACACCTCCAGATTGGTGTCCATCCACACCCCCAGGTTTGTGCCCATCCACACCTCCAGGTTTGTGTCCACACCTCCAGCTCCATCCCCTTTGCTCCCACCTCCTAATTCCAGTCTCCAATCTGGGGAAAATCACACAGCAGAGAGGGGAGATGTTCCTCAAGCCCAGCAGGTTTCTCCTGGAAGGTCCCAGTGGTGCAATCAGCACAAATCCAGGGAAACTGAGGCAGGGGGAGTCCCAGGATCATCCCAGAGAGCAGCAGCAGCCACAGGAGAACCCCAGGATATTTCCAAGGGTATGGAATGTCTCGTGCCCCCATTCACCTCCCTGCTCATCCCTGCTGGTCCAAACAGGCCAAGGCTTTCCTTGGGATCCCAAAATCATGGAATTGTCATCATTGGAGAAGACCTTTGGCATCACTGAGTCTCACCACCAACCCAGAACTGCCACCATGTCCTTAAGTGCCACATCCAGATGTTTTTTGAACACTTCCAGGGATGGGGACTCCACCTCTGCCCCTTCCAATGCTTGGCCACCCTTTCCATGAAGAAATGGTCCCTAAAATCCAGTCTGAAGCTCCCCTGGGGCAACTTGTCCTGCAGTGACTGGAATTCCAGGAGCCTCCCTGCTCCCAGGCCCCACAGGTCCCCACTCCATGGGCTGAGGAGACAACACTGATCCCACCTTTCAGAGGACCTGGCAGGCTCAGGTTTGGACCATCTTATCCATGGGAAGCATCCAAAGACTGAAGTTGGAGGGATACAACCCAGACAGGGCAGGGCTGGTTCCTGGAGATCTTCCTTTGGGTGGGTGACAGAGCCCACCCCTGGTTACGTTTCTAAGAGCTCTGACTCCTTGGATGAGCAAAATCAGGGCTTTTGAACCCATTTGATCATCAGAAATAACAACTGGAGACCCCCCAGGAGTGTTGTCTCCTCCCTGGCCTTTCCCTCTGGACTGTTTTCCATGGAACAGGACTGGCAAAGATCCTTATGGAGAAGACAGGACTTCCCTCTTACTTCTACCTGTTGCTTTTTTTCTCTGGCTGAGCGTTTGCAACTCACCCACACTTGGATCTCTCCCCTGATCCTGGATTTTAGCTGCTGTTTTCCCTACAATGTGCTGGATGAGCTGGAGGACCCCAGGGATGTGGGACATCAACCACTGCTTCCCAATTTTGGGTGTCCCAAAATTACAGGAAATTACAGGGAATGATCTGCTGGAAACCCCAACCTGGGTGCTCCTGAACCTCCCAGGGGCTGGGCCTGACCAGGACAAATGTGACAAATGTGAACATTGAGGGAGAAGAACTTGGAGACAGGAATAGCAGGAACCAGCCTTTTACCTGGACTGGCTTATTCCAGGATTCACCCATTTCCCAGGACTGGGCTATTCCTTTGATCCATTTCCCAGGACTGGGTTATTCCTTTGATCCATTTCCCAGGACTGGGCTATTCCTTTGATCGATTTTCCAGGACTGGGATATTCCTTTGATCCATTTCCCAGGACTGGGATATTCCTTTCATTCATTTCCCAGGACTGGGTTATTCCTTTGATCCATTTCCCAGGACTGGGCTATTCCCTCCATTAATTTTCTAGGACTGGCTTATTCCTTCTACCCATTCCCCAGGACTGGATATCCTTCCCTCCTTTTACCTGGACTGGTTTATTCCAAGATCCACCCATTTCCCAGGACTGGATTATTCCTTTGATCCATTCCCCAGGACTGGTTTGTTCCTTCCCTCCTTTTACCTGGACTGGATTATTCCAGGATCCACCCATTTCCTAGGACTGGGTTAATCCTTCTATTGATTTTCCAGGACTGGGCTATTCCCTCCATCAATTTTCCAAGACTGGGTTATTCCTTCCACCCATTCCCCAGGACTGAGTTAATCCCTCCCTCCATTTACCAACACTGGTTTATTCCTTCCACCCATTTCCCAGCACTGGGCTATTCCCTCAATCAGATTTCCAAGACTGGGTTATTCCTTCCAGCTTTTTATCAGGACTGGTTTGTTCCTTCCAGCCTTTTATCAGGACTGGTTTATTCCAGGATCCACCCATTTCCCAGGACTGGGTTATCCCTTCTATTGATCTCCCAGCGCTGGGCTATTCCCTCTATTGACTTTCCAACACTGGGCTATTCCCTCCACTGATTTCCCAACACTGGATTATTACTTTGATCCATTTTTCCAGGACTGGGTTATTCCTTTTATTGATTTTCCAGGACTAAGCTATTCCCTCCATCCATTTTCCAACACTGGGCTATTCCCTCCATCATTTCCCAGCACTGGGTTATTCCCTCTATTGACTTTCCAACACTGGGCTATTCTCTCCATCCATTTCCCAGGACCTGATTATTACTTTGATCCATTTCTCCAGGACTGGGTTATTCCTTTTATTGATTTCCCAGGATTGAGCTATTCCCTACACCCATTTTCCAGGACTGGGTTATTCCCTCCATCCATTTTCCAGCACTAGGCTACTCCCTCCATCATTTTTCCTGGACTGGGTTATTCCTTTGATCCATTTTTCCAGGACTGGGTTATTCCCTCCATTGACTTTCCAATACTGAGCTATTCCCTCCATTCATTTCCAGCACTGGGCTATTCCCTCCATCCATTTCCAGGACTGGGCTATTCCCTCTATCAATTTTCCAGGACTGAGTTATTCCTTCCAGGTGTATTTTAGTTCACCCCAAACCCACAGAAACCTTCCCTGGATTTGAAAAAGTCCCCAAAAATGCTTTTCTAAGAACTTTCTAGTTCGAGGTGGATGAAAAAGAACTTATTTCCGCCCTCTCCCCCCGCTTCTATTTTTCAAGTCACAAAAGAGAATTAATTCCTATGATTTTGGTGGCTCACTGAGACTGGGGAGAACTTCCTTTGCCCTTTAAAAAACTGGGAGAAATCCTGGTCTTCTGCTCATCCCTCCTTGCTTCCATATCTCCACATTTCTTTTGGCTGGGCTGGAATATTTTCCTCCTCTCCCCTGACTTTGGGGCTGAGCTGCTCTCAGGAATATTTTCCT
>VWZD01002682.1:0-32185 GCA_013396695.1 Sakesphorus luctuosus
GAAGGAAACTAGTTACATATTTTTATTGTCATTTTATGTTATTATACAATATACTATGGAAAGCATCAGTAGACCATTTATCTTTAAATTTACGACAGTTCTTCGCAGAAGGCATCCTTTACAAATGAAAGTAAGTTTGAAAGTAAAACTTTGATTGTTTAGCAAATACATTAAAGGAATTTTAATATGATCAAACTAAGCTCTTCAAGAATGGAGCATGTAAAGAGATATTTAAGGAAGATATTTTCTTCTGTTTTAATTCTTTTGTATGTGGGGATATGTAGATAGGAGTATGTAAAACAGGTTTTGATTTTTCTACCATCTAAATTTATTCTTACATAAAATTCAAATTATGAAAACTAGAGTCCTTTTTAATTCCCTGCATAGAATGTAGCAATTGTTCTGGTTGTATGGTTTAGTTTAGTTTAATTCTTGTGGTTATACTCCCATATGTTTATATTTTAATTTCCCTTCTGATTTGAAATTAAAAGGAGATAATACACACTTTTTTCAAAGCATAAAAATAAACAAATGACCCATGAAGAGCTAAGAAGCAGAAAGTGCCTGTCAGTTGTATTACTTCACAGTGGTGGCCTGACAAAAACACCTTTTTGTGAATCTAACACACACATAAAAAGAAAGGTCAGGGTTCACAGAGCTAGTTTATTGCAAATGGTTCTCATGGTTTTTCTGTTTTCTCTTTCTGAGGTTTTCTGGGTTCATTGTTTAAATGGCCTCTTCCACTCATTCATTCTGTTTTGGTTTCCACTAAAAGCCCTTCAACATGGTAAGTATTACAAAAAATAAAAATATAAGCGTTGAAAAGTACAAAATATCTAAATATTATCTTTTTAAAGGGAAACTTTATAAATACTAACAGTTTAATGTGATTATATTTCAAGATATGATTTCTAGAATTAGACCAGATGTCGTATATTTAAAATGTTTTATTTCAAATCTGTTTATAAGTAGGAGTAATATTATGTGTATATGCATTAAACTATCTTAAGTAGGGCCTATGCACACTGATACAAGATTTAGAAAAGGAGACTGATATTTAATTATGCTTATTTTTTATAATACACTGCAATGGTAAATACCTAGGAGATCCTAAATCTCTATCCCTTGTGTTGTCTCTTACATTTTGTCAGCTTTTATTGTTGCCGTCTATACATTCTCTTCTGTTACTTCAAGGGCGTACTAACCTGCTAGTTTACATTTCTGTGAGTAGGATTGTCGCAGAGGAATGGTGATATCTTGGACTGCTCAGTCCTGTCCATAGTCCAGTTCTACTGTTGTATATGCTCCTGAGCTGCTGAAGGAAATGGGGCAGTGGAGAGGAAAGTGGTGTTAATTAAAGGAAACTTGAAAGTACTGCTTCCAGCATGTGGGAATATTTGGGGCTGGGGAAGCTGTCGTAGGAGTGTGGTTTTGTTTTGCTTCCAATTTTGGGGGAGAAAAAAACTAGTGTGTACCATGCAGCTTTCCTTAAAATTAGTCTGCTTGGTTTTAATAATATAGACAGGCAATCTGTCCTGGCGTAGGGGACTGAAATGTTCTCGTGGACATTTTGGAACTGTTGAGACTAGATGGTGAGGCTGTCACAGCTGCTTGTGCCTGGAAAGGTTAAGGGAAGACTTCTTGCAAAGTATTTTACACTCAGTGACTCCTAATGGGTAAAGGGAGGTATGTGGCAGCCTGTTTTCTCTGAAAGGCCACTCCCATCACACTGAATGTGAGTTTGCATTGCAGAGGTTTAGACAGCCCAGGAGGAATGAGGTCCCAAAATATCCATGCGTGGCTAAAACTATAATCTCAAATGCAAACCAGAATTGCTGTTCAGAGCTGTAGCCAATCCATGCAAGAGATTTATGCATTACACGATGGAGAAATGTTTAATGAGTATATGTGGTGATGCAGAATAGAGTTCATGTGTGAATGTCAAAGCTGCTATTCTTGCACAAGCACTTGTGATAGCAGTGTAGCACAGACCTTCTTGGCCCACAAACCCTGGGCTAGAACTGACCTGCTGGCATGTGCCTTCTACAGGCCTGAACAAATTGCCTTCTGCCTTTCCCTTTCATTCCTAAGAGAAAGGACAGGAGAGTGAGAGAGCAGAATTGGAACCTGGGGAATTGTGTACGTGGTAAGGTGGTATAATCAGTACCTGGCATGGGTCCAGGTGATGCACAGAGTTTTGTATCAAGAGGATATGAGTGTAAAATGAAAGCTGCTGTTAATTAAATCTGATGTCTGTGTGTGTAAAGAGAAAAGGGAAATGGTGCTATAAATTTCCCGAGGAGGAGCTGATGAGTACCAGAGAGTGGAATTTCTGAGAACAGGTGTCAGTTTCCACTTTCTCCTAGCAAGGAAGTGGTGCAGGAAGATCCTGAAACAGGAAAGAAGGAATGGGAAAAAAGGGGGATAGCTCAGCTTTCTGTCTAAAAGTGCTGAGTCCCCGCACTCTGGCTGATGGGCATAGACTTAGCTGCATGCCTAGTCCTCTGTCTTATCCTCATTACGTCCTTTACTGCTAGGTATATATTGTAAAGCATATTTGAGCAGGTATTTATTAAAATGTTAAAAAGCAAATCTTGAAGATTATTAAAATCTCCTGGAGCACTTCTCTTGATCAAATTTTCATGTTTAGTCTTTAGTCTGGCTTGTCCACCTGTTTGTTATCTGTAAGCCAAAAATTTAGTAGAGCCTATCAAGAAATACGAAATCAGAGAGTAAGTATGTATTTGTAAGAGTTGTTTGTCCAAATTTGCTCCATGGGACCTCACCATTGCACAGTACACAAAACTTACAGTCCATGTATTGTCATGTGGATATGAAAAGTGACAAGGATATACATCTTCACAGAAGCTTCTTCTGATGCAACTTTGCCAGCACTACAGTAAATAGCAGAAGCCAAACTTATATGTACTAGTAAATTCACTGAGTCTTCCATCTTTTGTATAACCTTTAAAATGAATGGGTTTTTTCAGGCTTCAGCTCTTGTAGTCCTTTTTGGTGTGCTAGTCTGTCCAGGGAGAAAGTTAAATAGGGAAAGTGTCAGAAATGCAATCAGTATCACTAGAGCTAAGAACGCAGCCATTGTGAGCTCCTCATCATGGGATGGGAGGCAGCTAGGTCAAGGATGACTATTTATAAGCATTTTTATTCTAATTTTTTTGTGTGAACTTGTCTCCTGTTGTCCCTTCCAGAATACCAACACATAAATCATTTTTTTCTGTGGTAAACTGGCTTCACAGGTCCTGCAAAGCTTTTAGAAAGGAGCACTCTTCATACATGATTGAAATGGATTTCATGTCAAGCATGAATAAGAGTGATATGAAAGCTGGAAAAACACTCAACACAAATATGAAAACACTTTTAATTAGCAGTATTTAATATACTCTATGCTGGCTGAGGATAGTGTAAAAGTAAGTGTCTTCAACTGCAGGCCATTTTTATCAGCATTTATTACCATTTTTGTCACGTTCCTCTGGCCAGCCCAATCAGAGGAGTTATAAATCCGTCCCCACCTCCTCAAAAACCCCAAAGAAATACCTTTATTCTTCTCTTTCCCCCAATGAAGCTTTTTTAAAAAAAAAATTCTTTTTTTTTCTTTTATCCTTACTTGTAACATGCACAGCATTTTGATATTTCTGTATAATGGCAGTAAAAAGCAATATCCTGCTGGTTAGAACCTCTTCAGCAGACTAAGTGTTATGATTTAGTTGGTTTAGTTGCAGTATATGAACATTCTTGAGCGCCAAAAGCATTTCTGAACAGAACAGGTGAAAATGTAGCTACCTCAGTACATTTAATTGAGATGGGAAATTTCCTTAGGATAGTTCAGTTGTCTGTTGTCCCGTGTTTGCCAAAAACTTCCATAGAACTGGGATCAGAAAATCCCAGCAATAGTCATAAAATAAGTTCTGATAAATAATTGTAAATGCACTGTTTCAGAATCCTGAACTTAAGAAACACGTTAGATGTGATTTTTATGAAAATGCATCTCTTTAGAACTCTAACTCGTTACATAACTGATGTGTGTGTGCTTTTCCATGTGTGTGCAAGATGGATAGGAACTTACGTGAATCCACATACTTAAGTTGGGTAAAGTTTGAAAATTTTATGAATGACAAGCATCTCAAAAATTTTAACTGTGTGTATTTGATATTTTTAGTTTACCTATATGTTACAATCAATATACACTGTAACTATTATACTTAGTATTTTTCTGAGGGGTAAGATAATGTATCTCTAATTTTAATAATAATTCTATTAATTTTTACTGAATACAGTATTAGTCTTATTGGTATATAATGTTACAAAAAGTCCCTGTTTCTAGCATAATCCCTGAAGTCACTAAAAGCTTTAAAGCACTCGAGTTGTAAAAGTTATAGATCTCTAGTGTTCAGCACAGTTTAAGGTGGAATCTGCTGTTAGTACCCTATAGAGTGCTACCATCTCTTTTGTACAAAAAATAAGGTTATATATAGTGCTATTGTCAATGTTTAAATGTTTTTACTTTTATTACTTTCCTTCTCCAGGTACTGTATTTGGCAATGGTAAGACTTCAGATTACCTGCTCCTGGGGAACACTGTGTACACTGTAAGTCAATATAGGTGCTACTCTTTAACTCTTTAAAAGATGTGGATTTATTATTATTTATACTAATAGAAGACTTGATTTAGTGTAGTGCCTTAAGAAGTCCCTTAAGAATAAGAAATGGCTGTTGAATGACTCTTTCAAGAGCTTTGAAGTGCACTTTGCATTCTAATTCCAGTTTTTAAAACAAAGCAGTTTAATAAAGATGCAGAAGACACATCTGTCCTTTACCGAAAATTATCTTTTTCTTTTAAATAATGAGAATTATGATTCCCTAATTGCCATGCTTATTAATAAGGTAAGCTTCTGTGTTGAAGAAAACTCTGGCTTGTGGACTTGCAAAGACATAATTCTCCTCTCTCAATTTATGATGGGACCTTGAAAGAGGCATAGAACCACATGGAACAAATGTTTGTGGGATGCCTTTAAGAGGCAGTCAAACTGCCAGAATTACACCTGACCATACATAACTAATCTTCTGCTGCTCTCGTAGATACTAGTCATTATTAGTTGGGATTTTTTTCTCTTTTATTTCCTAGAATAAATAAGTAAAGCTAAATATCTGGGTTTGACTTACTAGATATGAATGTTACTCAAGAGATGAGGGTTTTTCAAGTTCTCTCTTAGAAGCAAAATTAGACTTAGCCACTGTTCTTCAATGTTAAGAGTTTAATGAATTTTTCAAGTTCCTACTGTATCCAGGTACAAAAAAGGAAGTACTTCTTCCATCAAAATAAGGGAATGTAATACAAATTTACATCAAAATCAATTTCCTTAGGGAATAGGGAAGCATCATAACTGAAATAAAAGGAAAGTATTTTAGGTACATTGTAGTCCTTTGAGAATGTAGCTGCTGTTGACATTTCATATGTATGAGAATGTTTTGAGTAGTGTTTTCTGGTCACCTAACAAGAAGGGTTAGAGAGCTAAAGTAACCACAGCCCATTTGCTCTATTTCCTACTGGTGTAACAGTTAAAATGTCTTTTGCCAGTCAGTACATGGCCTTTCAACTGGTTCTTTCAAGCACATAGAAAAATTTTCTGCTCCACAGTTCCCTTTTCCTATTCCAAAACGCAAGCACAGATTGTTTTGTCAGCAGTAGTTGCATATAATCATGCAATTTATCATATGATGAATTGTTTTCCGTTAGGGGTGGATGGAATATCCTGGGTAAGTGTTTTCTGTGCAAGTCTTAATAAAATTAAGATGTAAGGTCACAGTCATTGTCATAGCTCAGTCCTGTTGCTTTAAGTGAAACAGGTTTATCTTGTGGTTCACTGCTCCAGGTTCTCACCCTATCTACAAATGTTTCATTGTTCAGTTTCTAAAAGTTGCAGCTTTGCTCAGTTCAGCAGAAGTTTATTTTATTACTTGTATGTATGTATACACAAGTAATATAACTTCTCCTGTCTAACACTTAAAGCAAATTTGTGGTAGCATCTTCTTTTCTTTGATGGCTTTACAGGTATCCATTGTATTAGCCATCATTTTGTAGAGTTAGCCCTGTACACTTGTTAAACCTAATTAGTCAACATATGGCTGTAGTCATAAATGTTGTTCTTTCTTGAAGGGATCTCATAACTACTTCTTATCCAGGCACTCTGCTTTGGGCTTCTTTCCAAAGCCAAGCTTGGCACCAGGAGAAAGCAAGTTACATACGGTGTACTAAGAGTTGACTGTATTACGCTAGGTCCTGTGGAACTGAGTGCTCAAAAACTACTGTGTTAAGGTTGTCAGCCACCAGTTGGTGGATAAATCTTGAAATCTTACAGTACTGCAGAACATGTGAGTATCATCTGTGACATCAGCTGGCTCACAGACACTGAAGACTGCAGTTTCAGATTTGTAGCAACATTTTCCAGTGCCTTCAGAAATTACATAATTTCTGATATTTTCAATATAGTAACCTGGAAGTACTCATTACTGTTTGTCAAGCTGAATCCATAAACACTAAAACAGAGGTCACAATGCAGTTCTCTGTCACCTTCCGCAACTGGTTTTCAGCTCTCCTAGTTGAAACTTCACCAGCTTGAGGGGTTAATTTCTTGATACTAACCTGAAGAGTGGCCAAGAACTTCTCAAGAAAACTCTACCTTCCTTCACTTCATATTAAGTCTGAGGATAGACGGACGTTGCAATTGATGTATTCTTGCTCTTGCACGGGAATTCAAGGAGGTCTGGAACAGGTGAAGATTTGAGAGACTTTCAAAGTGGG
Source organism: Sakesphorus luctuosus (assembly GCA_013396695.1). Taxonomy (NCBI): domain Eukaryota; kingdom Metazoa; phylum Chordata; class Aves; order Passeriformes; family Thamnophilidae; genus Sakesphorus; species Sakesphorus luctuosus. Next base: position 6,820 of record VWZD01002682.1, read on the forward strand.
GGTGGAAGATTTTTTTTCTTTGCATGTGAACTGTATGTGCAGTGACAGTTGTCAGTCGGGCATTGTCTTGAAATACCAAAATAATGTGGCTAATGTACTTCTCATTTTTTATACTGATTTTCATGTATGAAGTTTTAAGACGTATGCGTTCATCAGTTCTACAAAAATCAGTAAGAAAGGCATTCAGGAATTAATACAGGTTAGTTTCTTTGGATCCACAAAGAAAGTCAGGAATATGCACTGATTTATATCATGTCCTGGAATTATTTCTGCAAACATAGATGTCAAATAAAAGTAGAGTGGTGTGAAAATATTTGTATGATCATTTTTGAGAGGTCTTTTTTGGAAAAGCTCAGCCTTTATACAGAATACCAGTTTGATTTCATGTTTTCTTTGTAGCAGTCAGTGAGCTATTGTTAGTTTGGCTCAAGGAGATGAGTAAGCCATAAAACTCACCTTCTTAAGGGAGCTGCTGTGCATAGTTAGTGATTTTGTTAGGGGTATCAGAATTCCTTCAGAGATCACTCAAGGGGTATATATTTACGCAGTGTGTATCTCTTTTTATAGAAACCTGCAGTGTTTTGTGTATACATTTTGTCTATGCAATGGGAATTCTTGAGCTCATCTTACAGAGGGATTTCTTACAACTGAGCGAAGTAGCAAGCAAGTGTACCAGATGAGGTTTTTGGGGGTTTTTTTCCATAGTTCAATTTTTTTTCACTCATCCAAATATAGCATCAGAACTGGATAGACTAAGTAAATTATAACACTTGTCCTTAATTTTCTTCTAATTAGATTTCACACATCATGAGGCCACACCTCAAGTATTGTGTTCAGTTCTGGGCCCCTCAGTTCAGGAAAGATATTGAGGTGCTGGAGTGGGTCCAGAGAAGAGCAACAAGGCTGGTGAAGGGGCTTGTTCACAAGTCCTATGAGGAAAGGCTGAGGGACCTAGGGTTGTTGAGCCTGGAGAAGAGGAGGCTCCAGGGAGACCTTATCACTCTCTACAATACCTGAAAGGATGTTGTAGCCAGGTAGGGGTCTGTCTCTTCTCTCAGGCAACCAGCAGTAGCACAACAGGGCATGGGCTTAAGCTCTGCCAGGGGAGTTTTAGGTTGGATATCAGAAAGAAATTCTTTACAGAGAGTGGTCAGGCATTGGCCTGCTGAGAGAGGTGGTGGATTCACCATCCCTGGAGGTTTTTAACATGAGACTGGATGTGGCACTGAGTACCATGATCTAGTAATCAAAGTGGAGTTGGATCAAGGGTTGGACTTGATGATCTTGGAGCTGTCTTCCAACCCAGCTGATTCTGTGATTCTCTGGTTTAGATAATGGAGTCGTAGTGCTGTGATTTTTTTTTTTTTTTGGTCCTTAGTAACATAGCAATAGTTGAAATAGGAGATTTCAGCATTAAAAGTATAAACTTAGAGAGCGGAATTTTTCTGTCAGGATTTGTATCCTTCTGTGTATCAGACATGGTGAAAGATTTGTCATACATATTTTCCTGGTTATTTTCAGCTTCTGATTGAAGAACATTTCTTCTGAATTTCTGAGGCTGCTTGAAGTTCAACCACAGACAAACGCACTGACATCAGTGCTGTCAACCTGGCCAATAAACTAGAATTTAAACTATAGCTGTTACGTTTGGAGCTTGGTCTTTGTGACTTGGTTTTTCAGCTACATGTTCTTCAGATTGCACATAAAGCAAAACTTGTGATACACATTCACAAGTGAGTTACAAAATATAATAACTGTTTCTTTTCTAAACAGAAAACTTGTTGGAGTGAATTTCAAAGAAAGTAGATGAGCAATTTTTCTGGAACAGCTAGTCTTAACTATGGGATTATAAACTGTCTTCTACTGCTTATCTGTAGACTAAAATGGATCATATCCTACAGGACAATAATGTGATGTTTTCAGAGACTGTTCAATAAAAAGCATAAAAAACAGAGTAAAGATAGGAAGAAATAATGAAAATTACTTTACAGACTTATTCAACAGGTTATTTGTATGCAGAACATAGGTCTTAGACTGCCAACATTTAACTCTTTAGCTTTTCAGTATTTGGGGCAGGTGACTCATTTACTAATGAAGTGAACAAAACTTTCGGTTTGGGTTTTTTATTTTAATTTAGACTAATGTAAGCTTGAACAATTGCAAGCTTTCAGTCTGGCATCTATATCTTCTAAATCTGCCTTTGTGTAGAAAGTAGTAGTCATCCTCTCCGTAACTAGGGCTTCTTCAGTCTCTACTGAAGCAGACTATACCTTTCACAAACCTTAATGTGTAACCAAAATACCATCAATAAAGATGCTAACAACTTAGCAAGAGCTAGATTTACAGAGTTCTAAGAGGGAAGGATAAGATTTCTAATGCAATATTCCAAATCAAATGAGTGGCCATTATTAATCGAAGCTAATAATTCTTAGTGTTCTGTTACTAGTTCATTACTGGGGTGTATCTCTAAATCTTCTAGTGGCAACTTAACTTTTTCTTCTGTTTGCCTGAAAGTTAAACCAAATTAATAAGTACACTATGTTAAGATGCCCATGTTAATTTGGAATCCTCTCTCTGTCTTTGTCTCTAAGTTTGTGGTTCTGACTGTGTGTTTGAAGGCTGGATTAGAGACTTCATATTGGACTTTGGTAAGCAAACGTCTTTGCCATATTCTCAAATGTTCTGTAAAATATGATGGATGGATGAATAATTGTACTGTTTTCTTCTTATTGATTATATTATGCCCTTTTACAGTTTGTCAGCCCTCCACACAGTATCAGGCTAAACTCTGGTTACAGTGTGGAAGGACAGAATATCCACATACAAAAATAATGCTTGATATTGAAAAGAGGGTAGGGATAAGGCTTAATGTAATCCGTAAACTAGAAAAATCAAAGTACTCTGAACTGATTGTAACTGAATTAAAATTGGCTTAAAATCCAGTAATATTGCTGCTGATAGTATCATTTTGCTTTAAGAAATAGCTACTGAAGTAGTAGAGTTAAATTAATACAAGGCATGGAAATTTCATCCCATATATCACAATCACATTGTAAATAATAAGTAGCAAATATGTTATTTTATGTTACAATGTATCTGTGATGATTGTTCTTTTTGTTTTGTTTTGTTTTAACAGTTCAGCCATATAGCTATCTGGGGAAGCATAGCACTTTGGGTGGTGTTTTTTGGAATCTACTCTTCTTTGTGGCCAGTCATTCCTATGGCACCTGATATGTCAGGAGAGGTAAAAGTATATTTTAACTAGTATCTAAATGTGTGAAAGAAATATTGTTTTGGTCTTCAGTACAGGCCTAATCTTTATTGGATCCTTCTGCTAACTAGAGGTGCGTATGTCATTTCATCTTTTCTACCTTCAATATGGTAGCCATGTTCATTTAAAATATAATGAACTTTTACGAAAATGGAGCTCAGCTAATGGACTGTGAATATGTAGTCTAATGAGGAAAAATAGGTAAGCTGCTTTGCAGTTCTTAGGTAAGCTTTCATTTTCTAAAGAAAAGGCTTACCAAATCCAGAACTCAGAATTACAGAGCTTATTTGTCTGAAGAATTTTATTTATAACGAGGTGCACAAGTAGTGCCCTGCTTAAGGTTGTTTTTTAATCTTCAATTTTACAAATTTGCCAAGTATTTGAAACTGTAAAATGCCTCAAAAAATTAAGGTTCCATAACTACATGAACTGCTTGTCATGCACACATTTTCTTTTCTATTAATGAGCTGCTTATAATGCATTATTATACTGTGTCTTTAACCTTTTGACAGTAACCACTGGTTTTTCTTTCATTTATTATCTCATTTATGTATATTGCAAATTGGACTGAATCCATAAAAGATGCTTATTTGCTGCCTGTACTGATATAATTGGAACTGTAGTCCCAAATTTTTAATGCCATTCAGTTCCAGAAACATCTGAAGTTTAGTAACAATTTCCTAGACACTAATGTCTGCTTCTGGGCATGACCAGTACCTCCTGAGCTAAGAAGTTCAGTGTGCATTCTCAGTGGGAATCAGAAACTGTGGATACCTGCTTGTTTCAGAAAGATATTTTTCTAATGTTGCTCAAAGCATATCAACTAAATCAAGTCTTACACCAAGTAAAAGAATGAATGTCTTGAACTCCACCACCACTGTGATATAATTCAGTGATTGAAAAATGCATGCAGGATGTGGGAAATACAGGTGCATATCTCTGCCTTACTTGAATGTAATTAAGACACACAAATCCAACCTCCTATATAAGCAGTTACAGGAAAAAGTAGTACATAGGCATTTCTGTACCTATTACATTTTAATGGAAAGCGCAAGGAATTAACTCAAGTACTTGGACACAGAAGAAAAAGAATTTGAAATTGCACAATGCCTTGCTATTTTTCACCTCTATTATAATCTCTTACCTATGTGTATATGTAGATTTGTACATGGGCATGTTGCCTCTACTACTCAAAATTAATTCTGTACATTATTCTAAATTAAAGTCTTTAAAGCTATCATACTTCAGCATTTTTATTCGTATACACTGTATTTGTAAAAGAAACAGAATGGGCTTGGAATTTGGTGTTTTTAGAGATCTTGTAAAAACTGTGTGGTGTCTTAAGAAAGCAGAATTTTCATGGTGATAGGCACAGTGGGAACAGAAGGGTGTGATATACTTGGTATGATACAAGGTGGGTACTTCACTGTTGAAATAACAGTATTTTACTTACTACATGTTCAGACTGAAGTTATTGTGAGAAAAAATGTTTTTGAAAGGAATATAATTCCTATGGACTTGGAAAAACAATTCTTCATAAAGAGATGTAGCTGTCAACAAAAATAGTACTCTTGGGGTTTGAATTCAACATTGCACCAAAGTAGTCTGACTTAAGAATCTAAAATCTTTTTTTGTTGTTGGGATAAAACTTTATCTGTACTTGAAATTGGTAGTGTTATTTTTTTAGTGTGTTTGCTTATGCCTGTATGGGTATACAGCAGCTTTTGACGTGTGTATTTGCATACAGTTGTTTGAAGGGGGATGTTGTTGGTTGATGTTTGTAACATCAGAATAAAGCTTCCTAACGTATCATAAAGCATAAGAGCTTATGTTAACAGCTCTGGTCTAGCTTTCTGAGCTGCAGCCTGTGTGGCTGAAAGACCTGTTGATGTATACTGCAGTGCAGAATGGAAGCGGGATTTTTGTATGCTCTCCTGGAACCTCCCTTACTGACTGGGTGGCCTCTGGCAGGGCAGAATTCACTGAGTTTGTCTGAAGCAAGTCCAGGCCATCCATAAATATTCAAACTAAAAGATTCATGAATTTAACTGTGGAAAAGATTGTGGTGTGATAGAAACAAATCCACACTGGCGACTGCTCGTCTGTGCCATATTCTGCTAGTCTAATTTCTTGAAATGTGTGAATCAGACTTGAAGAACTCATTTAACTACATTTGGCAACATTTAAATGAATGCATCAAAAGTTGACCTCTACTTCTTAGCTTTTTGCCCATTTTGTCTTGGTCTGATCTAATAAATTAGGCTGAAGGAGATTTTCATGCCCTTTTTCCCCCAAATGTGTTCATTAAAAATGCCCCCTTTTTAAAAATATTTAGATTTATAAGAATAAATATATGCATATAATTACATAACTGTGGTGTTTAGAAAGTTTAAATGTTTTCTGGTTTAGCTTCTTTGAGATGGTAACAACAGATCTGTCTTAGTAGGTTTATAGTCTTACCAGTCACTATTCTTGACACAATACTCATCCAACAATTCAGTCCCAACTAGATGATATGTCTTTTACAAACCTTTTTCATGGCTTTGGGATAGAAAAAATCCTGATGAACCACCTGAATAAGGATTGGGTCTAACTTCTTCATATTAATGTAATGAAAATAATAAGATTCTGGCTGCTTATTCCTGGTTCTGTTTCAAGAAAATAAAATTCTCTTGAAGGGGAGAGAAGAAGCATATGGAGGTGATGGAAAAATCATTCATTGGATGCAGAGGAAAGTTTTCATTTAAATATTTTTAAACTCTTTTTTTTTAATCCATTCCTTATAAATGTGTTTAAATGGAGAACACTACAGGGTAATGTCCCAAGAAAAAAATTGAGTTGTAATAGCAGAAAAGTCAGTTCATGCTGCAAAAACACTCTTAGGTTTGAGCACTGAAGCTGGCAGCCCAAAGTTAAAGCATAAGAGCTGTTGGTTTGGGTTCATCTTTTAATATCAAAGCATCACCCAATCACTTAATGAACAAAGAAAGAAATATGTCACCTATTTTTGCAAGTTCTTCTGACTTTTTACATTAATTTTGTTTCCATTATTTTGTGTGTCATTCTAGTTGTACAGGAGGTAATTAAAGTTGGGTTTTACATAAGAGTTGCTGTGTGTTAATAGTATAGAAGGAAAAATTGTAGAATTATTTGCTCTAAAAGAAAATTTAGGGAAATGAAAAATTATGACACTGCCAGCATTTGTTTTCTACTGTCTAGGCCGCTACTCTCCTTTGCCTGACATGTTCCTAATAGTATAATCAAATGTATTTTCCTTTTCTTTTGCTCTGAATTTTCCCAAAACAAAAACAAACAAGGACCCGCCTTGATCCAAAATGCCCTGTTGATCTGGAATGCTGAGACAGTTCTGGCATCAAGGCCTTTGTTTTCTGGACTTTCAAGATTGCTAGTCCCACATTGGATCAGCTCATCCAGCTGTACAGTACCATTTCTCACAGTGTGGGAACTACATGGCTCTCCATGGAACAGTAATCCTAAATCCTATAGCTGGTGGTAACTAGGTTGCCAAATAGGCAGTGCACCAGAAGCATTCAAAGTTGTCTTCTGACTCACATAAGTGAGGTATCCTGGCACAAATGTTCTCCTGATATGAATAACTGGTAGTTCTGTAGCTGATTATTGGTTAGAGATTGATAATCTGGGTTATAGCATCTGAAACATGTTTCCATATTAAAATTCTGAAACCAATTATTTCTTGTCAACCGTAAAACAATTTCTATGCCATTTGTGGGGTTTTTTTCTTTTAAAAAAAAGTACCAGGTGAAGAAAACTTTATTTATTTTCCTTGATTGATGATGTTCAGATGAAAACTGTCAGTTCGCCATTATCTTTCAGCAGACACGGTCTAGAAGGAAAAATGAATGAAAATTACGAGAGCAGCAATGGGCTTTATGAAGCAGAAGAAAATGGAAAAATAGACTGTAAAACTGAAGAAAGATACTCGATAAAAGGGAGTGATAACCTTAGTAATTAATTATGTAGTATCTGTGGCTAGTTCAGATGCTGTAGCAGATAAACTTTGAGTCTTTTAGTAGTCTGAAACAAGACCTAAATATTGTATCATTCATTAAGCTGAACTGCTTATTTACTTTCATATTATTTTTTTGTCCTTTAGACTCATGCATTTAAAAATTATTGTTGAGTTTATTTTAAGAATTAGGGACTATATTCTTCTAGCCTTAGAGCCAAAAAGACTAGAAATTCAAATTTTATCTACTTAAAGTGCTGAAGTACCTTTTCCACAAGGAAGATTTTGGTAGTAGTAGCAAAACATTATTTCTGTTGGAGCAAACAGGGATGCACAGTGTATGAGAAGGAACAGTTTTCACTAATTTTATAACAACTTTTCAGTCTCTGTAACATAGTCTTTATTGCATTATAATCTGCAGTACACCTGCAGTCATGTTTATTCACTGATTTATTGTCTGTCAGTGCTGTCTAGTATGGAAGTATGTGAACATTGTGGTTTTAAGTAGAGATGTGCAACAAAGGGGGAAAAAAACCACAGCATTCTTTGTAGTTTTGTGGTTAGATTTAACACCATATGTTTTGACCCATTACATTAAATAAGATGCATTTAATTTCAAAAAAGATGTCACTAGAGACTAGAAGAGATTTTTGTTGCAGACTTGAATAAGTATCTAGATCTCTACTACGTTTATATTAATTAAGTTGTACTTTTATGTACAACATTGACAGATAATTGAAATTACATTGAATATTTTTAAACCACTTACAGTATTTTCTCAGCTTAAACCAGATGTAGTTTGCATAAATTTCTGAAAGTAAATGCCAAGTCTCTTCATATTTGATGAGTTATTTGCTTTTTAGGTGTAATTCTTTTTTTCTTTGAAGCTCTTCAATTCATAGAAAACTGTTCTGCGTGCATTTTAATCTGTGATTCGGTGAATTGCCAGAAGTTTCCTGTTGTCCATGTTTTGTCATATTGTGCATTGTACATGCACAAATAAATGATGCTGTGATTAAATTGTTCTGTGTCTTTATAGCTGTGTAATCCTTTTGCAATAATTTCATTAACGAATGAAGTTTCTGTAACTTCCATTACCTAATACGAGCAGCCTCCATTCATGTGTCAGTAGGCTGTAAGCTGCTAGAACCTTCCATTAATGCTTCTACTCACGCATTTAAAAGGACTACTTTTCATTTTAATGCCACTTAAAAGAAAGCAGACTGATTTTTAAGATTATAAACGGTGTGATTATCCCTTTTCTTGAAAAAAATACAGTTGTCTGAGTTGAAAACCTGTTTTTGAGGAAGGATGGAAAAACAAACCAAACAGTTGTATATTTCAACTAGTTACTGTTACGTGTTCTGAATTCTTAGGCCTTGTTTTATCCACCTATCTGATTAATAAGTTTGCTTAGAATTATATATTTACTTGACTAAGAAGTATGACATTAAAAGCAAAAGTTCAGTATCTGCAAAACTTTTTAATTATTGTGGTACTGTAGATAATACTGTAAAAGTTCTCCAGAGCACCATCTGTTTCTGCTCTGTCTGACCCGGGGGATCTATAAAACTACTGACGGAAACTGAATTTAAGGGACAAGCATGTATTTTACAGAATTTTAGATCATTTGATTGTATGAAAAACAATAATATTCCTTGTTGGATGATTTATCTGCACAGTGTAGGAAAGATGTGTTAGAATATACTGTATTAACAGTATTAGTTTCTTAAATACAGTTTCCCTCTGTATAGTGCCAAGTGTCCTGCTTATATGAAATTGTGCTTATTAAAATATTAGATATGCAGCATTTAGGCCCTTTACTGCATTTTTAACACAAAAAATACTAAACAAATTTTTAAAAAAATTTAGTTGTCCAGATACTTCAGTCTCTAATGAACAGGTCTTCTCTAGTGAGAGATTTGTCCAATGTCTGATCCAAAAGGGGGAATTTGTTCTACTGTAATGGAAAGCAAAGCCAGTGTTCAGGCTAATATACAATCATAGAATGCTTGAAGCTGGAACAGATCTCTTAAGGTCATCTAGTCTAATGCTCCTGACACTACATCAAATTGGCCAGGACCATGTCCAAACAGCTTTTGAATATTGCTTAAAACATTGCTGGACAACCTGTGTCACTGTTAGGTCGTCCTTGCTCGCAGTAAGTTTTTCTTGATGTTCAGATTTGTGTTTCAGGTTGTGCTTATTGCCTGTTGTGCTGTGACAGGGAATCACTGGAAATAGCCTGGTTGTGTCTTCCTTGCACCCTACATTGAGGAATCTATCTCCATCAATCAGGTCCCCCTGAGCCTTCTCTAGGCTATTATTTGGGTTCCCTTATCCCGCGTATGGGGGCAGCGTGAATGATGGTCAGAAGAGCTCAGGCACAGCAGGCATCAGAAGGCTGATCAGAAGGCTTACAAGAGTTTATTCGAGACTGTTTCCTCATAGCTCATAGATCATAGTAGTTAGTAGTTCATAACCTTTAGTAGTAAAAGTAGCTCTATTCTCAGTAACATCCACACCTTTTATGTCCTCACATCCAACATGTCATGATATTATTGGCTAGCCCATTCACCTCACACTCACCGAAACATCTCATTCCTTTTTATTGGTTAGTCTTTTCCTGGTATCAGCATTTAACTGAATTCTTTCCATCAGCATATTATTGCCAATCGTCTTTATAAACAAAGGTTACAGGGTGGGTTTTTTGGTTTAAAATGTTATGAATCACATTCATTAAAAAACCCTGGTGTACTTATGCATACAACTATACTTCAATGATACTCAGCTGCCCTGTTTTTCCATAGAAGCTTCCTCATCTGATGTGCAGTAGTGAGGAATGGCTTCTGTTCTTCACAAATTCTAGTGAAATTCAGCATTTACTGTACTCCTTTTCATTACATTTATTATGGTGTAGATGACATCCACCATGGTAACAAACTGTAGAACCACCAGAACTCATCTGCTTATTGAAGCTTTGCATCTCCTTTGCCAGATATTCTTTCATGTGGTCTTGGAACCAACTCAGGTTTCCCTGTGAGTCTTTTCCTTTGAGGCAAAAGAGGACAATCTAGCTTTTTCATTAGAAAGCTAATGTTCTCTGATTACAAGCATGATTAAAAGTGTGCTAAATATCAACTTGGCAGCACTTTCTAGCTTGTCTAATTTCATATCCAGGTGGCTAATTCTCTCCAATTTTCTAAAGGTTATTTTTCATGTCTGATAGTTCAAGCCGTAGTGTAACCTTGTTAGCCAAACTTTTGCCAGTAGAACTTTCCTTCCTAATTTTCGGGGAAGCTTTTTTGTTTGTGTGTCGTTCTCCTCTCTGGCTTTTTTAGGAAATTTCTGGATGTTATTGTTTATTGTGAAGCTTTTTTTCTTTACTTTTTGCTTGCTTTTTATCTTTGAAAGCACTTCCATCACTCTGTCTAAAGTCAACAGAGATAGCAACTGATAATATGTTTCTGGACTCATAATTTATTGTTGGTCTGTTTGGTTTTTTTTTTCCAAATGTGAAACCTCTATGAGGTAACCTAGCCTTTTATAAAGTGCAAGGAAGGCATTAAATGCCTATGAACTTAATTCACAAAATGAAAATGTGCAACCACTCTGAGCTACTCACAAGAACACATATTAAGCTGCAGTCTTCCATTTCATCCCTTTTGGGGCTCAGATATGCTAATCGGATGATTCCCAAACATGAACCGCCTCCCACAGTTACATCCTTATCACCTATGTTTTTTCAAAATATTTTATCCATTTTTTTATCCATCATTTAAATCCTAAAACATTCCCCCCAAGTGAATGTTAACCCAAAAGCCAGATTTAAGTTTCTCTTGACTTTGCAACTTTTAGGGTAATGCTTTCTGCTGAAAGGGTGATTGAATAAAGAATTGTGTCATCTGCTGTTCCACTTTGTATCATAATCATAATTTACTGCATCAGGAGAGACAATAGGCTTTTGCTCAGCCTAAGTGATTAAGGTCCTCCTGTGAAAAAGACAAGATGTGTGTTCCAGTGCACACTTAAAATATTAGTGGAAAGTGACTGAACTAAGGACACATCTGTAGAAGAGACCTTAGTTTAGAAATTTTTGAAGTTTAGGATGTATAGTACGTCTCTGTTTGTGAGCTTTTGTATGTGTTTGCTTAGTATTTACTACATTATTTATTATTTGTGTTTATATAATTAAGACCATCATGTATTCATCATTCTGTGGGATAATATCCACCCTTCATACCTGCCTATGGAGCAGAAATCAGTGATGTTGCAATGGAATGTTTATATTCCCCAGCTGAGGGAAATGAGAGGAGATAGGGAAACAGTAAAGGCATGTTCCTTAGTCTGTCCTTAGTCATTTTTCCTGTTCATAGAAGATTCATTCAGGTAAGAATTTATAGATTCTGCTTACAAATATCCACAGTTATTTGCTTACCCACTGCCTCAGTACTCCCTCTGTTTCAGTATCTCTTACTATATGTTGTCTATCAGTAAGACTTTGATTTGTATTTGCAGAAAATGGAGAGATTCACTTTTTAATATACCTAATAACCAGAGCTCCTGATAGGTAGGAACTTAATTCTTTGGAATTGTAAGGAAAGTATTTCTTAATTAATAGGAACTAAGAGATGTTTTTAAACTATAAAGAACAAAGAAAGACCAAAGGCAATACAATAACTCATTTGTAGGAACTTCACTGCACTGGAATTTAATGCAGAACTGTTTTAATATTACAACAGTAATGACTTTGGCATATCTGAAGGCAAACACATGAAGATAACTAAAACTAATGAAGTACTTTTTGTAGGTTGAGAAGGGAAACTTTTGCTGGTTTGGTGGTGTTGAGGAGGTATTATTTTAAAAGCTCTGTAGTTTATAGGAAGAAAACATATACCTATATGACACCTGAAACAGATAAACAGAAATTCTTTTCTGCGGCAAGAATTTCACCCGTTTCCTCTTTCTCTCCTTATTTTTAGAAGGCTTTTTAAAATCTGAGCTAGCCATTTTGGCAGATCGTTTCATAATGAAGAAAAAAGGAATATTCTCTTTTCAGTCTGACATGTAATTTCCTAAGAGTACATCTTCATCCGTGCATTAAAAATGTTTTATAGCCAAGATTTCTAATCTGCCACTAAGCGGCAAAATGGAGTATTTCTCCATATTTTTCTTTTTTCCTTCACATTTTTTTCTTTTTTAAAAATAAGAACTTACATAAAAATCTGTAAATTGCACTTAATAAAAAATTTATTTTAGAAAGTTATAATACTGAGTATGAGCTATACATAGAACAAATTATTTATTCTTCCAGCAGGAATTGTAAGTCCTACAATAAATTGGGCTTCCCAGCTCTCATTTTGGATTACTTCTGAATTCCCCTGGGAGCCACTTTTGTGGCAGATTCCATTTGGTTTCACAAGGCCTAAAGGGGGAAGACTTGGCATAGACCACAAATCTCTCACATTAGGAACAATTTGTAAACCACAAACAGAGGCAGCCAGAGTCCGTCCCCAGAACAGGCTGCTCCTGTTAGTGCCATTGTCTGAAAAGGATTGGTTTGCCATTTCCCAGATGACCTGCCTATGTGTAGAGAGATGTGAAAAGTTAGAGACAAAAATGTTTTCTACAGAGTGAGGGGGAGCTTTCTTGTACAGAAAGGAAGGAAATACCTCTGTGGGATTTTATTTTTTCCCTTCTTCGTCCAAAAAATACAAAGAGGCCCTCTGTCTTTAATGCGAATGTCGGCTTTAAATCTTTTAGGTTTGGATTAACTCTGTAAAAGAAAAAAAATCTGACAGGCTTTCAAATATGACGCAGAAAAACTTTTTTTTTACCTCAATTCATGTTGTTCATTTGTAAAGCCAAAGGCTGGATGGACTGAATAGTAGGCGCCAGTTGTTCCTTCATTCATAGTTAGCATTACAATGGTCAGAATTAACATCCTAAGACCTACATTATCACTTTTGCTGTTTCACCAGCAAACATTTAATAGCGGGTGGCTAAACGAAAGGACAGCTCTTTGCTATGTTCTTATAAATTAAAAAACGTTGTTAATAACAGGAAGTAAGAGTTCTGATTACTTCAAGTTGTATTTTTATGCTTTTTTCTTGTTTTTAAGGAAACTGTCTCATTGCTACTTAATTATAAAATGTCTTGCAAAGTATTTGTGATAGACATTTCCTATTAGCTTTTGTTTTAGAAAATGAGTATTTAATCAAGTATGTCAAGGTCATGTTTTGCTTATAAAGTGACTGTGCTAATACATTTTCTCCACTACTATATTTTCTCTACTTCCTGATACAATTTTTTTTTCCACTATTAAAAATGTGGATTGTTTCATTTTAAACCTGCCACTGCTCCGTGTTTACACTTTGGTGGCAGCTGTTAGCAGAAAGAATTACTAGAACCTCAAGGCACTATCTATGCACTTTTGACATAGCCATGAAAATTTACCAAATTTTTGGTTAAAATACATTTTAATGCTTTCCAAATAATCAGTGTCAGTAGGAATTTGGATTCAAAAACAAGGTAAACAGAACTTTTTACTTATATGAGAATTAGAGGGGGTTTCTGATTTTTCACTTCTGTTTTTATAAATCAACGTATCAAGTATAATTCCAAAATGTTTATATATGCATGTTAAGAAATTAGACTTTAGCTACTGTAAGCTTACCTTTGCTGCTAATTAAAACAAGTAAAATTTCAGCTTTTTTATTTTAGTTACATAGACTTAACCTTTGAAAGAAACTAGTCTCAAAGTAATGAAACAAAAGATTTGAAAGGGTATTGTTGTGTAGCATTGTTACTTTCAAACTCTGTACAATCTAATTAGATTATAAAGGTTTTTTTAATACTGACTGCAAAACAAACTTCCAGTAATATGCTTTGTTAAGTATTTATCATACTCCTTGCATCCCTAATATTATTGATGTAGACACTAGAGCGTAAGTGACAAGCGTATCCTTTGATGTCTGTACATTGTGATGTTTGTTTTGGCTTTCTAGTATGTTTTAGTTTTTAGTATGTCTACAGACTAAATTATTAACAGAAGAAATTCCTATATATCATATAAAGCAGTGTGTGAAAAAAGCAAATACGCAGCTAAAAACAATTACATTGTTTTCAAATATTTTAACATGTATTAATGTGTTAGATCTTCATTTAACAATGTTTTGCATACTTTTGTAATTATGTAAATGGTCATTTTCTTATTTCTCGTTTTTAAGCGATCTGTTTAACAGGAGTTTGTGGCAGTTTGGGAGTGGTGGTACAGCAAGTTCTGTGGGAGATAACTTCGATCCAAGTTATATTGCAGAGTGATTGTAACAGTGTCCAGTATCCATATGAAGGGTCAGGAACTGTTACATCCTGTTGAGATCAATGGCAAATAGGAAATTGTGTTTATAATTTGTTGACAAATTTGAGAGGGGTGGATTTTTTATAAATCTGATTTTAATGGAAATGCCTACAATCAGCATAATGGTATAGAGCAGCATTGTGCGGGGGTAGATTTCCCCACGCAAGAGCTAAGCAGTGTATCTACCAGCTTATTAACATGACTTAGTGCTTACTATTTACTGGTTTTCTGTTGTGACTTGGGATTTTAGAAAGGAGCTTAAGGTTTAGTTCACATTGGACAGATTAGAACGGTTCATTTGATTTTGCTTTTGATAGCCTTAACTAAGTAATTGATATTTCTAAGATTTTTTTTTCCTAGTTCTTGTCATGACATCCTCACTTTTTGTGCATTTTGCCTTCAGGCAGCGATGATGTTCAGCTCTGGAGTGTTTTGGATGGGACTTCTGTGTATTCCTATGACAGCTTTACTTCTTGATATAGTCTACAAAGTGTGAGTACAGAACTGCTGAGGTTTACGGAAGAAAGTACTGACTTTTAAATAGGTGTTCTAATTACTAATATAATAAAAAATAACGAAAATTCTGGTGATTATAGAAAATATTTTTCACCTTTTTGTTTCTGAATATTAAATAATGTTCTCATTAATAAATATTTTTCATTTCTAATTTGCAAGAACAGCTGATAAAATACATTCTTTAGATTAGTTTCTTGATATTTCTTCTTCCAAATCTTAGTTTTAAGTCTGGGAAAATGGATTTATGAGTTGAATATTTACGTAACTGTTAAAACTTTCTGTTCTATTTTCAAGAGATTAAATCTCACAGTATTTTGTATATACTTACAGAGTAAAGAGAGCTACTTACAAGACGCTGGTAGATGAAGTTCAGGAGTTGGAAGCAAAGTCTGAGGATCCCGGGGCAGTTGTGCATGGCAAGAGGTACTGTAAAAAATCTGTAAAATGTTGTCTTAAAAAAAAAAGACTCAATATTTTAAGCCTTCTACATGTATCAAGGACAAAAGGTTATTTTTCAAAATCTATACAGACAAAAGGCATCTGTAAAGGGCCTTCAGGTCTACTGAGACCATGTGTTTTTTCATGGGCTTACATGTAGGTTTTTAGCAAAAGCTTTTACTGATGTGTTTCTTTGTAGCCAGCTGTTTGGTTTCTAGTTATTATGTACAGAACAAACTTGAGGTACGATTTTAATTGTGTCACTTTTTGACTGTTTTAGCAATTAATACAAAATGAGTTTAAACCTGTATCAGGCACTAGTATAGTCATAAATTGGACATAAGCACAAAAAAACTAATTTTTTTAAAAAACTGCTTAGTAGCATAGGAACAAACAGCAAAACTGTCTAGGTTTTGAAATTGAATATAACAACCTGGCTTTGTATCTAATGCCAGTCCAGAGCAAACTAATTTGACTAACCTATATGAGGCAAGAAAGATTTTTAACTTCAGATTCCACAAGAATTCCCTTGTTACATCCTCCTTCAGGGGCCAAGCAGGTCATTTGAAAAGGTGCAAACTCAGCATAAAGGTGTGCACTCACTAAAATACTTCAGACTTTTTAACCCTAGCTGAACTCCTAGCAAGCGCTTGCTGAATGGAGTATGAGATGACAAAGTCCCCCTCCCTCCCCCTTCCAATTCATTAGTGCCATTTGGCTGAACTAGAGCTTTCTTTCCTTGTCTTCATTTTCATGAGTTTTGTGAAGTCTAAAAAAAAGGCAAAACTGCTGATACTTGATTTTCCTGTTCTTTCTTTCCTTTGGACTGCTGTTCTTTCAGCATCTTCATGGCAAAGGCTTAGCCAAAAGAGGCTTTTTCCTACCAAGCTATGCACGGAAAGAGACCAGAAAAAATACAAACAGCCATTTCTTTTATTATAGGTTCAATTTCCAGAAAGTACCTTTTGTTCATAAAGATACGTTAGTTTCTTTTCTCCTTCAGTCTTACTGTATCCCTCTTCAAGCTCATTGGGAATCAGCTTCCTAGGATTTAACAGGTTGAGATCAAATTACATCAGTTACCAAGGTGATAACCACCATTTCTAACAGTGGAATATCCAGCTTGTATGAGTGCTTTCACAAGAATGTTTTGTCTCTAGTTGGGTTCATCTTCCCTGTTAACATACACAAGTTCCAGGGGGAGGTGCTGTTGTGAGGCCTGGATGTTTATCCCACCACCCATGGAACACCTAGTCTAGTGTGGTGGGCTACATAAGAGGACATACCTACATACAGTCTCCCATCAGGCTCTATATGCTGTCTTTGTAGCAGCAGCTTCAGACTGGAAGCACTGCAAAATCCCCTAGTTGATGGCAATTCCTACTTCAAGCCTACTTTTCCTTCATCACTGCAAGACCCAACTAGTGCTTGCAGGAGTACCTTCCTTTACCTTTAATGGTGACCTATATTGATTGAGCACTGATGGCAGTGCCCATTCAAGGAGATTCAGGACAAGATCTTCCACCAGATTAACCAAGTCATATATAAATGTGCTGAGTTTTGAGCCAGAAGCAATGTATGCTGCATGCTCCTTTGCACAGAGCAAAAGTTGTAAAATGAATCACAGAAAAGAAAGCAGATATTAATACTGGATAGTGATGAAAGGGGAACATCTTCTGGATGTAGAAAAAAGTACAGTAACGTACCTTTTTAGTATTCCATACTTGCATTCCCAAGACTTCTCTTGTATTCCCAAACTCAGCTAGTTTAACTTCAGTTATCTAGGCAGTATGCTTTTCCTTCGTCCTACATACAGCATGTTTTCAAAACCCCTTCTAATATAGGTAAAATGAACTTGATGTTTTCACCACCAGTTTTATAATTAGGTTTTTAGACCATAACTTTTGAAAGATACAAGCATCCACCCTGGCGATGCAAATCAATGGATGTTACACAACTTAATTTCTCTTCAGGTTTTATTCTCTCATTATATTTTAAATTATATCTAAATTCAGGTAATAGAGCCAAAACTTCACTTCTTATGGAGAAAGTATTTTTTGTTAAAGAAATGGTCCAATGAACTGACTTGCTTGCATCTTCAAAAATTTGATTGAAATTGTGTGAACATTTTTGAGTCTCCTGAATTGCAGAAGCCTGGATTAATTAGTTACCAATGTAGAGGAAGTAGTTAAATTGGTAAGGAATGTTCTCTGTGTCTGTTTTAAATATGTACATGAGACTATTTTATTCTTAATTTCTAGTGCTTCTTGTGCAAGAAGAAACAGTCTTTTTTTAAAAAAACTTACTGTGTATTCTTTGGCTCCAAATATTTTTCTAGTGTGCATATCTCTGGAAGTACCTTTTTCTGTTGTAGCAGAAAAAGGGGTTTGTTCTCATGAAATGCCAAAATAACCTTAGAAGATATAAATCACTGCTTGATTAAGAGTGAGAAAGATAACTCAGAAACTTTTCCACTCTGTCCATTCCCATCTTAAAAATACTACAACACAAAATTAGAGGCTCAGCTTCCACAGATAACAGGTCTGGGTTCTGGGCTAGATGCTGGGGACCTACACGAGAGGCGGAGACGGACATTATATAAGGGCACGTAGTGATAGGACAAGGGGGAATGGCTTTAAACTGAAAGAGAGTAGGTTTAGGTTAGATATTTGAAAGAAACTCTTTACCATGAGGGTGATGAGACTTGAACAGGTTGCCCGAGAGGTCATGGATCCCCTATCCCTGGTCCGTATCAAGACCAGGATGGGTGGGGCTCTGAAGCAACCTGGTGCAGTGGAAGGGGAGTTGTAACTAGATGACCTTTAAGGTCCCTTTCAACCCAAACTATTCTGTGATTCTATGAAGTATATTATTGCTAATTTTCATTGCTGTTTTTTCAGCTAGAATGTATTCATTGCACATTTTTTAGAAATGTGTTGGCCTCATATTGCATGTATTTAAATACAATTAAAATTGTAAGGCTTTACCTTTTGGTGTTTTCCAATCAAAAAATATTAGGAGTTTTTTATTTTAATTGTAAATTTGCACTTTCAGCTGTTTTCTGAAAATTAGGATAAAAATTGACAGGTACATTGAAATAATTTAAAATACTGTTCTTCAAATATTTTTATTGTATTTTAGCTTTAAGAGTAGGACAGGATAATACAACCTTAATATCTGTCATCCTTTGTATTTTTAGAGTGATAATTTGAAAAGGTGTTTAAACTGCTATTGTATCTTGCTGTGTGTGTAAGGATGTTTAATGAGATTTTCCCCCAAAACTGTCCAAAAATACTTCCTTCATTTCTTCTGTAGGCAATACATTAAAATGTGTTTTAGCCCACGTATTTTTCAGTTAAGTAAGACTGTATCTTGAGCAAGAAGGTGCAAGTTTTGCATGGCCATTTTTCCAACTGAAAGTAAACTTTCAGGTTGGAACACTGTTGACTTGAGGGTGCCTTGATAGCATAAATAATGGAGCAGCTTCAGTGAATTAACAAATTCATGCTGCAAGAAGTACAATTTCTATCACTGGAGTCATAGTAATTGAAATGGTACTAAGCCATTTTTACTCCAGATTGAAATGACTAAGATAAAGGATACTTTGTACATAAACCATTGTTCAGAAAGGATTTTTTCTGATAACTTATATGTAATGCTTAAGCAGAAACAACTGTATTAATACTTATTACAAAAATGTTTTTACTTCAAAAATATTTTTATCGTGTTGAATACTACATGAACTAGCAATAACATGAATAACAGTTCAAAATTGTGGAAATGTCTTTAGAGACATATACGGTAAATGCTGCTTCATAGAATCATTGGTTTTAATTACGTTCACTTAGAAATTATTCTTAGACCAGATAAGTGATTGTTCAGGAATACATAAAGTAATCATTTTTTTCTATAAATGTGATTACCTGTAAAGGTATACATTTCATGTTCAAAAATACTTAATATTCTTCATTCTACACATAATGAGCGTAGGCATTTAGTTACTATGATCTATCATTGGTTAGTTATGAAACCCATATTTTCTTGACTTCACATGAGATTTTAAATATGCTTTTGAGTGGTATCAGAGTGATTCATAGCAGAGAGCCCACAGTATTACAAGTAAGCGGAATGTAATACCTGAATAGCTGGAAACACTTTTCTCAAGTGTATTTCCTAGTTATTTTGTATTTTCTATAGCAGCAGTCAGACCTGTGCAGACATGAACTAAGACATGTGGATACTTCATGTTCTTGTAAAACTTAAAGTAGAATTTTCACTGCTTAGCGTTTAAGCAATCCCTTTCACTCTGGAACACAAAGAAAGAATGATGGTAGCAAAAATGCTATAGTAGGCCTGCTAGGTTTTTAATAAAATAGATTTTTATTATAAAATAACACCTGTCAAACATTTCATATAAATTTGCTGATTTTAGTTCACATTAAGAAGGATTTCACAGACGTATTGCAAAGGAAATACTGCTGATAACTGTATCCAGGTATTCACATGGTCTTCCACCTCTTTGACCTCCAATTTTACATGAAGTTACTGATTTATTTATTCACTCTTTGAATCCTTGTGCTTTAAATTTCAGTCCTTAATTTGTTATTAATGTTGTCACTTTTAACAGCAGTTCTGAACTGAAAAAGAAGGCTCCTACACAGCCTGGAGGAGCAATGAGGATGCAAAAAAAATCCCCAGAGAGCTAGCTTAGGAAAACACTGAGAGTAAGATGTGTCTCAGCACTTCAACCTCTCCATTCTTTGTTCAGTTAGCATATGCCAACTACTTTCTGGGAATTGGTACCTAATTCCTTTCTTACAAGGAGTTCTCATTCCATCTTTTCATTCAAGACGCGGCCACAGAAGCAGTTTCCCCTGCCTATCCCCTTACCCTGTAGATTTGGCAGTTAGAACTTCTCTGTGGGTGTGGAAACAGTAGACTTATTCTCCTTTTCCAACTTAGAAAAGCCACGCTTTCACCTCCCAGTATATGCTTGAAGCACCAGGCTGGCGGGAACAGAAAGGGGAGATGAAACATTGGTCCCTTCAGCTTAATCAGTGGTTCAGCTTCATATATAAGAAGTATATACTCACTGAGAAAGAATGAGCATTTCTAATTTAATGGTTTGAATGGTAATCTAGTAAGGAAAGCAATCTAATTCCATTCCTTGCACCACAAGGTTGGTTGATAGCCTGGGAAGTAAGTCTGTTGAGCTAATTGACAGTAATATTAAAAAGCAATACGAGTAATCAAAACTTGGTAACATAAGGTGTGTGAAATTTGTGTTACTTACTACATCCTTACACAAGAGACAACTTTCATAATCTAGCTACACTGTAACAAAATCAAATCACTACATACTCAGAATAAACATAAGATACTTTTTTTCAGTGGAAATAATTTTGAGACCAGTTCACATGGAGAGGGCTGGATTTTTCAGCATTTGAAATGTTTAAATGATAGCTTAGTATTTCTCTGAAACACAAGCTCTAATTTGCAGTGAATATCAAATCTAGAAGAAGACACCGAAGGGTTTGTGTGACGGTTTTTGTAATATAGTCCCTTGCACATATTTAATATGTTATCAAAATTGTAGATTTTGAAAGCTTTCTGAGCTATGGCTAGCCCACCTGTTATTTATTTAGTAATGTATGTTCCTATTTGAGAGAACGGACAGTAAGGAAACCTTGTATCTTTGCTACTCCATTCACTACAGTTTGCAGCATTAGCTGATGCGTGAGTGTCGATTTAAAAAATGCTTAATATTCCTGTTTTCTAGTTGGGTTGAAATGGAGAGTCACTTGAGTCACACTTAAAGCACAATAAACATATAACAAAACAGCCTCAGTAGCGCTGGGAAGGAAGGAGACGGGCTGAGGTGGTCAACCTTAGCAGTAATAGTAGTCTGTTATTTGGGCATCATCTCCAGAAAAATACCTTTTAGAGTTTCCTGGGGAATACATCTTCTTAGAACACTTTTCATGGAAATAATATGTTTCTCTAGACACAGCTGATGACCATGAATATGACTTCCTCTCCATCTTTATTTCCCATCCCTTTGTGGTACTGTGTCAGTAGAGATTGCGAACACTTTCTATGTTAAAAAGACTAACTCAGCCTGGCACTAATCAAGCCATACAAGGAAGCCACATTAAGGAAGACAGTGCCTTCCCTTCACATCATATGTTTCTAAAGGAGTCATGCTGAAAGGTTTACAATATTATTCATTTATTTGTGTTGTCAGCACACAGCAGTGTTTCAAATAAATATTTTGCCTGTAGTGTGACAAATAAAATCATTACCAGGGATCTGTACTTAATAATCGGTCCTTACACATGCTCTTAATCACCTTTTTAATAATTCATCAGGCACAATTTAAAAAGAAAAAGAATGGACACTTTTCACTTAATAATTCATTCCCATTGAACAGACTCAAAGATAAAGGGATAGTGTAATTAGTAAGTAAATATTTTTCATGTCTCCTTTATTTCCAGCTTAACTGAAAGAGCACAACTACTGAAGAATGTTTTTAAGAAGAACCATGTGAACTTGTATCGCTCTGACTCTTTGCAGCAAAACTTGCTTCGTAAGTGTTCACTGACAAAAATTAATATCCAATAACATTGAAGTAAAATTCTACCTTTCATTGCATTTATTTATAGTAAAGATGCAGTATTCTAAAGCCATTAGACCATATTCTTTGTTAGTTTCTCTTCATTCCTAAGATACTGTGTAGAGTTCTTTCTGCTATTTTGTAAGTGCAGAGTTGTCAGAAATTATACAGGTTTTTAATAATTGCTGAAAAGAGTTTTAACCCCTTCTGTTGTGACCTTTGTTGTTTTTATTAAAGTTTAAAAAAATACTGATAAAAACTTAATTGGTTTCTATTTTGTCTTATATCTACAGATGGCTATGCCTTCTCTCAAGATGAAAATGGAATAGTTTCCCAGTCTGAAGTAATAAGAGCTTACGATACTACAAAGCAAAGGCCTGAGGAATGGTGAAGGAACACAGCTCGAGATTTAGGCCTTAGTAGTTAGTTTTGTGAGGTGGGCTAAGAGATCTTTGCTGGGAGCTGTGACCATGGCCCAGTTATCAGATACTGAAAGATCTATGATGGTCTTGTTCCATAAAGTTTGGATTTGTGTATTCAGTAGACATAAGCACTGTGCAACTATACTGTAAAACACCATCTTAAAAATTTTTTAACAAGTATTTGCTTAGTCTTTGTAAACAGATTGGAATTTACCTTGTATCTTGCCAGCTTGCTTATTTTACAATGAAGTTGAATCAATACTGTTCATATACTAGAAAGGCAATGGTCAGATCGCTAAACATGCTTTACATTGACAGATCTATTAGCATCTATGAAGATTTTTAAGTGTTAGTTTATTTAAATACAGTTGATAACAAGCCTTTGATTTCAACAAGTGCTGAAAAAACAGTATCTTTATGGTGTTAATTCACCTTCTTTTAGAAAGATTTTGAGATGTTCATAGATGTTTGTGTCAAACTAACCTGAAAACATTTGCCAAAGAAGTTCCATAAATGTTTTATGTTGTTAGAAATAATTTGAAAGGAAATTATCTACAGTCCTGATCTCAGAACTGCATGCTTGAGTCTCCACGCTTGAGGAGAAACTACAGAGTCTAATTTGAGTGGCCATTATGGCATTTGTTTCAAAACTGCAAGTCTTTGCACCTTTGGCCTTATACAAGCTTTCCCCTTATTTTCATTTAGTATTGCATATGTCAAATATGGCTGCCAACTTGTATGCATATTTTGTTCAATTTTTAAGAATTGCTCTGCCTTACTTCCCTTTAGCAAACAATTATTTTTGTGATGCTTTATTGTATTTGCTTATACTGTAAGTTCAAAAGAAAGTTTGTTTTAACTTATTTTTTAAAATTAATCAAGTTTTCAACATTTTTATACTAAGATTATTTGAAATGCATACACTGAAATCCAGAGCAAAGCATGCCCTTCACTAGTCTGTGGTATGTACTGGTCTATTTGCACTAAAGTCACTTCTTATAAAGGTGTGAAATACATTGAAGCAGTCTCTTTTTATTGGTCATCCAGAATACCTATATACTGTCACCTTTAAGCAAAAATAGAGAGGAACTGACTGCAGAAAAATATACAGCTGGTATAAGAAAAAAAAAGAGGGAGGTGTTAAATGAGAATATTGTGATATATTAGTATTTCTCAGCTTAACACACCCAACAACCATCAGGTTTCAAACTATGAAAAGCTACTTGAACTTCAAAGCTTCATTAATTCTTGCAACTTTTTAGTCCATGTTCAATCCTGAGTTTAAAGGCCACCATAATTACATTTAAAATACAATTTTGTATAGTAGCCATTGGTTTTATTTTTAATGAAATTTCTGTGCATTACATAAGAGTGATCTCTTTTTTCCTTCACTAGAGGCTAGCTAGATGGAAAAGCAGAATAACATTATCTCCAATGATCTGTTAAATTAAGCATTTCCTCTTTGTTCTCCAAATCGTTCACTTTCAAGTTAGAAGTAACAAGTCACCCAGATCTTTTCTCTGCCCTCCTTCATTCATCATATACTTACTAAGGGTTACTTTACCTCCTTCTTTTTCATCTAGCTAAACACCTAATATATCCTTTATTGCACTGTCCAAGTTTCTTATGCTCCATTCTAAGAGAAACTTAAAAATACACATGGAAAGCCCAACAAAAGGCACTGTATGAAAGTACATATTTAGGAAGGTATATCAATGGAAAGGCAATCTGCATTTCATATGCATGTTATGCAATGTCTTCCTCTCACTTTCCCGGAGTGATCTTTAAACAGAAAACAGAAGACGCAAGGACAAAGGGAATGTATCCCACTAGAAACAGTACTGCCAGTCAGTCATGCAGACAAGAACTGCCTTCAGAAAAGCCATTTCAGGCATAGATAAATAGATGGATCAATATGGGAGGGCCAAATCACTTGACCTAAGGCAAGAAAAAATTTGGGGGCATGCCCCTTTCCTAAAATGGGGATCCCTATTTTCTGTCATCCAAGGGACAATGACCAACTTAAAAACATTTCTGAAATTAACCATGACACTGTTGCTCCTTTATAATCTTTCAGTGTACTTAACTCATAGAAAATGACTCAATCCATACGTACTCTCTTCATGAGTAATTCTTTTTCTATCCTGAATGGTTTAATTGCTAATTTTTCAGAAAAGGACACAAGGACTAAAATACATTGTAAAATATTTACAATGAGATATTTACATGATCTCTTATTCTTCCTATGCATTACAATTCCGTCTCACCATTGTAATACAGTTTGAAAAAAAATATCCCACAATATATCCCCAGTTTAACTATCTTAAAAAGGAAGAGAGCAACTGAAACAGCTCTCACATCCTCAATTTAGAATGTAATTTAGGATTTTTAAGATAGTCTTAGGACAGCATTTCATCCTTGTATATTTGCAGAATTTGAAGAAGTATTTTACAAAGTGAGTTTTTCATTTCTATTACTTATGATGAGTTTTTCTCCTGTCTCTATACTTTTTCTGATAATTAGTGGTTGGAAGATACCACTTCTTAAAAATAGCAAAAGAGACAGATGTGGCAAAAATTGTGGGATTTGACTGCTCATACAATTCCATTTTAAAATACAAGATTATCTTAGCTGTGTGTGCCCAATTTTAAATCAGGTCATGGATACAATATGCACTTTATTTTCCTGTTAAGTACAGTTATATAATCAGTTACCATCCTGTTAGTACATCATATCTTTGTTAAAATAAGGGAATTCT
>VWZD01002682.1:32236-93285 GCA_013396695.1 Sakesphorus luctuosus
TTTAAAAAAAAAAAGTTTAGGCAAAAATGCTCAGAACAATGCCTCTGTTATTACTGTTTGAAAATTCAAATGTGCATTAAATACAGAACTCACATGGACATTTCCATTTATTTCATTGTGTGCTACAAGAAAGTATTAAAAATTTCCATCTGAAAATTGAACCAGTGCCACTTAAAAATCGGGTATCTTATATAAATACTGTTCCTTGATTATTTTTAAATATATACATATATATATATAAAAATTATTCAAAAGAGAAGTAACTGGAAACAAATTTTGACAAACCTATGGTAATTTGTATTTGGAATTTTTTCTTGCCATTTCCTAATTTTACACATATTTTTGCAAAGCAGTTTCAACAGATTTATACTTAGTCATCATTCTATTTGTATAAAATTATAAATAAAATATTTTGAAACACTAAGAGATAGCTGAAGATTCCTATATGTCCACATGCATCCATAAAATTCACCGTGTTACAAAGATGCCCATTATGTGTCGTAAGACTTCTGTCATGTCATTTGAACTCCTCTTGAATGACAAGTGATTTGGCATATGTGTTAACTTCAAGGACAGAAGTTTTTTCCTTTTTTTCTTGTGTGTTGTGTAAAAGCACTTGTAGTTCTGATGAATTTATCTTTCTGTATGCATGAGGCACTATATCTAAGTGTTCTGAGGCAATGCATGGTGGTTGTTGATTCCTGGTTTTTAATGCCTTCGTTAAGTCTGCTCATAATATACCGAGAAGCTAATGCTATTTAAGCTAATGAGTTTGTCGGTTCAGCTTCCTCCGTACTGGATGTTTTCACTGGTAAAAAAACTCAACAACTGGGTTTCTCTTTCCCTCCCTTTGCCCTCGCTCCCCCAGTTTCCTTGCTGTTAACCAATAGATCTGTATTAAACAAAGGAATATTTTAGCATTCCAAACCTGGTTCCTGCTTATGCAAACCATTACTCACATAGGCTTCAACTGGGCTGCCTGTGAGTATAAGAACTACGCATCTGAGCAGTGATGTGCAAACTTTGGAGAATTGATGCTGAAATAAAAGCATTTCCATGTAGAGTGTGATTTGCAAATGCAAAGCTGTGACCAGAACAAGTTGGGGTTTTTTAAATCATATTTTGTGGTATTTCTTCAATGTAGAATAGAAGCCATAAATGCATTAATATTGTTTTTCTACTTCAACATAATTTTTCATTACAATTTTCAGTGTCTGATATGTATGAACCGCTGCAGAAAGCGGTCAGTCTGACACAGCAGAACTTGCATTTGAGGTGAAGTGAGATTTTACAGCTCCACTAAGCCATTACTGCTGAAACTGTCGTGGAAATTATGAAGCTGCATGAATGAAGATTTTTTGACTCGGTGTTTATGGTAGTTTCTCAGGTTTAGTTCTAACTGGATGTTAAATGCACTGTGTTTTTTAAATAGTTCTTTTAGTAACACATTCAGTTCTAAGCAGTGTTAAATGTCATTTGGCATTTGGTGAATGTGCATGTTTTAAACTGCAAATTTTAAATGTTTTGTCTTTTAATTGTTAAAAAATGAATAAACTTTGCCATTAAATTAAGAAGCTTTGCTGACTTGATTGGTTGGAAATGCTAGCAATTACTTTCACAAGAAAACATACCTTGTCACTCTTGGGTTTGAATTCCATAAAATGGGACATATCAGAAATTCATAAATACCAAAGAATTCTTACGTTTATTAATGTAAAGGGAAGAAGCAGAATATTGTTTTAAGGGTTTTTTATGTTGGGGTTTTTTTTAACATCGGAGATGTCTTTTTCAGTTCTCAGGTGAAGTCCAGAAAAAGTTAAAAAAAAAAAAAAACAAGCAAGGAGCACTGGAGTCTGCAATTTAGTGACTTCCAGCCAAGCCCTGACATACTGCAGTGGTGATACCATATTTTGAAAGAGAAGTATGCAGTACAAGAAGGGTAACAGTGGGAATAAGGAAACATCACCTACTTTTTCAGACAACAGTTGATAAATACTGTATCTTTTGGCTGTGATAATAGTACATATTTCTTTCCTGTAACAGTGCCCACCACTGAATAAAAATCAGTATATCCAAATCTAAACTGAGTTTTGATTGTAGATGGGTGACTGATTCTTTATATATGCACTAAACAATTATTTGATTCTGTATTCTGTCCAAGCAGGTTCAATTATAGATGCATCTTAGATGCGGCTGGTTTCACAAGACCAAGTCTTTAGTGGCAGAGCTGGTTTAAGGATGTTCCACCTCATAGTATGTCACTGCCTCTACTACAATGGCAGTCGTGAGGCCATTGAAATTATTCAGGTTATAATCCAGTTTATAATGACCCAGGTTCCCTTTAAAATACTTTCCCTCTTTTGTTATGGCAAACATTTTTTTAAGCTAAAATCATTTCACTAAACTGATGTACCACAGCCCCCAAATTTGCACAAGTCATAGGTGGGAAGGAAAAAAAGAACAGAAAGGCATTTCTTCTGCCTTTGCTAATGAAAACAGGGTAACATGGAATTATAGCCTCAATGCAACTGTGAGTCAAAAACTGTTTACGTGAGTATTGTGGAGCAGTAGCCACCTCAAAAGCAGACACACTGTTCAGTGTAGTTTAAGTTCATGCAGCACATCACGATAGGCACCAAACAGCACTGGAAACAGGCTTCATCTCCTTAGTGTTGCTGTCAAGCTGTAACTGAATAGTAATGGCGACATAGTTTTGAAATTGTCACTTTTTTTTTAATTCCAGTGAGATTAGTATTACAAATAATCCATGAGTTTACATAGCCATATACTGTACTGCTTACCTAGTTTCAAAAATCCTTCAGGCATTCTTGCAAGTACTTGCAATGTTTTTCCTAGGACTAGAGAGTCTTGATACATTTTTAGAGACACACTTAAGAATCCCAAAGTGTAGAAACACAAAACAAATAGCATGTCACTATTATTCATTATCCACAGAAGACCTGTGTTTCATCTAAGTCATTACCAGTTCATGGCAAGCAAAGCATTTATTGCATCATGTATGAATGACAGTAATTTCTTGAGTGTGATTATTCTATCTTTTTGGTTTTAGAGTGGCACTGCTCTAGTAAAAGAAATATGAACTAACTCCAGAATTACAAAAGAAATAGTTAAATCTGCTTCGTTAACATGGCAGTAAAGCAAGTACTGCCTGTAAATGTTACTTCTGATAGCAAACAATTGTTTTTGGCAAGCATACATCCACTCCTTCAAACTGTTTCATTAGGCATTGAAACTCTTACCAAAATGTCATTTCTGTTCTGTCTGCAAGTTTTAGGAAAACTTCCTATTTCCTATAAATCACAGGAGTATCTAGTGCCAATAGGTCATTTTCATTATGAAGGCAATTCAACATTCTCACCTGCACACCAAATCCATCTGGGTTGGAAACGACTAGCACAGTCAACAAGCATTTCCATCCATGGGCTTGTATTCTGGCCACCTGCTTTACTCTCCCTTCAGCTATACAGGTCACTGCAACTAGCTACATGAACAGTAATAGATTCTTTTTTATTTACAGATTTTTCTTTGTCTATCTATTTGGAGATGCTGCATCACAGGTTACCTGCATCGCAGGTAACCCAGTACAGCTATTTCAGCTACACCTGATCTTTCTCACCCTTACAATGCTGTCTGCAGGATTTGTTGCACTCTGGCTACTGATCTGTGAAGTACTTAGCACTCTATGATAAACTTACAGACTTAGATAGTCTGATTCATTGAAATTTTATTTCTGTGTGTCAAGTTCTTCAAACATTTTATGAGGACAAACCCCTTATGCAGCATCAGGGGAAGAACAGAAGTGGTTCAGAGGTGTCTTACCTGCTAGGCTGTTTCATGCTAAATGGCAGACTTCACAGCATCTCTCCTTAGGCTGAATAATCATTAAAATCTAAAGCAAGTGCAGTGAAAACTGTCCCTCGGTTAAAACTCTGATTGCAGAGCCCACCGACATGGTCACAGTGAGGCAGCCTGGCCTGTCCAGTGTCCAGCACCAAATGGCAGTGGGCAGTGACTGAGCCTAACTCACGACTGACTTCACTGTGTACAGCCTGTCTTTGAAGGAAACACTTAATTTCAGCCACTTACCAACTGTGTCAGTGTCTCTGATGACTTAATTACTCTTCAAAGGTATATAAATTGCACCTTTTTAGTTAAAATTGATCCAGTTTCTGCTTCCAGAAGGGGCCTGCATTGCCTTGGTTTAGTACATAAAGATTTCTACTAACTAGAGACTAACTATAATTTGTAAAAAATTCCAGTTTAATTGGTTTACTGTTTCTGCTGTACACATGAATGGTCAGCAGATCTCACAGTATGCTTCCAAATAACAGCTCATACCTATTGCATTATTCAATGATTTTTCCAAAAAGTTACTTGATGAACAGTCCTGTGTTTAGTAGCTATTCAAAACACACAGTGAAGAGTCCTATGAAACAAAATCATAGGTGAGCAAAAATTTACCTGCCCCCTTCCTTGGAGATTGTTTACCCTTCAATTAATTTCCCGAGTACTCAAAATCTTGATTTTAGTATTTTGTAAAATGTATACAAGACTGTGTATCATGATGTAGGTTGTAATTAACAATTACAGCATTCAAGCTAAAGCTTATTACTTAAGCCATCATTGTATACAACTTGTCTGTCTTTCTGCATAGAAATTGCACTTCCAGCAATAGTGTCTGTTGGATTGTAATGTTAATTGTGCAATAAAAAACATTTGAAAGGGTTATTTCAAAATATTTTTTGTCATAACTACTGATTGCTAGATACTTGCAAAGAATAAAAAATTACTCAGCTCTTGAGGAACACTTTTCCAGAACACTTCTAAGATCGGTCAGCTATAATGTACTTCAATAGGCAGGGAGGTTGAGGTTGATAAAATAGGAAAGCTCAGCCTCTGATATTGTAAATTCTGACCCTCAGAATTACTTTATTTGCAGGAGTAAGTATACAGAGAAGCCCTTCAATTACTTCTTTTTTTTTCTTGTGTATTTTCCATTTGCTTACTGCATGTGTTTGGTTTAGATGCTTTTTTTTAATTCTTCTATTTGGTTTGTTGGTTTACTTGGGTGAAGGAATGTAGAAGGGCACACAAAATTTATTCCTCTTGCAAGATGTTTAATCTAAAATACCCAACTAATCAGTGTCATTTTCACCACTTTTTCAGCATAGCTACATGTAAAAGACATTAATGAATCTATTAGTTTACTATATAGTCAGAATTTTATATTATATTAAATCTGCAAAACAGGTGCAGTTAAAGATGTAAATCATTTTAAAAAGCAAAATAAACTATTTAACAGGAAAAAATGCAGGACAGTTACACCAACTAAATTCATCAAACACTACCTGCACAAAGTGATACAGATGACACAACATTTCAACCACACAGTTTATTGGTAATTTTTCTCTCTGTGTGTGACTACTAAATAATTAGTGTTGTCAGTGCTGTAAATACATTTTAAATTACAAGCTTGTCTTTACATTTTATACACAGCTAATTTTACAAATAGAACTTCATGATCAGTTTGTCCAACTTACATGTTGCTAAGCAAAAAGCTGACAATAAATATTTCCTTCTGAAAAACGCTTTATGTAGAACACCATTTTTAGAATTTCATGTGGAGAAGTTATTGGTGATATTGCTGAACATATTCTGCTTTTCTCATTGATATTTTGGCCGCTTGGGACTGGCTCACTTTCAACTGCCTAATTAGTACTAGTTTTATCTATCATAGTTAAAGTTTACTAATACAAATATGCAGTATAAGTTCAGGTATGTGTATTTGTAAAAAATCTGCCCATTTTGATATCTAATAAAATTCTTCCTCTTCATTGCTCATGGAAGTGGTAAGCAGTCAGCTGTTTCACAGATATTCTTGAGTAAGTATTTACTCCTCTCTTACTTCTCAAGCTTATTGCTGCTTTATAGAATGTCTGATTATTACCAGTGGAACACAGCCACTGTTTGTTAACTAAGTTAACTGCATTAGGGAAAACATCATTTATAACACTGTGAAATGAGTACCTGTATCCCAAAATTATTCTTTCACTTGTCTCTGAACACATTCTGCACAAATTAGGCTGAATTGAGTAATCAGAGCAGTGTTTTTAGAGCAACTGTTTGGAATGTTTTACAAATCAGTTATAAGTGTGATCCAAGTTTGGGAAATGCAATCCAAAGCGAGACCCTGCACTTTTCAAGGACAGCTCACCCACGGGAACAGTTCTGACTTCTGCAGCCACAGAGCACATCAACCGGCAGCAGTCCCTGTGCTTCCAAAGTCTGCATTACTTCTTCACAATTCTTTTCAGCTCTGAGTAAAATCAGAGCAGCTCTTCCCAGCCAGGGCAGGCTCTGGCTGGAGAGGATACCCAAAGTACGGGGGCGACACCAGAAATCCGGTTGGCTGAGTCAGGTGCACTGTATGGGCTGTTTGGAAGCAGCCAGATGTGTATGGTGGAGGTGGTGACGCCACAAGGCATCCTGGCTCTGCCCGGGGGAAGGAGAACCTGCGAACCGAGCCACCGGTCGAACTGGAACTTGTCGCAGTACTGGACTGCCTAGATGGTGTCCTGAAGCTTGTGGAGGACAGGATCATGGGAAGAGTCTCGGTCTGATAGCTCCGCAGAGAAAATCGTATTGGCTGCGACGGTTGTTTAGGTCTTAAACATGTGCAACAATAAACAGCTACCAGTGAGCCCACGATAATGAAGGCAATAAATAGTGATCCAACAATGAGGAATGGAACATAGATTGGTTCTGGGAGAAGAAAGAAGAAGAAAAGCCGTGCAAATTAGCCCACTGAAATAACAGGTCTGCTGTATAGAAATAAACTCCACAGCCTTTATTAAAGCCCCACATCGTTTCAGTCCCACTAACACAGCGAGCTGCTCAGAAGACAGACTTTTGAATCATTATCACTGAAACCTGTAGGTTCCAATCAATATTTCTTTCTTGGCACATTTTTTCTAGTTATCAAAGGTAAAAGCTGTTTGTACCGTGTTCCCGTTCGCTGGTTCTTGAGCATCTCTCAAGAATCTCATTCCTCTCCTCCTCCCTCATTCCCCAAACGTCGGGGTTATCCACTGTAGTAACAGCGTGAATCTGCTGGAGAACCTCAAATGCTGCAGATTCTGTCAAATCACTTCCATTCGTAAGGTGGAAGATAAGCGCAGAACGTTTGACTTGGGAAACCAGTCTGCGTGTGCGCTGCCGGCTTTCTTTTGTTTGGGAAACTGACGGCCCCTCGCATGGTGGGGCTGTGCCCGCAGCGCACTGCAGAGCACCACTGTCACCTCCGGGAGCAACGAAGTGAAACAGACACAGCAAAGTCTACCCATGCGAACTTATTATAAGTGTGCCTTCCAGTGGGGAGGGATCCAATAGCCAGTGCCCTCGGACCGGAGAACTGCGGCTCCCGCACACCCCGGGGGCCCGCTCCGCAGCTGCACTCCCGCCGCCGACACCCCGTGCGCACCTGGAGCCGCGCCCGCCTCCTGCCCACCCGCCGGGACGGCGCAGGGAGCTCCGCAGCCGGGCTCGGGCCGGGGGATGCTCCGTGGGAACCGGCTCCCGCCCGCCTCGGGACCCACGGCCGGGCACTCACGGGCTGTGACTCCCGGGTCCGGGGGCTCCCGGTCGTTGGTGCAGCCGCCCTGCTCCAGGCGAGCCTCGGCGGCGGCGCAGCAATAGCGCAGCGCGCAGGACCCGCAACAGATGGTGGCGGCCGCCGTGTCGAAGCCCTCGGGGCACTGGAAACCCTCATGGTAGCCGCCCTGCCCGTCCACCCAGCCGTGGCAGTACTCGCCGCCGCCGGGCTGGCCTCCGCCGGTGCCGCCCAGCAGCCCCAGCAGGAGGCAGCGCAGCAGCAGCGGCAGCGCCCGCCGTCCCGCCATCTCCCCGCCGCCGCCGCCACCGCCGCCCCGCTGCCTGCCCGCCCCGACGGGGCGAGCAGGGGGCGGCCCCGGGTGCGGGGCCTCCTGCGCCGCGTCCGGGGGCTGGGGGCAGCTCCCCCCGCAACTCAGACACACACAGACACACACACCGCGCCCCCGCGGGGCCGCCCCCGCGCTCACCTGCCGCCTCTTTCGCCCCTCCGCTCCCTCAGCAATCCCCGCACCTCGCTGCCCCCGTGGCTGGGCCGGTCCCGCTCGGTACCTGTCGGTCGGACGAGGCTGGGCGCGGAGGGAGTGGGACTGCGGCCAGGTCAACCTTTGCGTTCTGGGGGCTTCTTCCTCTTGGCGGGCTCTGTGCGCGGCCTCTGCGCGAAACCCGCTGAGCCGCAGCTCGGGATCTCCCGTCCCGTACCCCCAGACGTGCCCCTGTTCCCCGCCAGCCTGACGCCACGAAGCAGAGGGGTCTTTCGAACTGGCAGTTTATTAAAGCAGCCCTGCGCATCTAAGGGTTAAGAAACCAAGCATAGCGTACGATTTATTACAAGGACTCTGCTTTTTAACCTGTTTCCCTTCCTCGATACTTTTTACGCGCAAAGACATAGCAGCATATCCCCAGAAGATTTATAGTCTCTTTTAGTCAAACACCAGCCCCGTCACCTCTATTTTCCAAAGGGAGAGAGTGAGTGTGGGGTGGGGAGGAGGGACACATCTGTTCATATGAGTGTCTGAGCCTTTTTCTGCGGGAAGAATAATAGCAAGTCACCAGGCAAAAACCACAAAAGGAACTGCTTATTCATTTTTCCTGGAGGAAAAAAAATTTTAAATGAACTGAGCAGATCTGGACTTCTGGTTCAAGCAAAGAAACATTTCTTTAAATGATGTCTCCCCTGTGTGCTAAGAGGCACCCTTGCTCAAACGGTGAAAGTGCTTATGAAACAAGCATTATATTAAAGCCGTGCTGAGCAAAAGAATTCATTTTTCCTGTAACTGAAGCTTCCTGCCATTATTTACCGCTGGAATATGAATATGTATATCAGAGTTTGACCATTTGTCCATCGTTTTGAATGCCCATGGCACTAATTTCCAAAGTTGACAAGTTTAGTGAAACAAAAGGAACAAAGTATGCTGTGTACCAGCAATAAAACTGCACTCAGAACCATCTATCAAGATATTAGACCTCTGGCTAACCCCTAAATACAGTCCACAAGCACAATATTTGTGTTTGTTTTTCTTTTAACTAACCTATTATCTTCTCTTTTTTCCCCTCTGACCCTTTTTTCCCCTATTTTGATTTCTTTAAGTATAACTGGTACAACCAGATCAGAAAAGTAAACAAAAACTTTGTATAAATTAAAAATATTTTTCATGGCTATTTAACAGATATAGCTTTAGAAGTAAGAAAACTGGATATTAAAGAAAAACAAATATATTTTGGACGTGAAAATGTGATACTCTGTCCTCTTCTGCATTTTCATTTTGAAAGGATGATGTGAATTAAACTTTTACCAGCTGTCCTGACTACAAGTTGCTAGTTTTTATAAGCCAATGTTAAATATTAATATAGTTTTGCATTTACTTCACTGTGGTTTTAAAGCAAACATAACCTTCATGGAATGTTTTAAAATGTATGGCTTTTAAGGGCCTAATCCAACTTCCAGGAAGGTCAAAAGGAATCACTGTGTTGACCAGGATAAGGCTTGGAATAAGAGCTCAATAAGGTTTTCATGGTACCTTTAGCTGTCTCTGGTGCAGAGAACAGAGACAACAGAGCCATCCTCTTAAATCTGCCACATTTGGTAGCAATCACTAAGTAAATATGTCACAGCTCATATTTTGATTTTGTTAATTAATTCATCAGCTTCCAAAAAAAATGGTCTGGAAAAAATCCTCTGAGATATATAAACATATATATATATATATATACACACACATATATATACTTCAGACCTTAAGCTACTGTAGGAACTGCAAAAATATTGTTCTGGGGCAGAGCAGGGAGGGAACAGAGGGAGCTTCTAGTCCACAGACATCAGGAGGATTTTGACCTGGATTTAATTTCTCATTTCTTCTATCTCTAGTGCTTGGATCATTCAGCAGAGGCTATTCTCTGCTTCTCTCTTGGGTAAGCTAATGACAGCTGTACAGGGTCTCCTGCAAATGGGCACAATTAACCTTCTCTTTATTTGAATCCCATCCTGCAAGAAAAATCCTGCAAGAGTTTCTTAAGTATTGGCTTGCAAATGTGTGTGTGGTTCATTTATTTTTGTGTGGATAAATGGCATTACAGCCACTCAAGTGGATTTATCTCACTTATGCCAAGTAAAAGTCAGAGGAACACTTCAGTACTCCTCCTGCAAATGCTGCCAACCTGGAAAGCTTGAACGTTCCTATGAACTGCTGAGATCTTAAATGACTTCTTTTTGCTTTCTCTGAAATACTGACAAAGTTTACAGAACGTGGTGTGACTCTGGTGGAGATGAACTGGATTGTTCTGATTTATGCAGACAAAAACCTTTGCTGTGCTCCCCTTTTGTAAAGGTTGCATCTGGGCAAACACATCCTTAAACAGTTTGACTTGCTAGCAGATTCATTTCCATCAATTTATGTCATTTGCTTTAAACTAAACCCGCAAGTAATGAAGAATACAGGAGAAAAACATCATGCAGACTGTTGGTGAGCATCCTTCTTCTGCAGTTTGAGGACATGGGATGCCTCCAAGTAGCTCGCTTTTGGACTGGGTAATGTTCCCGCAAAGTACCTGTGCTGACTTTGCTTATTATTTATTCTTAGCCGAAGACTTTCATCTTCCGGTGACATGTCATCAACTAAATTACATCTCATTAATTTTAAATGACAAATATTGTTTTTAAAAGCTCATATAGATATTTTTCTGATTATTGTTGTTTATAAAGCTTAGTATTAGAACTAATGAAGTTTATATCAGTCATATAACAGGCAAAGAGGACAATTCCATTGTAGTTTATGGTTTCATTATTTACCAGGCTTTTCTTACTGTCTTAACAGCAAATCTATGGGGAGAACACATTATAGTTCTCATCTGCCTTTGTGTAAGATCAAACAATTTTTCTTAAATGACTTCTGAAATCATTGCATCCTACACATGGTAATTACCTCACTGATGCCAAACAGATTGATTGTAAAAACATACTAAAATCTCCTTAAACAGATTCATAGTTCTTAATAATAACTTTGCTATTCAGTTTTCTGAGTTTGGGGTTTTTTTCCCTTTTTTTCCTGTTTTCACCATTATACCTTTGGGATGCTTTTAGAGTATGAATCAAGCCAGCTACCCACAAAACTCTAGTATGAAAGTAAATCATAATATCATTTCAGGCAGGCATTACTGATTTTAGTAAAGGCCTGAAACTTTGGCTTGACTAGGGCAATGATAGACAGGCTCTGCTTTTATCTAGCTTGTTGGCAGTCTTGCAGGTTTGGTCATTTTATCTTGGCTCTTCACTAAATTTTGCTTTGAATTTCAAAGAACAAAACGGCCAAATTGAGTCACCAGCTTCTAAAAATAACCTGGTGCAAGCAGGTTTCCCTTTAAAAGTAAAACCAAGGTAATTTACCATCTAAACTGCCAGCCCTTTAGCTATGTGAGTTGCTTCATTAAGCACATAAGGACTGAATAAAATCCTGTATGCTGCTCTCTAAAACGATACCCTTATTCTTGGCTGGTTGTGAAAACACCCTTCCTGCAGCCGCCTTGTGGGGAGAGCCACCTGCCAGGCCACAGGCATCCCTGTCACCTGCCAGGCCACACACATCTCCCAGACTGGAAGGGCTGGCAGGAGTGCTAGGATGTGCCCCAGACTCCCCCCACATCCCAAGAAGGAGGCTCCGGTTGCATCTCTGCTCCTCCTCTGACTGCACAGCCTCATCCTATTGCCTAAATCAGCAAATTATTACAGACCCATGAAGCCCATAAAGTGCATTTTGATTAATTAAATCAAGGGGAAATGTGGTGCTTTTTTTTTGGTTTGGTTTGGTTTGGTTTTTTGCCTTGCTTCTGTTTAAGTATTCTTTTGTATTTGGGAGGGAGGGATCATTCCGGTTTGTTTGGGGTTGGGGCTGCATCTCTGACAGTCAACTTTTTCTGATTTTTTTTTCTGGGATTTGACCAGCACCATGTGGTTTTCCGCACCATCCAGGAATATCACCATGTTTTCTGGTCTCTCAAGGAACACTTGAGGGGTAAGGTTATTTGGGCCATCTGTTAAAGGCAGCACCACTTATGCTTGCCCACAGGTAACCCCGTTGAGAAAGCAGGTTACACCTTTTGGAGAAAAACATAAAAGTCAGGCTATCTCAGCCTAATGACTGTCAAAATGAGATTAGTCATGCTTTAATTGCCTTAGGGCTCACTCAAGAAGTGGAATGTTTGATTACTGGTATCTTAATCCATGTATACACATATGGCAGTAATGGTTCCTTATCAGAAATCTGTAGCACTGCCAGGTGGAGGAGTTAGGCTCAGACTTCAGACATCATCATTCTCCTTCTAAAGAGCAGAAGATACTTTCAAGCCAGCAATGCAGCCATCTCTATTCAAGGAACATATTATCCCAGCCTACCCCCATCTATCCTTTAGAAGATAACTCTTGCCTTACTCATGAGCTCTACAGAGACCATGTCATGAAAGATGAAGAGATTTGCTTACATGTAGTAACTTATATGCACTGAATGTAACTCTTCTATACAACCACAGCTCCACATCGAGCCACGCACAGAGCTGTTAGGAGTAGAAGAGCAAGGACAGATGTCTAGAAGAGACAGGAGTTGGTGATGTGACAGGATGTGCAATCCCCTTGCTTCACTCCAGCTGTGCCTAAAATTAGCCTGTCTTATGGCTACCAAACAAGGTTTTCTGAAGAGGTCTTCAATTTGCTTTTAAACAACAAGTTCTTGTGCTTTTGAATTCAGAAACAAATCCTCCAAGCAACAATTCTTGATTCTAAAATCAAATACAGTATAGTATGTAAATAGCAACCACTAATAGAGAAAGAGCCAATATAAACCCTAAAGAAAAAATAAGCAATAAAGTGTAAAAGTGACTGTTCTGCTGTATTTCTAACAGCTGTTTTCAAAACACTGAACATGGGGAAATGTTTTGCCAGAAGTTGAGAAATGGCCTCATTTTGACCACTTTCAGCTGAAAACTCTTAATCAGTTGTAATTTGGCACATAGCCGTAATTTGTAGAGGGAAAAAAAGTTATTGCTATTAAATAACTACCTTTTCTAATAATCTTAACTGCTGTAACAATTTTTAAACAGTGCCAAGTTTACCAGCTAGAGCTGGGAATCTCAATATGCTATTGCCAGGCAATGCCCTAATCCCCCAAACAGTCATATTAATGAATAGTGCAACAGAAAGGTCAGAGGAGAGAGATAGCATCAGTCAGACCTGCTTTGCTCTGCAGCAGAGTATGCATTTCTTTTTCCTTGCAACAGAATTAATGACCAAAGGAAAAAAAAAGAGTGATAGGATGTGAGAGAACATGACATTGGACTGTAGAAAAGTGTAGAAATTAAATGTGCTTACCAGGGAATGAAGACAACTATGTTGGGTTTTTTCATCCCACTGAGAAAAAATATAATACAAACATTCAAAAAGAAAAAGTGAATATGTATCAGTGCTTTTTTTTCTCCAAAATAAATTGTGCTGAATATGAGAGCACTGTTTCAATCCTTAATTGACAGAGTGCCTAATAAACATATTCGTAAGTTTAAAAGTACAGTTTCCTCTTTTTTATTATTAAATAAAAGCATGATAATAACTGACAATTTATGCACAAAGAAATCTCCAGATGGACTGGTTATGGAGTGCTTTTAGCCTTAAGTAAGATACATCCTTTACAGAACTAAGGAAGAACCAGTTTTGTAGGATATATTAATACCTACCACTAGTAGTTTTCTTATTACACATGCAAGTTGTACACAAATAACTCATCAGCAATGGAGCCTCTGGATCTAGAAGAATAATTCCTTTGTAGCACTAAACCTGGAAAACTAAACTGATCCCTTACACCTTAGTCATCAAACAATTGCAAAATTTTATTAAATATTTTAATAGTGCAAACAGGAATTTTAAAAAAAATGCTTCCATTACTGCTGTTACAAATTTATTCTGGGCATTAAATAGCAGCTTTCCAATGCTAAAAACAGGACCAAATGCTGCATCTTTGAATATGGGAGCATGCCCTCCATTCCTCTTGCTCAAAACCTGCTACCTCAGGCTACATTTCACGCAATGAGGACCACCCATCCAGGTTCGCATTTATATTATTGCATGTTCATGAAAGATAGTTGTGTTTTGTTCATTCATTGTATTTGTCCTGTCTTTAGTATGGCCTCTTAACACTTCCTATAAACAGCAGATTTCCCAAAGTACTTATGACATTTCAGGTCTGAAGAAATTAGCATTTGATGATGTAAATTAGTTGTACATTTATGAAAGACTGAGACCTGTATTCTTTGTTCTGGTTGCAAGTAGGTAGGATTTAAGGAAGAGTTCTACATCAGCTTCTGCAGCCTAGGGCAAGTCAGGGATTGGGAAACCTTGGCCCCATTTTGAGTAGCTGCAGAGATGCTGTGCTTGTTGCTTCTGATATGCTGCACTTCCAGATCCCAAGCAAGATGGGGCCTGCCATTCACCTAATCTAATCTCATCTCTGTGGCCATCAGTAACTGCTTCAGGAGAGGCAAGAAGCCCTGCAGCAATGCCACCTCCATCTCCCTGTGCAGTGAGCAGGCTGTTAGGCACAGGCTGTCTGGCTGATCAGGGTGTATGCAGAGGAAATACTTGGACATTCTGTTCTGAAGTTCACAGTCCTGAAATTTATTCAAACAAGATTTATGTGCAGGAAAGAGGTCTTATCTAGTGAGCCCAATATATAGTAGTTTTAAAATTTGGATCAGGAATAATTGGGGACTGGCTTTAACTCAAACCCTAGACCAGGCACACTAATACTCTTCTTTTGATGGCAGCTGAACATTGAGCAGCTGTCTTCATTAGGCTGTCCTTTCTTTTCTAAAATAATACAGTGAACAGTAAAGTGTCTAAATAGAAGTCTGAATGCGTTCTCTAAATGGTATTACCCTGTATTTGCAGGCACTGCATTTCACTTACCTTTGTATTGCTGTTGTGCTTCAACCCCAGTCACTAGTACAGTACCTTGCAGCTACTTGCTCACTCCCCACCACTGAGATAAGGAAGGGAATCAGCAGGTTAAAAGTGAGAAAACTTGTGGGTTGAGATAAAGACAGTTGACTATGTAAAGCAAAAGCCACACACGCAAGCAAAGCAAAACAAGGAATTCATTCACTTCTATCCATATAGCAACCTCTTCAGTTAGCAACCTCTTCCTCTCCCTTGCCTCAGTTGGACAGATGTCATGACAGGCTCCTGTGTTTGCTTCCCATCGCACCTTCCTTCAGATTGGAGGTGGCTGCAAGGTGTGCTGTGTCCCCTGGCACAATGTCTGTGAACACTTCTGCTGTCACTGTTGTTTAGCAAATAGTGACTTTCAAACATTGTGTCTGCTCCCTGAGGGGCCTGGACCTCTTGCACCTCCATCTTTGTGAGCAAGTGTAATAACTATGAGTTGAGTGGTAACTCAGGTTCACTAACACTGCTGCTGCTCAGGCCTCATTTTGAGAAGGATTGGGTTGGTTTACAGTGGTTAGCCATCCAGAGTAGATTTTCACTGGAGAACTTCTAGTGGGCAGCCACCAGTGTGATGTATAGCCATTTCTCCTAATATCCCCTCTGCTTATGTCTCTGCTGGAATGGAGAGCAAAAGGCTTGCACAGCAACATTGGACCAACTGGTTTATTGTGGGCTCCTGGGTCAGCCTGGGAGTGACTTCTGCTTGAGCCAGACAGCTCAATGAACACTCTGTCCTTTCCTATCTTGGTCTTCACATCTATTTTCTTTCCTGGGAGATAAAACCTTTGGGAGAATGGACAAAGCTGTACCTCATGCTCACCTACATGCTTAGTTGTAGTCATCAGATGCCAGTCCTGAAGCCCAGCTTCCAAACCCTCCTGGCTGGCATCATCTATCCTTCAGTGACACTGAGAAAAAGGTGGACATGAGATGACAATGTGTTCTTGCAGCCCAGAACACCATCAACATCCTGGGCTGCATCAAAATCAGCAATGGCAGCAGGTCGAGGGAGCTGGTTCTGCCCTTCTACCCTCCCCTTGTGAGACCCCACCTGGAGTGCTGTGTCTGGCTCTGGAGCCCCCAACACAAGATAGATGTGGACTTACTGGACCGAGTTCCAAGGCAGGCCACAAAGATTGCCAGAGGGGTGGAGCACCTCCCCTATGAGGACAGACAGAGAGTTGGGGCTGTTCAGCCTGTAGAAGAGAAGGCTCCAGGGGGACCTTATAGAACCCTTCCAATACCAAAAGGGGGCCTACAAGAAGGCTAGAAGGGGACATTTTACACAAGCAAATGGTGATAGGACAAGGGGGTAACAGTTTTAAACTAAAGGAGGAGAGATTTAGGCAAGATATTTGAAAGACACTCTTTACTATGAGGGTGATGAGACACTGGAACAGGTTGCTAAGAGACATTGTGGATGCCCTGTACCTGAAGATGTTCAAGGCTGGGTTGGATAGGGCTTTGAGCAACCTGGTCTAGGGAAAGATGTCCCTGTGCATGTCGTGGGGTTTGGAACTGGATAATCTTTAAAGTCCTTTCCAGTCCAAGGCATTCTACAATTCCATGATTCTTCAATACAAACTGCAGGGTCGGCACAGACCCATTTCACCCTTTGCAGCTTAGAGTATTGCTGCCATGTAAGAATCAATGCAGTTGTGAAGCCTGATTGTTACTCAAAGCAAAACTGTATAGGAAGACATTTTTGAATGCAGAATCAGCACAGCCTCTACTCACTTAAAAAGGACTAAATCTTTAAAAAACTATGAGTAGATTCATAAAATGTTTTGGTGAACACATTAGTTATTTTGGAGAGCAGTAATGTTGACTTAAAATATTTAGCTTTTGAATTTGACTCAGAGTATTAATGTAGACTGAATGTAGTTGTGTGTTTTTGCGAATTAATAACTTTACTTGTAAGTATTTCATATTATTCTTATATTCAACAGCCTGAGGAAATTTTCATTTGCTTATCTACATTTCAGTTTCTTTGCTTAGATTTCTTCAGGGATCTGACCTATAAAAACAGCTGGATTTATGATACTCTAAAGTTTACTGCAAACACTTAACAAATACTCCTATTTGAGATATGAAATTCATAGTGTTTAAATATAGTCTCTGATGTTATCATATTTGCTGTTTACTGAGAGAAGTAGTTTTCAAGCAAATGTCAAGTAAGTCACTAATAGGTAAACATGCCACGGAAAGTAACTGCACACTGCCATCTACAGAGCAGACTGAGGACGTGGTAGGGGCGGCTTATCGCTGGGAGATGGGAGCAGGTATTCATAACCAAAACAGTCACAGATTTTCCTCTTCTGGCAGCAGTTTCTGTTGGTGCAGAGCATGTGTTGCAGAAGGACCATTATGGCATAGATGTGCATGACTGTTGTGTGAGAAGTGAGAATTCACACACAGTG
This sequence comes from Sakesphorus luctuosus, assembly GCA_013396695.1. Classification (NCBI taxonomy): domain Eukaryota; kingdom Metazoa; phylum Chordata; class Aves; order Passeriformes; family Thamnophilidae; genus Sakesphorus; species Sakesphorus luctuosus. Next base: position 49,769 of record VWZD01002682.1, read on the forward strand.
TGGAGGGTAATTATTTCTCTGAATGATGTTTGTGGTAGCAAGGACATGTTCAGAATGGCCAGGTGAAACCATGCAGGAGGGCAGGAGTAATGCACATCCTGTGCCTCGTGGGCGAACTCCTGTGGGGTTGCAGACATCCGCGCAGCCCAGTTTGTGCAGTGTGTTGCAAGAGCACCATGTCACATCCTGACTGCTGGTGGAAGAGGGTATTTCATCCACCAGCAGTCTCTCCCTCCCCACTCCTGACCTGTATCTGCCTCTTTCCATTGCCTCTCGCCTTGCCTCCCTGCCAGCAGCTGCTACCGCTCAGTGCTTGCATTTTCCGAGAGCTGCAATGATTGGTATTGATTGCTGGACAGTCTTGGGCCTGCCCCCTGCCCCCTCTAGTTCAAATCATCAGTACAAGGCTGCAAGCATCTTCTTAGGCACGGCCAGCAGCTTCATAGGGATGTTTCACACAGTCCCTGGGAAGAGAAGCAGGAGGGTGTCCAGTGTACCATACACATGGCTTATATTAGTAACAATTGGGCAACCTTTTTTACTCTCTTTCCCAGGCTACTTCTTGCAAGTGAAAAAAATCAAGAGAAAATACATCACAGTTGAGTCCTCCTTCAGCTCCCCTCCTGTATCTTCTATGCTATGCACAACTGTCCTTTTCAAGAAGCTTTTGAAGAACACTAGGTGGCTAAAAGAAACTGGGAACCATTGTGCAGGGCAAAAGTCATAGAGGAAGAACCAGTGATACATGCAGTTTCTGCTTTTACTACCCACTATTGTGGCCTTGCAGACCACCAGCAGCCCAGAGACTGTCCCTTGAAAATCCCCAGTGCTCAGCAGAGCATACTCTGCTCATAACCAGGTTGCTGAGACCTTTGCTTCTGGATGGCTATGAACTGAGAGCAGCCCACTTGTGTTTACTGCTTTATTACCAAGGCTGTTTGAATATCTCCTCAAGGAACAAACCCCTGAGGTTTAGACTAAGAGGTAAGTGGAGCAAGTGCTGGCACTAATATGTGCAAGTACACTGCTTAGCACAATTGGGTTCAACAGCTGGGTTGGGTAGATTGGTAGCTCAACATAAATCTTTGACAATGTCAATAAAAGTCAATAGCCTCAGACCTAAATTACTATTTATTCAATTATAAAAACCAGTCCTAAATTAAGTGAATCGAGAGTCCCCATTAGCCTTCCCCTCAGATGAGAAGTTAATGTTTGTCATACAGACTGCCTGTATTCTCCTATATTACTCACATTTGGCTTCCTTCAATGAACTTATCTCATCCTGAATTGATGATGAATTATTATGAACTTGCTTTGGACGTCTTACTTCAGACTTCTGGCTCAGCGGCCTAGTAATCTCTTCAGTGCCAGATTGTTCACTTCAGTCTCAATTAATGATCACTTGTTATCAGCTTAGTTCAAATATTTGGTTTCCAACTTTTGATTGCATAGTCTAAACATTTCCAAAGTCCAGATAGATAGCTTTAATTTAACCTGTTATGGTTTTGATATTGACTTGATGCCTTCCTGGCTGAGTGTTAAGATTTTATTCTTCCATCACTTCAAGTAAGAGCCCTATCACGTATCCTATTCTTTGGAGTACCAATGAGTGAAACAAACAAGCACCATGTAGATTAACCTCATTAAGAGCTAATCCTGCATTTCTGTGAGAAATTTTTTATTTGCTCAGAAACTGATACACTCTTTAGGACAATTTTCAAATTATGAAGTATTGTACTTCTCTGCAGTCAGCTATTTGTCTTTTTGATAGCTTGAACTTGTGTTCTGCAACTCACATTCTGTGTGGTTAAACATCACTCTATTACACAAGCACTTAAGGGTTCAATTTAAGTATCAGGAAAGTATTCACAGAACTCGCTGCTAGCAAATTGCAGGTCTTCACCCCTAAGAGTTCATATGGGATAAAACCTCACATCTTAACATTAAACACTGGCAGTTCTCCCATCAGTACCCCATCATCAGGCATTCTCAGTGCAAATGCTAGACCATTCACAGGTTTCATAACATGTTTTTCCCACACCCCCCATTAAATATCCCTTAGGTGTTAAAAACATGCCTTGGGAAATCATAGTCTTTAGCAAAATAGGAATAGAAATGCTCAGGTTTACTTTTACTAACACAGCTCATTTTATTGTATTGGTTTGTAATAAAAGATGCATCTGTGTTTTGTAGACTCACTTTAATACCCTCCTATTAACTAACCAAGGAGATTTTATCCATTTTTTCCTAAAAGGGAATTTGGTCAACTTCTGGTACATATATTTGAAACTGAAGACACTGTTCATATTGTCAAATTCACTGTACCAAGCAGGGCTTTTTATTTATTTGGAGAAGTTGAATTGAGATCAAGACACTAAAACAATTATCAGTCTTGGAAGTCATGAAAAGTACTTAATATTTCTTAGTTTTGGTCATTTGAGATTCTTAAAACACTCATTAAGTTTATTAATGTATGTTCTTGTATAAATATATGTGTATTCTCTGTTCTGCATTTGCCAGCAGTCATAAAATGGAATTAACATCTTCTCTTAGTGAATACTTCAGGGTTATGAGAAGAATGCTGCAGAGTAGTCCTATTGCTTTTGAGACTGAAAGATTAAATATGTTCAAATTTTTGGTAAAGATTTCTTCATATCTATCTCTAAAGAAATAGTATTACAGGTAGTCTAGTTATCAGCTGACCCAAAAAAACATGACACTTATAACTGTTGAAAGAACAAGAAGTGAACACATCTGTTCAGTTCCTTGCACAGCCATGCAGAGACTCAGCACAGACACAAAAAGGATTTGTAATTATCCTGAGACTTTTTTGAACCCTCAAGTTAAATAAAACAAAAGCATCCATGTGATTGAAATTTTGCATCCCACTGGTGAGTTAACAGCAGATCAGCAGCGGGGAATTGGTGACAAGAAAACCTCTATGGAAAAAGTGAAGGTGCACAGAGCAGCAGCTTCCTTACCACGGTAGAGGCAAGCCTTCTTTAAAGCAATAGCCTCATGTGACTGGTCTCATTCACAAGGCAGCTTAATCATGCATATAATTTATTTGTTTTGTTCTACTCTCATCTCTAATAACTTTATACAAACTTTTGACTTCTGTCCCACCATACAGGTCAGGGACATCAGATACTATCTCTTTATGTGTGCAAAATTCATGACTGTTATCTGCTTATTAAGAGGGATGCCTGCCTTGCCATCAGTTGTCCTGATTAATTCCATGATAAGAAGTGGGATAACTGTTAAATCCTGCCTTTATTGGAATGTTTAGACCTCTTACATAAACCTTGCATAGGTAAGTAATAAATGGAGGATTATTTGTACTCTGGCTGTAAGCACAATTCCTCTGGCAATCACAGTTATTGTATGAGCGAATTGGCTCAAAAGCAGATGTGTAAATGAAGCTCTAGGCAAGAAGTTAAAAATTCCATCACTCAGCAAAAGGTTCAAAGTTACACCAATGTAAATTTAGAGGTCATTTTCCTTCTGTGTTTATGTATTTGTTTACTGGTTAGTTTGAGAGGTAAGAGTTATGGATGATAGACTTACAATGAAATGTCTCGTAAGTTATGATCCTTACTTGTGTTCTTTTTTAATCATTTATATGTCAGTTTGAATATCATAGAGCTCAGGTGGTCTCCTCTGAGATAACTTCAGAGTCCTACTGTTCTTGGTCAGATAATCTGTCCTGAAACAGCAGATAAATTTTAATGGGTATCAGATTATTTTTCTCCCAGTTAGCTGCACCCGATACGATAATAATGCTACTGAGGGTAGTTAGCAAATAGGCTTTGGTATTGATGTCTGAATATTTTCTAAATCTCATTGACTAGCTCAGCAGTATAATGAAATATCTGATGCCTGTGCAGTTTTTCTTACAAAGAGCTTTTTCTGTCCTACTGGGATTTCTTTAGAATAGAACAAGCTCTCTAACATCCAAGTGATTTACAAACTTTCCCCTTTTTTTTCTGCAATTCTTCCTGAGGATTCAGTGTCCGTTTTTTAAATTACATCATTCTCTGTCTAATAAAATCTGGTATTTACAACTGTGAATTCAGTTAAACACCAATAACGTAATGAAAATAATCATCATTTGCAAAAGATGGGTAGCTCTGACCACATGTGCACCTCCAGCCTTGCACTGCTGACAGTCCTGCCTCTCCCTCTGTGTCCTGGGGATTCTGGCCAAGTGTGTGTTTAGGACATTGCTACCAGAAAACTGATGTTTGGTAATTCACTATCAAACCATAACCAGTCCCAGGGGGTGTGAGAGTCTCCTTTCCCCAGTCATACACCTTAGGTAAAGTTCATTCATGCTGTAGCAATGACAAAGTTAGTTTCTCAAGGTAACTCAGTATTCAGTCACCACATCTCTCCCTCACTCCAGCTTCTTTAAAATAGACCTTTCCTTTGCAAAGCAGCCAGAGTCCTTCTCACCGGGAAGACCACAGAGACACTTCAGTGGAGACAGGCTGCTTGATCAAGCTTGGCTGCTTTCAGGTTGAGCTTCTTGATGCAGTGTGTTCTTCTGTGGTGATTCTGAATTTGGGGGGAAAATCATACTCTACAGACTCCATCATTAACAATGTTCTTTAGACCAACTATGTCATATCTATCTTGAAGAATCAGAGAAATTGAGAGAGACTTCTGAGTAATTTGCCTCAGTTTCAGCAGAGACAGAACCAATGTGATTACAGTGAAGTATCCGGCCACCCCCAAGTGCTCCCTGTGAACTTAGTTAAATTTATAGCTTCTCTTAGACAAATAGCTGTGAACAAGATAGCTGCTTTCTGGCTAGATACAGACAGTAAAAATATTTGTGCTCAAAAAAAATAATTGCTCCAATCCATCATTTGTTTCTTGTCTCAAGAGTGGTCTGCTGCAACTGTTCTCATTGGGGTAGTCATGGGAAATACTGCTGTAATCTTACAGGGCTTGATAACACAAAAAAAGTATCATGACAACCTGGTGCCGGATACCAGCATTTTAGGCCAAGGGTTCTACTTGAATTTCTGAGTAGAAGAAGGAAGGATTTCTTTGGGGTTTTTTTGTGTTCTGTTTTGGTTTGGGTTTTTGTTGGTTTGGTTTGGTTTGGTTTTTTGTTGGGTTTTTTTGTTTTTGGTTTTTGGGGGTTTTTTGTTTGGTTGGGGTTTTTTGGGTTTTTTTGGTTTTTTGTTTCTTTTTTGCTTACCTCTGTCTCTCTTTTCTCATTCAGCTCCAGCTCCTGAGACACTCTCATCCCGCTCAGGCTGGAGGTCTCCCAGAGGCACTAAGTGGAATCTGCCTGACTTTCCCTATCCCCCACCCTCAACAAGCCCTTGAGGACCTGCAGACAATTACTCATTACTCTGCTAAGTCCATGTTCCTGGCAATGCTGCTATGATTCAGCATTTTTCTGGGAGGGAAGAAGAAACAACCTCGACAGGACAAGGGAAATCAGGATGGTCTAGGCATCGTCCCTCCACTGTCGGAGCATGATCCCTGAATGAGCGGGGCAAAAGTACAGCCCAGCTGGGCAAAGTGGTGCAAGACAAGCTACTGGCCCAGGACAGAGAGAATAATGCCACCTCATGGGACTTTGGTATTTTTTGTATAATGTGCCCTTGAAATTACAGTGCTCCCAGAGCATCTTTGCCCTCATCATCATTAACTGCATTGTGAGGGTGCTCAGAGCTGCGACTGGTGATGGCACCTGGGTTGGCCACAGCTGTGGTGCAGCCTGGGTGCCTCTCCCCAGACCCTCTCCAAGGGTCCCCAACAGCACCATGGCTTGCTGAAGTCAACAGGAAGCTTCCCACAGGCTTGAGTAGGCTTCTCGTCCTGAGTAGGTGTGGCTTGGAAAGATACTGTCTCCTGGCTGATCATACAGTGACTGTCCTCTGGGGACAGTCAGAAAGATTTGAGGAGTGGGAAAGAATAATTAATTTTGCTATTTTTTTGGCATCTGTATGTGTTACTGTGGGCACTGTAATAAGTGATACCTTTTTCCAGTCTCTTGCCTGCTTGCCTACTAATTTGAATTTTTTTGTTTCATTTTTTTTCATGTGATGGTAAGTACATTAACCTTTAGTTTAAAATCTTGCTTCCTTTTGAAATTAAAATCTTATATAAATTACCAAATTAAATCCAAATTATTCTTCAGGCAGTTCAGTATTTACTTATTTTATTTTTAATTACTTTAGCTAGAGGCATACTTTTGAATTTGTAGGTGTTTGGATAACTTAATTTAAAAGAGAAAACAGACTAGTCTAGATAAGAGAAACAGGTCAAATTATTCTGGTTGTGACATATGTGATACATAATGCTGTGTAATTAGATATTAAAGTGGTTGCTGTGCAGCAGGATGTTTTATGAAAATGGGACAAATGTTTTTTAAATGTACCACTGGAAACCAGACAGATGGTAACCTATATCCCCAAGGAGGATAGCTGAATTCCACCAAGTTTTTTATATGAATTTGAACTGTGGTGAACAGGAAAGGAGGGAACTTGTGATTATAGCTTAGCTCGCCATTAGTCAATGTTTGGCTGAATGTGCAAAGGATGCTTATATGGTGCTTAGTCTGGACAATAATATTTTCTGGGGAATTGTTCTTTCTTGAGCAACAGCAGAGCAGATGGTGACAAAGCAGATCTAGCAATAAATCATAGAGACAGGATATTTGAAAGAAGCAAGATGATCTCATGGAACAAAATAGAAACTGAGGAATAATTGTTACACAAATGCAGAGTGTATTCCCACTAATTTTGTTCATGCTTTGGACAGTACATAATGGCTGATAATTTTTGTGTAGCTGTTAAAACCCCTATTAAAATTTTTAATCAACACCCTTTGGGAGCAAAACTTTCCAGGGCACATACAAAAAAAAATTCTCAGCTATGTACTGAAACTTCCAATGACTGCACAATTTTAAAATGCCTGACAATCTTAAACAGCAACATGCCTTTTGAGACTCACCATTTTTGTGGTTCCATAGGATTCAGCTCTGAAACCATGACAGGCTTCAGCACTATCAACTGCACATGACAGTAATGGGAAAGGCACCTACAAATATTCTATGAAGCATAAAGGAAGAAACAGCAAGCCCAGGAAGCAGCATCTCAATGGACTAATTTTAGCCTGCTAGTAGCTGGATGGTAACGCCCTCTGTGCCCCCTGGCTGGGAGGCAGCCCAAAGCCCTGTCCCAGCCAGAAGCAGATACCTCCTTGTCAGCCAGTCTGCAGCCTGACCCTGGGTATGGTGCTTCCTCACAGTTCCCTGCTGTTTGCTCTCTTGCTGTCACACCAGCACCTGTATCAGTGTGACAGTACCTGTTTCTGTCAGATCTGTAGTCATACATAATATTTCACCTGGAATGTTTATAGTTACGTTCCCCAGGCTGGAGCCTGCAGATACTGAAGAAAGCAATGGTGAGTGATTCAAGGCCCTGGATGGCAAAGGGTCCTTTAGCTCTCCTTTCTTGTACTAAAGCAAGGCAGAACCTGGCTTCCAAGAAACATGATATGATGAGGAGATATCAATTCCCAGCTCGCCAGGCTCAAGCAAAGGATTACTGTTGCATTTTGTGCAATACACTACAGCTCAGATAATCCAAAAGATAGAAACTGTTCATTGATTCAACAAATATTTTTCCCACAGATCTCCATATAAGATCATTCCTGGTGCCTTTCAGGGTGCACCAGGGCACAAACAGCATCACACAGCCTTGACATTCAGTCAAGCCCAAGATCTTATCATTCAGCAAATATCAAGTGGTTGGTACTCATGCATCCCCTTGGATCATCTGTCATTCACTTAAAGTCAGCATCTCCTCTAATCCTCCCCATCTCTGTGACTCTGTAAGACAGCCCTACTACAAAGGATTGCTGCAATGAGGTGTATTTGTGTGCTGCACAAAGGAATGTCACACAAAGGGGCCTCTTCTTAGCAGATGAAGGACCAGGCAAACTAAAGGCAGGAATATTGAGCAGGAAGATTGGCACTTTTGATGCAAAATATATTGTGAAAACATATTTCAACAGCTCTCGAAGAAAGCAATTTTCAATCAATAATTATAAAAATAGAGCTATTAAACTCAGATGAGCAGTTTTACAATATCATAATGTCTCCATTTTCTTTTTCTGATCATGTATTGGGATGACTTGTAATGTGGAAACAGGTAGAAAAGTAAAATAAGCCACTAATGGGAAGGGCTAAAAGCATAGTAATTGTTTGATTTTTCAGTAGCTTGTACCCACATTTGAACAAAGAGAGCAACACAGCTTATGTTTCCTGTCTGCACATATTCTTGTGTAGTGGCTGGAATTCAATTTTACATTGTAGACTTTCAGGAACAAACAGCCTGATTTCCCATGTAGCCATGTATGTTAAGCTCTATATAATCAAGGTTTGAATGCTGGGATGTGATCGCTGATTTGTCCATTTCTGAGTATCATCAGAACATTTATATATTAGCTAGATATTGCAGAAGTAACATCCTTTGAATACTAGAATATGTATAAGAAAACAGAATCCTGACTAAATGACACAAACAAAATTAGTTTGATTGTATCATGTGCCATGCAGACATACATATAGCTAGAAAACTTTGCATGTTAGAAGTGGTGATAAGAGGCTCAGAAAGACAACCACTACACAATCTTTAAGGGAAAAAAAATTCCATGCAAGGAAAAGATAAAACTGCCCCCTCATGTGAGTGAAAACAGAATCAGAAGCAATACTGTAATCTAGACTCCTGATGCCAGCTCACTAAGACTCAGAGGAGGTGATTGCACTTCAGGTACATCTCTATGCCATGATTTTACCTTGCACTTGTGTTTGCAGCCTAGAGCCACATATTCAGGAATGCTGCTGGTACATTTGGACAGGCATCCTTCCCAGTGGAGTCCTAGCTGAGGCTGGGGACCAGGGAACACCTGGGGCGCCCACAGGAAGCATAGACACAAGGTCCCCTGGTCATTAGGTCTCTCCTAAGCCAGGCTGATGGTTGACATGAATGTCACTGCTGGGAAAGATGTAGCACAGGCATATGGTCTGGCAACTGTGATGGAGCCAGAATGATTGTCAGGGACAGTTACTGTACCTGCTTTTTTCTAGACTGTACATCGGAGCTGGTACTAGTTTCACTTTGTCCCTGTCATCTCCTCTTCCTGGTGTGTAGATTACTTGTTTGTCTATCAGGAGAAAAATAAAAGATCCCAGCAGCAGCACACAAAAAGGCTTCTCACTGCCTGGGGTTTTTTGTTCTCCCCCTCCCTCTCCCTCTCCCTCTCTTTCTTCCTTCTCCCTTTCCCCTCCTCTTCTCTCCTCTCTTTGTTCCTATCAAGGAAGGGATGAAAAGATAATGCCAAACAGAATATAGTTCTTTATTCTGAACTGTAAAAAAACATTTATATGAAATGGTGTTGGAACAAAAAATTTAATAAGTCACATCTTAAATGTTTTACATAATGTTTCCTGCACGATAAAATCAAAAGATCATTGGAGTAAAGAGTCTGAAGTTCCAGTGACTGAAATCATCTTGCACATTGGTTTATCATTTCATGCTGTACAAGCAAGGGTCACATTAACACCACTGATCCTCTATAGTCATTAATTTCTTCAAGGCCAGACATATTAAAGCTTGACAATAGCAAAAAAAAAAAAATTACCAAAACAGGAAGTAAATGCATTGTAACATGTTCGTACAACCCTTTCATTTGTAAAAAGAACTAAAGTTTGAGGGCAGAGATGTCTTTGCTCTTTCTAAACTTTAATTCTTCAGCAAAAGTCAGTATAAAAAGAGAAGGACAATATCTGGATCCACATCCACCTTCATCTCCTAGAGATAGCTCTTTGTGACAGGGATGCTTGCATGTTAAAGCAAAGGAGGAAAGCTCCAGACCTGGGAGCCACTAGCAGTGTTCCCAGAGAGGCTTTGGTAATATCTGCTGTAGGAACAGAGGGAATACCCACCCTCATGACATTCATGAATGAGACCACTGTCTTGACCCTTATAATAATTTTACATTGCTGTGAAATGCAGCATTAAAATTTTAAAAGGAGAGGCCATATAATTAATAAATTAAAAAATACTCTTTTAGTTTAAGGAAATTGTTCCGTTAGTCAGAGACATAATTATGACAGAGGCTACCAAGAAGCCACTTGTCCATAAACAATTTTACTGAATAATTAAACTTATTTCATTTTACTTTAGCAGCTGGAAGCACAATTGCTTCTTTTCCTTGAAGTTAGTGTTAAGGTTTGGTTTGAAAGGTGCTGCTTCAGTGAATGAGTAGTACAATTACAAAATACACTCAAACATCCCAGGAGCACTATTTTTAAGCTATGATTCAGTAAGATACTAGTTGCTAGTACAAAATTTTCAATGCTATCTTGTGCACAGATGTTATTTTTAAGGATAAAAATCCCCTTCTGGTGCTAAAGCTGTGGGAATGAGGCCCTTTTCCTGTCAAGAGTGACATATGAACTGATAGCTCATGAAAGGTGAAGACTTGACTAACTTATCAGACGTTTACCTTTAACTTATGGCTGGATGAAGTAATTTGACCAATTACCTTTACTGATGTCCTGAGAAGTCTGTGAGCTTGTTTTTGTTAGCAGTGACAGTAGGGTCCAGTTTGATGCCCTCAGACCAATGTAACTCAACAAATTAACTTTCCATTCCAAAGAAAATGTAACCTAAAGCAAGCTATGATTTATGTGAAACAAATGCTGGCTACAGCCCATGGGGTCTGCAGTGCTTAGCTCTGGCCAAATTACTTTTAAAACCACACAGGAAAACTCTGAAGTTCAATGAATGAGTAGGATTTACTACCAAAAAATAAATTGCTAGGGCCTATGTGGATACTGGCAAACATATCAAACCTTGCAGAAGTGCAGCTTTCTGTGAAATGTTCAAACAGCCTGAGAGGCTGGGGCGCCGGGAGAGCAGCTCTGCACAGTAAGAGCAGCTGAGAGAGCAGCAGTGCAGAACCTGCTGCTCCAGGTTGACTTTTCTGTGAAACCATATATCATATAATTAAAAACTCAAACCCTAGTTGAAAACGTGCCTGATTTGTTGGCATCTGATACAGAAGCAGAAATCACTTTGCATAGTCCAAATCTCTTTCTTTTGTCTGTTGTCCCATTTAAAGGAGCCATTGTTCCATTGCCCTTCAAAAAGTTGAAGGTGGGATAGTGCTGTAGGATAAAGATTAAAAAATAATAAACCATTCCAGTTACAATCAAGTTTCTTACTTTCATTCCATTTTGTCAACTCTCTGTGGTGCTGAGGTCTGGTCTGAGTAACAACATAAACCAGAAAAAACAAGGACTTCAATCCCTATTGTCTTTTTTTGCATTTGATAGAAACTAAACTAAACTAAACTAAAAATGTTTAGAATGTCTTTATAATATGGGAAATGTTTACGCAGTGGGAGAATACCCTGTATTTCCTGAGAGTATGAAACACTGCAGGGTTTTTTTCCCACCTGTCAGCAGAGAGAAGAAGAAGAGTATGAACAGTGACATTTTCAGAGTTCCAGCCCCTGGAACCCCAGCATTTTGAAAATAGTACTTTTTTTCTTCTTTGAAGATAGATTTCTAGCCTTGTGGAATTGGGCAACTTTTACAATAGTTTGCTTAGGAGAGAAAACAAAAGTCTGGCTAATTATTTTGTAAGAGATGAGACAGGTGAGATACTCCAGTACCTATTTTCCCCACTTTTCTTTGACTCCTGAGTACCTCCCTGGAATTAATACATTTCTTCACTGGTAGCAACAGGAATTTTTTCAAGCTACATGTCCAAGGTCAGAGGGATATGCATGCATCTCTCTTTAGATTGTTTAGCCTTAAACAATTGTCAAAAATGTTTACTTCTGTTAAGTATCACTGTAGTTACTTGTTGTTCTTAGAAGGAAATTCACTGCTAGTTGTTTGTCTTGTTTATTTCATTATCCCGGGCTTTACAGCATGACATCATAATTATGTGGGTATATTTGAGAATCGTAGGACTCTTAACAAGACCTGTGTAGAATTAGATGTCAGGTTGAACTTTCTTATAATGAAAATACCCAGTTGTATATTCTATGTGTCTTGTCGCTGTCATCCTCACTTTGGGCCAGCTATTCAGGAACTGCGGTCACATGAATTTACTCAAACATGGGATGCAGACTGTGTAGCAGGGGTAATACAAAAACTACTATGATGGAAAGCATTTGAACTGGCACTTTGGATGTCCTCCAGAAATTTTGCCTTTACAGGGGCACTGTGAAATTCAGCTGCCGCAATCATACAGAATAAAGAACAGATTTCTCACATATGCCTGTGTTCTCCAGAAATATGATGTGGCATTTTCCAAACACACATCCCTATGCACAAAGTGTAAGTTTATAGTTCCCATTTCTAAATGTAAATATGCTTGGGATTTTACTTTTGAGAAGCACCATTGATGGATTTACACTTGTGGAAACTAAAACTGGATTCCTGCAGGATGCAAGTCTGTGTTTATTGCATATAGGAATATAAATGTATTTCCAAAAATCACGTAGGCAAAGCTTTAACTCTGGAAAAAAATGCAGACTGTATTTTCATCCTTTAAGTTGAAATTATACTTTTGAAAAATCCCTTGTTGTTTTGTTTCATCACAAATAACTCTTCTAAATATGGAGACCTTGTTCAGACTCAAAATGGGATCTGAGATCCCAGCTGATTTCTTTCTATTCACATATTCATCCCAGCTGTAGAGGTCTGTTGGTTAAATCAGGCCTTTAAAATGACTCCTCTGTAATGCTGTGTCTTACAATTTGGTCTTTCCCAATCATCTTTGTAAATCAACTGCCCTCCAAGGATTCACAGAGGAGTGACTGACTGGCATTGAGACTAGATAAATTATTCTGTTGATGGTGCCCAGGAGGTAATGAAATCCACTTAAGTCCCTCAGATCTGGAAAGCCTATGAAGTCCAAAGAAGGAAATAGCAGTAAAATCTGTGTTTTGTCAAAAAGTCAGTGAGTGTGTGACTGTGAATACCTACAAGGGGTAGACTCTAGAAGAAAATACCATTTCTGCAGCCACCATTAGACACAAACTAGAAATAATGGGTGATATCTCTGTTACATAGGACTATACCTCACTCATTTTCTTTGTGACCAGAAGAATATTTATATAACAGTTTCTAGCCAGGGAGCTAAAGAAGCTTTAAAAACTCCAATTAGTCACACCTCTGAGTTTGGGCAGTGCTATCTCCATTGCACAGATGGAACAACAGTGACACAGGGAAGCTGTTTATCAAATGAGCAAAACCAGCCCGAAGAGAAGGTAAAGCATAAGCCCCCAAATGCCTGCCCTCTGTTCCTGCACTTTGACCATTCTTCTGTCAAAGAGTCTTAATGAGCTTTATATATGTATAGAAATATCAATGCATAATAATCTGCCTTAGCATTCCAAGGGAGGGCTAATAAATGTAAGAATAAGACATAAATCATTCATTAAAATGTCAGAAGTGATGAGAATAAAAGATTGCTCCTGCCTTTGCTGAATTACATATGCAAATTTGCATACACTACAAAATGAACATCTCTAAATGAATGAATTAGAATCTCGTGTAGAAATGACTGAGCCACATTTGCATTCAACATTTATTAGGAGGAGATGTGCTTATTTTTGGAATAAACAGTGATAATAAATTCCCAGAATCTGATGAAGCAGCCTATGCCTGCAGCTTGTCAGGGTGAGTGTCTGCCCTGCCAGTGTCTGCAAACAAGTATCAGTTGTGCCACGGAAAACCATAACTGGCAGATTCAGGAAAATATTGACCCATCCTAAACATTTACAGGAATTTACCACATTGTTTATAGTCTGAAAAAATTAAAGCCACTGAGTTATTCTTTATATTATTTTCTTTTCAGAAAAACAGATTGGTACTTTGGCAGATTTGAATTCATCATTAGGACAGGAGTATCCATATTTATTTGAAGCAAACTCTATTAGCTGAAAGAGAGGCAACTTTTCAGTGAGACCCACCCCAAGGGTATTGATGCAATTAAAAAGTATTGGAATTGGAAAATACAGCATACCCTATATATATACCATGATCATCACCATGGCCAGGCTTTGCGAACGAAGATTTGAGAAGGGCTCCACCAACATGGGCGTAACCCTTTCGAGCCTGCGCAGTGGATTTTTTAGGTGAGGCACGGCATGTGCAGAACTGGCCCCACCCTTTAACTCCCAAGGTTCATCTGCCACAGCCTGGTGAGCTTCGACAGTGACAATGAAGTGCTCGGGACTAGAACATACAGCCCCCGGTATTCCCAGGAGGTCTTCCATCCAGGTACTGACTAGGCCTGACCCTGCTCAGCTTCCAAGATCTGATGGGATCAGGTGTCAGGGTGGCATTCAACTGCCTATATCTATACATAGATATATAGATAGATATATTATATATAAAATCCAAAATTATCTGGCATAGAGAACCACAAAAAAAAAGAAATTCTACTTGAAATCTAAGTTATCTCGTTTCGTGTATTAATTACAAAAATTGTGTTTTTCACAAGATTTCATGAATCACTGAATCCTCTTTGACACTTCATTTCACCCACAGCTCCTTATACTTTAAGTCAAGCTAAGCACGCTCAGCATCTGCATTTTCAGCCACTATCAAAACTATTCCAAGCATAGGAAAGTTATTTTAACTAGTTGTAATTAAAGCACATGTGGGAGAGAGACGAGGAGAAAGGATGTCAAATCAATCCCGAGTCCCACCCATGGGCATCCCACAAGACACTCTGACTACTCTCTTCTTCCTTTGTTGCTGGTTATTTCTTGAAATGAAGAGGTTATGGAAATACATGTAATCCATTTTCCCCTGTGTGCGGTATTTGCAGTAGTGAACCTACAACTATTTCAGAAGCTTTCTGTATTAATATCGTGATGAAGAGGAAAACCCACCTTTTCTATACACCTTACTGCTTTTTTTCTAGAAAGTCTGTTGCCTGTGTTAGTGGCTGTCATTAACAAGCCCGTTGTGAGCTGCGATAACTCACACGTTCCAGATCTCCTGAAAAGCCTTTGCCTGTGCCGGGGCCGCCTCCAAAAGGTGGCTGGGAGCGCCCTCTGGGGGCGCCGCCGGGACGTGCGGACACTGCGGCAAACCTCATGTCCTAAAGCAACTCCTGCTCGACACCACACATTGGTCTGCTCCGCCGCGGCCCCTGGCTGAGCATCCCCCGGCAGATGCGCACCTGTTCACTCACTCAGAGCCTGAACAATCAGGTGCGCTGGCTGAGGGCACTCTCAGCGAGTTCCCAGCTGACACCAAGCTGAGTGATGCTGTTGACATACCCGAAGGATGAGGCCATCCAGAGGGATCAGAACAAGTTCAAGAAGGAGGCTCATCGGAACCTCAGGTTCAACAAAGCCAAGTGCAAGGTGCTGCCCTGGCATCACGGCAAACCCCAGTATCAATACAGGCTGGGGGATGAACAGGTCGAGAGCAGCCCTGCCAAGAAGGACTTGGGAGTGCAGGTGGATGAGAGGCTGGACATGAGCCAGTAATGTGCACTTGCAGCTCAGAAACCCAGTTTTGTTTGGGGCTGCATCAAAAGGGGTGTGGCCAGCAGGGCAGGGGAGGCCGTTCTGTCCCTCTACTCTTCTCTCCCCTCATGCGTAGCAACCTTCCCCATCTTAGCAATTCTACCTTAACGTTTGGCAGTTTGTCTGTCCCTCCAAGACCATAGCTGTTATTTGGAGGGACTTTTTTAAAAAAGGAGAGCAAAGCAAGGGAAGGAACAGGCCATTGCTTTTCATAGTTGTAGCACTTCAGTGGATTGGTCATAACGTAGATCCCTCTAAACAAGCCACAGCGCAAGTACAGAGCAACAGGGTGGCTGCTGCTCTGGCTCATTGGCCTCCCAAGGAGGCAATTTTAAGAGAATTAAAGTTTAGAAACCTTGGGAATTTCACTTATCAATAAGCATATTTGAGTCCAAACAAGAGGATTTCTTCTAGGTTTGATCTTAACAGTGTCACCAACAGATCTACTAGCATTTCTAAATTGTTTCTCAAGGCAAGGTGAAGCCTGAAGAGATTGTCCTGATCTTTGTAATGACATTTTACTTTAGGTTAATGGAACACCTGCAGACTCTCTCCTTCTCATCAGAAACAAAAAAGACTGCAACCTAGAGCAGACGCAAACAAAACAAAACAAAACAAAAAATATTTCTAAGCCAAGAGGAAGCTCCCTCAACTTAAAAATCCATAAAAAAACAAGAAGAATAAAAAACATAACCAAATAGCTTATCCTTTAAAGATAATCATATTCTTGACAACACAATATACACTGCTGCACATATATGCAGAGTGGGGCAAGAGTATGTGCTAAATCTATTTCATCCATCTTTAGACACAATCCTGTAATGTTGGAGAGATGCCAATCAGTTTGCATGCCCTGCTCCCCACAATGGACTAAGTATGTCCCCAGAGTCATTCCTTGGAAGTTATACCCTGGATGGATTTATTCCTTTCTGTCCACTCATGAGGTTTCACCAGACAGCCGCTAACACGAGCGCAGAAGGAAATATTGGCAAATGTGTCAAAAACTGGTCATAGCTATCTGACCATTCTGAGTCTGAATATAGTAAGTATTGACATTTTTTTCTCTTTCTCTTGTATTTGGTACTATTAGTTCAGTATTTTGTTGTGAGGGGAGTGACAGTGTGTGTCCATCTTCTATTGTCGAGGTAATTAAGGAGTACACCCTTAAGGATGAGAGAGCTACCTGTAGAGTGTGTGGTGTCTTGTGACCAATAGGATGCTTCTATGTATGTTAGGTGGACTATTGGCCAATAGTGTGCTAGCATGTTATATACAGGGGTAGATAAAAAGTGTTGTTGGAACTAAAAATAAACTCTTAGTTGTAAGCCTTCTGATCAATCCTTCTGATGCCTGCTGTGCCAGAGCTCTTCTGACTGTTGTCAATGCAACCCCCTTAACCCTACAAAGGGTACTGCAATATTTTGTTACCATAGAATAATTAGCAAAAAACCAGGATCGATATAAATACAGACCTTCAGTTCTTAATTTTCTGTTATTTATACTCATTGTGCAGTGATTTCGTAGGCATTTTTGTTAAAAAACTATTATCATTAAAGAAAGAAAAAAAAACAGAAAAAAGAAAAAGGCAAAAAAGAAAGGAAAAAAAAAGGGGAGGGGGGGGAGGGGGAAGGAAAGTTCAATCCTACAATTCCAGACATTTCTGTTAAGTTCAGTAGGGGAGGTAGTAGGCATTTCCAGAAAAAAAGCAGATGTGTTTTCAGGAGCTTTATTCCCAGTCTGGAAATCACAAAGTGCTGTTTATTCTGCAGATTTGTACAAGATCCAAACTGATGGGATTCTTACCCAGCAGTCATTCAGGAAGCACTTGAAAAATTAGTATTTCACAGCAGAAGGAAGTTTATTTAAAAATCTGCGTAGAAAGAAGTGAAAAGTTACAAACTCTTCACATTCATTCAGTTTTGCACTTGCCTTGATGATCAAAAAGAGACTTTGAGGTCTTGGTTTTTGCAAGTCATTCCAAGTTTGTCATTATGACAAAATATGGTCTTAAATACCACAAGTCTGCTAAAATCTATAGGCACCCACAAGGTCACAAGTCCTGCCAAGAAAACCTCCTTCAGCCTGGGCTCCTCTCTCCATGGATTCACAGGTTCCTGCCAGAAGCCTGCTACAGTACAAGTTTCCAACGGATTCACAGCCCTCTTTCAGGCATACGCCTGCTCTGGCATGTGTCTCCTCCATGGGCTGCAGGTGGATCTCTGCACCCCCGTGGTCCTCCATGGGCTTCAGGGGGACAGGGGCTTCACCATGGGCTGCACCACAGGCTGTCTGCACCACAGCTCCGGTGCCTGGAGCACCTCCTCCCCCTCCTTCTCCACCTCTCTCAGCCTTGGCCAGTGGCATGTCCATCTTGGAGGCAGTTGGCATTGCATCTGCTGGACATGGAGGAAGCTGCTAGCAGCTTCTCATAGAAGCCACTCCTGTAGCTGCCCTGCTACCAAAACCTGGCCACACAAACCCAACACAAATATTCATTATATTTAGTTGCTGAACAGTTAGTGTCTGAATTTCCAACATCTACAACAATACTTCCAAGTCTAAAAATAATTACAAGAGTCTCCCAGATCCCTGAAAACCTTGCCTCTCTGTCAGCAACAGCTGTTCCATTAGTTTAATAGTCTGCACAGTGCCCTCAAGATCCTCACATTACTGCTTTTTTTTTTGCCTTGGCAATGCTGATGTACTTTGAGTGCTTCTTTGTCACCAAACCACTCTGCTTCCAAAGTGAAATATATGAAAACAGAAAACACTTCTATGGTTGCAAGCAAATAGTACAAATGATCCATGAGATGTGAAACTTTCCCAGGAAGTTTCCCCCTCCTGATCACTTCTGGAGGGTTAATTTGACAATATCGTCAGCATGAATGAGTGAAAGCACTATAGCATCTGAGCATTGTATAAATAAAGCTGGTAGCTTACAAAAGGAATTACTTCTCATTGTGAAACACTAGGATCATATAGGCCATTTAAAAAATATTTTCTGAATTTGTACTGCCCATTATTGATAAATGTTCTCAATTCCAAGAAGACTTTCTTTTGTCTTTCTTAGTCTTTTTGTTATTTGCTTAGAAATTATAAATATGCATTAAAACATTTTAAAAGTATGATCAAAACAAATATAGAATGTACTTAAAATATCCTGTCAGAATATGTTTTGATTAGAAAAATTCCACAACTTGATACTAAAATATATTGCATGAAGACATTTTGCTTCAGTTAATAAAATATTTTCAAAAAGTTATAACATCTGTTGCAACATATTTGGTGTAATTTGATTTTATCCTCCAGTTAGTTAGTTCAGAAATTTTAAGTTAAATATTAAATTGCAAATGTAATTCATTCCAAATAGAACATTCATCTATCTTGCTCCACAAGAAAATTTTTCTCTATGTCTTCCACAGAATGGGAATTACAATAGAACTTCCCACAGAAACAGGAATCTGTGCAAAGGTCTCACTAAAGACAGCAGTCCTATTGTCAGCTCTGTGGGAACTTGTCCCTAGCTCCTTAGTATCACCTCTCTGCTCCCTTCAGTAGTATTAATGAACATGTGATGTATTGAATGTTGATACATTTGAACTTAGGGCAGCAATTCTTCAAAAGGATACCAGATTTCAGAGCTTCAGGGTGGAGTTAACTCTAATGTAGGTTGGCTCCTGCCCTTCACAGAGAGCAACTTGAAGGAAGATGTCTTTGGATGCCAGTTCAACTGGCAATCAGACCAGCCAGGCAGAGCCTGTGGGCAAATGCAGGAGGACTCCACAGATTATGTAAGTAAGTGTGGATGGACATGAGGAAGCATTTAGACCAGCCATCAGGAAGCCTGTCAGGAAGATGCCCTCTTCTCCTTTGGATCAAGATCCACAACCTCTTTACCAAAACAGAATACTGAAAATGAGGCTCTTCCATGAAATCAAATGAGCTGTGGACCCCTTTGCCTCTTTCCAGTTTATCTCCACAGGAGTGCTGTGAAGCAAAATCTACCTTTCTAAACTGCTCAAAGCACAGAGGTGGGATCCACAACATGGCTAGAGGGACAGTCAGGATAACCTGCCCCCAAGTCCTCCCCAACCACTGTCACCAGGTGAAAACCACTCACTCTGCAAGATTGATGTCACCCTGCGAGACATTGGATTATTGTTTAATTATTGGCTTGGACAAACTCAAACGTGTGTGGGGAGGAGCAGACAGGTCGAATTTTGCAAAGGTGAGGTGATGCTCTGTTCCATACCCCAGCCCCTTGGAGCCTACTTGGTCAGCCCAGGAGAAGCTGTCAGTCACTGGACACCAGAAGCACTGCACCACACCACAGCCCCTAACTCATCCTCTGAATGGCTGGCACACCAGAGCACTGCCCCACACCACACCCCCTGGAGCCCCTACCCCAGCCCCAGAATGGCTGGCACACCAGAAGCCCCACCTGGAGGAGGTGGCCACAGAGGGCCAGAGCAGATAAAACCAGCACCATGTGGCAGTGTGGGGTCTCACCCTACCATGTGGACATGTGAAAGCTGGACTTGCACAGGACACAGGGTGATATCTATAATTCTCTCTTTTTGTCTCTCTTTCATTACTTCTTCTTCTCCTAATCTCCTGTCTTGGTCTTTTGGGTATCTTAGAGCTGGATTGGTTGGACTTTGCTAAGTTGTATGGGTTAGCATGTGCCAAGTCATTGCTTTGTGAAATGCTTTATTTTGGTTGAATGTTGCCCTTTAAACTTTTGTCAAATTCCCTTATTTTCTAAAGTCTTCCAGTAGAAGTGTGTTATTTGACCTCGTGAGAAACATATGCAGTGTCCTCTCCTTTGCACTCTCTCTCGGTATTAAAAGAAGTGAAGACCCTTTTAATGGAACTGCTGGGCAGATTTTGGGAGCCTTGTATATTTTTAAAGTAAAACCCCTTCAATGGGCTCATAGCTTGAACCTGGGGTCTTAACACACCCCTGAAAGCCAAAAAGTCAGGAGACAGCCAAGAAAATAAACAGTATTTAAACACTAACAGACTTCTTAACCAACAAAACAATGTTAAAGATCAAGGAAGCTGAGAAGTGCCAGGTCTGAGCAGGAGTCCCCCTGGCACTTGCTCAGGGGACACGAGCAGCATTGCTGCCCTCCTGTGAGGCTGTGCCTACACGTTTTGCTCACCAGGCTGCAATAAAGATCACCAGCTTTGTCCACAGCCTGCAGGGAAGAGCTGCCTTGACATACCTACAGCCCTGCAGCTCACCTATACATAAAAACTGCACACTTTCAAGCCATTGTTGTTAAATCTGCATATTTCTCTATTGATGCATGACTTAAAAGCTGGCCTAGGTTTAGATTGTCACTCTTCAAAAATAAGGCTCTGTATTTCTCTTGAGCATGTAGTATATAGAAAAGAAAGGACTGAGAACAAAGAAGAACATCTACCACAGTACAGTGGTACAAACCCATGGTATACACAAATTTTGAAGACTGTTCAGTTTAAGTCTTGGTAAGGAGATGAATGGAAAGGAAATATGCTAAAATAATCTTAATTTATAGGCATTCATCATACACAGTCACCTGCATGATGACCCACAACTTCACCAATAATGTACACCACGGAGTTAATCATTGTTCTCACATTCTCATTTTGTCAAGTTATTACTCTCTATTTATTGGGACCCTGTAAACCTTGTGGAGTGTGGGGAAGTACTGCTATTCCATTTTGTCAGTCCCAACATGTAGTTGCTCAGGCCTTTGGCTTTTCCCATTCCCATATTTCAGTGTTCGCCCTCACACATCTGATCTGTCTGAGCAGCTCCATGACTTCCCTTCTTCATTTTAAGTCTTATTAATTACTATGTATGCTCATTTCCAGTTAAGAGGTTCCGATCTAAACAAGAAATCAAAGGAAGTACTTTTTCTCACAAATTCTAATTAAATTTTGGTGTTTAATACCAGAGGATGTTACAAAGGCCAAGCATAAACGAGCTCAGAAGAGATTAGACACAATCATGGACACAGGTGCCATTGCCACCTATTAAACTTGGGTTCAGAGGCAGCATCTAGCTTAGAAATTCCTTCAGTATCTGAAGAGAAGGGTCGTGCTATTTGTGCGCTGTTACTTATATGCTTTCTTAGGCATCCACTTCTGGCACTTTCAGAGAGAAAATACTGGGACAAATGCAGGTGCCTTCTTCCTAGCCTGGTGTCTCTGATGTGGCTAATTTTCACACAGCTGCACAGACACACTTGTTCCTGACCAGCCAGACAAGAAAGGTGCAGTTCCTACTCCTTGAGCTGAAGGGAGACTTGGTTCAAATTTTTGATAGATCTGCCTTAAACAGCACTTGAGGGGTCTGCAGGGCCTGTTCTCAAAGCCCAGAAGGCTGCCTAGAGCTGCTACTCAACATATTTCCTTGCCATATTTCTCTGCTCAGAGCAAGTGGAGTGTGTGACAGGAAGAGGAATTGCAAAACACAACTGAATGGAAAAAAATGCAACCAAGTTACACGTACAGATAAGCACAGTCTTCATTTTAATGCTACTAATCACTGTATGACCAGTTCAAACTAGATCCCTAATTTGAAACTGAAGTATCACAGGTCCAAAAACACATGTAGGATCAGTGCCTAGGGTGGTGCCTGCCTCTGGACTGACTGACATCCTCAACTTGGTGACACCTTGCCCCATTTCACCTGCTTGGAAAAACACCTACAGTGCAAGCCAGTTCCCCAGCACAGAAGAGATTGAGCCTAGCCTTTTTTTTTTTTTTTCTAGCCACCTATTTGCATTCTGACAACATTAATCATTGCTCTACAGCAATATCCTCTCTTCTCAGGAGCACATCACTGTGTGACCCTTTCACCTTCAACTTTCCCCATATTGGCAAAAGCTACCTATTTTGGGCTTAACATCTTGGTATTTCATCTATGCACCTCAGCCTTCCTATGCAGAAAGTATGTCACCCTTTTTTGATCTCAAGAATCTCTAGCTGGAGCTCTAATCCTGCTTATATCAATGTGTAATAATAATCAATATATACTGTATGTTTTCTTTTGTAATTTCATGTATAAATTGCCTGTATCCCTTAAGAATTGGTGTGGGAAAATACATTCTGTAGCACTCTTTGTAACAAAATAGTTACAGCCTATGCTACATACTAGAAATTCAGCAAGACACAGCAAGAAATCAATAAAAACACAAATTGCTCCATCAATACGTACATTCATTTATACTCTTCAAGGTTATCTTCGCTATGCCAGCACAGAGACACATTTTCTCCATATATAGCCTTGCATATTAAACTAGGCAAGAGAGAAAGGAACGGAAACAAAAGCTATCAGTACAAATCTAATCTAGCTAGCATTTACATTCAAAGACTTTGGAGTTGTTTTTCCCCTCCACTCAGGAAGCAGTCTGAAATCTGGGCACACCAGCTGACACTGACTCAACATTCTCTGTAAAATCATCATCTCCTATGGCAGGTATGTTCAGTCATAAAATGGATCCCCAAATTCACCTTATGTACATATCACTCTACCCACACTGGTATAATATCTATGAAGAGGACTTTTTTTGCACCAGTGACAGATGAATGTGTTATGACCAATGGAGTGATGTGTTAAATTCTGTTTCATGGTCATCCATGTCAAAGGAGAACAAAGAGAACCTACATAAGTATTTTTGGGACACTTCACGTACAGGTACTTATGCTGAAGCCCATCACTCTGGGAAGACTCCACAAAGCTTACATCTTTATTCATGCTCCAGTTTATGGATTACGAAGGTGGTATTTTCAAAGCAGAACTACGTCTGTTATACACAAAAGCAGATTCTGCAAACCTTGAGCTTTGGGGCCAGAAGAGTTCATGTTCCTAGGAAAGACATGAGGTAGGACCTGTCAGAGGTCTCTAATAGTCTAAACAAGAACAGCAGTGACAAGGAAAAGTTTTTTTGCATGAGGTCTCTGGTGCAGGCTAGCTGCAGTAGGAAATGCCTTTCTTCCTTGTAGTAGTCAGTGATTGCAGAGAACATTTCAAGAGATCACACTGGTGAATACGTGCACTGCTGGTCTGGCATGTTATTAATATTGAACACAACAACACGTTGCTTAGTTGCAGAATTCTAATTGCACCATTTATTATTTGTATGAATTAATCAAAGCCTGACTTGCCATGGCAGTATCATTGGTTATTTTCCCATTGTGCCCGGTCCTGATGCAGTCTCTTGTCTTTTATTTCTATTTCTACATTACTATTACATGCAAAATTTCTGCAAGGTCAAGCTGAAGAATGCACTTTCCAGTGGGAACTGGTCATTACATTGTTTATAGTGGATATCCATTATTTTTGTAGGCAGGTCTTCATGGTGTTCCCAAGAAGGTAAAGTGAGCCTTGAAAAAGCACGGAAAGAGCTGCTTCCTTCATGCCCCTTTCCTGATGCTGAGTGTATGGGCAACAGCTTTCTTTTTACTCTTATTCATCACTAGTGAGCATATGAAGGTATAGATGTGAACTAATTTGATATGTTCTGGGCATCTCAAATCTTAATGTAGGATCAGTCATGTGTTACTGGAGAGTGTTCTTCTGTTTCAGATGAGATTTCCATGCTGGATTTACCTAGAACTTACATGCCTTAATCCAACTAGTTTTCTGGAAAATTGTATAAATTTTTATTACTATGGATTTTTCTTTTCCCATCAGCTAGTCTTCTACTTCTCAGATGAAGTTTCATAAAAGACCTTAACCAGCACCATGCAAGAGAGTAAGATAGAAGTCTGTGTTCTTGGAAAGCATCTTGGTGCTCTGGAGACAACTGAATACATCTCTTCGGCTGTGTAACACTTAATATGACTCTCCATTACTCTACATATGAGGTGCATTTTTATTACTCCTTACTTTAAACACATGTACAGGGAAATCTCTCTCTGAGCTTTTCTGTGAAACCTCAATGAATCTTACAGGCAGTAGCAGAAGGCAGTACCAAAGAACCTCAACATCCATATACCATAGGAACTGCATACTGGCACAACCTTAAAACTGTAGAAACTTTGTGTACTGGAAAAGTTAAATAGAACATTGAGGAAACTTGTTTGTTTCCCTCTCTGGAGGCTGAAAGCAAACTTCATAAGTGTTTTCCCCTGCATGAAGTGTCTCAGCAATGCATGTGATGTTATGATTTTTGCCCGGTCCATGTTCAATATGGAAATGACAGTCTTGCAATTTTTGTAATCATCTCACAATCTGTCTCTCGATTTCAGCATTTAAGCAGACAGGGGCACCGCAATGCCCCGTGATTAACTCTGATTGTGAAACTCCTTCCATAACCAGAATGATAAGAGTGATCAATCACCTTAACAATAGTTAATAGCTCTTATCCAAAGCCATAATAATCCCACTCTGCAGTTTGACTATAGCAAGCTATTACCCTATGAGCCCAGTCTTGTGTCTGAAACAACACTGTTCTATCTCACCTAAAAGCCTGAAAGGACACCACATATTGTGGTCCTACAGGCTTCTTTTGACCTTCCTCCACTCCTGCACAGTAATTCACGCTCCTCTCTTACTCTCAGTTACCATCCTAAAATCTCTTTTGCTAGCTGGGAGGGTTTCATAGGAAGTCTCTAGTTTTTGAGGCCACCTCTTGCTCTCTGTCTGCCTTTTACCTCACTGTATGTCACATTAGTACCAGAAAATTCTTTTTCACATCTATCCCTTTTCCTAGCAAAACGGAAAAATACCATGAATTTTTCAAGACTTTATTTCTTGGCATTTGCATGCTGATAAAGAGCAGGTAAAAGAGCTTGTTAAAGTGTGATCCCACTGGCCTTCATGCCAGACCTGAAGTCCTGCAGTCAGGTTTACACAACCTATAGCATCTGTCTGAGATGAGCAGGGATGCAGTGACAATAACTGTTCTAGTTCAGCTACTGCCTCTCTCAAGGAATGAGCAATTATTGATAACACAACAACTTTAGGGTCATTCCACTGAACTGTCTCAGCCTTTCTGGTTTGGCTCAAACAAATTTTTGTTCATTTCCAATTAAACTAAGCTGAGTGTATTGAATGTTAAAGGACTTTTCACTTTTATAGGTTATGAGATAAAGCCATCTGAGAAGGTGAAGACAAAGTTTGTGAGAATGGTGAGATATGAACACATGACATTGTTTTCACAGAGAAGCAAATTGAACTGGGCGGCACACAGGTGGGATCATAAAATCATAGAATAGTTTGGATTGGAGGGACCTTTAAAGGTTATCTACTCCAATGCCCTCTGTAAAAAATTCATCTTTCTTATGCTGGACTTAGAGAGCAACAGGATCTCCTGCATCCTGAACTTGGTGGTCATTTTTGCCATCTGCATATGTGCTGCCTGAGACTTGTTGCTATTTTTCACACGGGTCTGGCATTTAATTTGTAAAGGCAGGCAGGGCACTTCTGACACTGATTTGGGGACAGAGTAAGTTTTCAGTTAATATTCCTCAATCACTCTTCTGCAGATTTATCATTGAAGAGCTAGTGCAGCCCATCAGCAATCCTGCAAGGGTAAACTCATGAATGAAAAAAGGAATTCCTTGTCTATTGGAAAGCCACACAGACCTCTGTTCTGAGACAAGCAAAGGGCACCGTGGAGTTGGGAGAGATCTGCTATGCAGATCGCAGGATGAACCAGCAGCACTTACACTCTCCCAAGGCTTGAAGAGTAGCAGAGCTTCAAAGCATGCTCTCATTAATTAACTTTTCATTAGGTACTTCATTAAATAGTGGACATAAAGATGATAAAAGATCAACTCATTAGTATCGTAACATAGGTAGGATCATAAACAAGGTAGACTAGGACAAAAAGACTGTGAAAGTGGAGACAAATTTCTCAACCAAGACAAGGGAAAACCTGGGTACAGACGGTGAGGGTGTTGCTGAACTCTCCCCAGGAACATAACTTGGTCCTGTATGCACACATAACGATCTAGTGCAGTCAATGGCTCCTCAGCTCTTCCCTGGGGAGACACAATGTCAGGTGAGCAAACATTTTTCCACTGAGGCTTGCCAGCACTGGCACATCACACACAGAGTGTCTTTGGCAAAGTCCCTGTATCCAGAGATATTCCTCTCTAAGAAGCAGAGTTCAGCTTCCATACCCTTATTTAATATATCAATAATAACCACAGGTTCTCCTTTCCCCTGCAATGCCCAGAAATTGTATCCACTCTAGAGGAATGCATCACTTACTCTGTGATTCAATAGAAACGACTTCACTCGCTGAGCTGTTGCCTTCTGGCTTAGGATGAGAGAAAACCCTGCTTTGGAAGCATTAGATGGAGGCTAAATAGGTTTGTTCAGATTCAGTCTGAGGTTTTTTGCCTCTTTGCCTACCCTCTGGAAGATCCCCTCACATTCTTATCAAATTGATTTAATCTTTTTTTTTTCCCCACACGAATAACTGTATTTTTTACATTACATGATTTGGTTTAGGTCAAAAATAGATCCTCTCACCTTTGGCACATCTGCGAGTCTTTTTCTTAATTTATTATTTGCTCTTATGTTTAGTTCACACACTCTCTAAGTAGAAATAAGTTTCCCACTGTAAGCCCCAACATTTCCAACTCACTTCCCACTGGCTGTGGCAGTTATGCCCTTTAGAATATCTGTGTTTCTGGCTTTGCACCAGCTTGTCTACCTGTGGGCTAGAAAAGTCAGAAGCTTATAGCTACAGTCCACCCTGACCAGACCCAGTTCAAGCCCCAGGGACGGTCTGGGGAACAGCACCATGGCAAACTGCTGATTGATGAAGAGATTTCCACAAGGTTTCAGGCTGCCTCAGAGCTGGAGATCCAGTAGATGCGAAAAGCAGACCTGCTGCAGGTGGCAGGGCACTGTCAAGCCCCATACTCTCGCTGAGGGCTCTGTGATGGCTGACAGCAAGTCGCAGAGTAGCAACAGCAAGCGCCAGTTTTGGTTCACAGCATCTCCCTTCCTCATGTCAGTGTCATCTTGTTTTCCTGTGGGCTAACTTCATCTCTTGGCTGACTGGCAAGACTGAAAGATTGTGAAGGGCAGTGAAGCTCTGCTTATGTTTGTCCTGCTTTTGTTGCAAATGCTAATCTGATGAATACATCATAAAAGAGACGGCTCAGCCTTAGCCAAATATTTTCAGAACAAAGAAATTCAGGGAAATACTAGTTACTCGGTTAGGTATAGACACAGCCAAGAACATCAAAGAAGTTAAGAGCTTACTGTTTACAAGCTGATATAGAGAAGATCATGGAAACATCTGTCCCCTGCAAGAAAACTGCAGCCAAAAGAATTCTTCCAGTGAAGGTTTGACAGATGTAACAACATTGGAGTCATAAAGACAGTGGTCATGACAGTGCTAGTGCAGGGTGTCACACGTGCTCCTGAAACTGAGTGGTTTGTGAAAGATTCAGATACATTTGAATACCAGTCCTCAGACTACAAAATCATAGAGATCTCCTTGGAAAACCCTGACTGTAAACCTACTTTGGGCAAGAACTGCTCTGATATGTGATGTCTCTCCAGAACTTTCTGTAAGATACGCCACAAGAACAACTGTAAGAATTCACTGTCTCCGGAGTATTTACTCTTATTGCAGTGATCCTCCCACTTTTCTTTAAAACCACCATTTTATCCCTCAATATGAAAGGTCACATGAGACAATGGGCCTTGAATAATTGTGCTGGGACTAATTCTTTTTTTTCGTTACTATTTTAAAATTATCTGAGGCAATATGGCTTTTAGCCTGAGCAGAACTTATTTAATCAAACTTCTCAACAATGTCATTCATAATAATGACAATCCAGTGGGAACTTGCAGAATCCTGAATTAAATCAAGTAGTATGTAAATATAACTAAAGTATTCTCAAAGTAAATACAACTAACCAGTTTAAAAATGGGAACTGGCTTTTGCTTTCCAATTGGGGTGACATTTTGCAAGGCCATTTCTGGGTGAGTTTCATGTTCTTTCATTCTCTTCTGCTTTTCTTATTTGTATAGTGTTATCAAGGCATATATGAAATACATTTCAAAGTACAGATATCAGCTCATTTACAGCTAATTATAATAGGCAAGTGGTGCAGTAAATGGAACACCCGATTTTCTCCCCTCTTTTTTTCCTTTTGGTTGAAGCTTTTGTGATGTTCTCCAGGTGACTCCCATGCATAATGTAACACTAGCAATGCTGTTTGCATAATAAGCTATTTTCTACCACAGAAGCAGAAACATTTTATCACTACAGAGAAGGCTTGGATTATGAATACATTTTCATATAAGTTGATTTATGTGAAAATTACCAATAAATGCATTCTAGCCATAAGTAAAATGTTTGTTCTTACTTTAAAAAGTAGAATTATTTGAAACTTAGGGGGAGGGGAAATGCACATCCCATGAGGGAAAACTATTTTATTAGTATGATTCAAATGTCAGAGCTTGCAGTCACCTTTCAAGGTATGGAGCCCTCTGAGTTTCCTCCAGTGAAGTCAATGAGAGTGGAAAATACTCAGCACTAGACAGAAGTAGTCTGCATCTCACCACGCTGAACCCCCAGCTCTATGGCATTTACTGCAGTATAAACACTAAACCAATCTTGGCTCTAACCCGATGGCACCTTCTGCAGTCTTCACAACAGTTGTTTGTTGCCCTCTTGTTTAAAAGGCAGCTACATTTTGATATTACGATGTTTCCTTACTAGTCTTCTTTAATGTGTATATTTGAATTAGAGTGACATTGTCAGTAAGACCAGCT
This sequence comes from Sakesphorus luctuosus, assembly GCA_013396695.1. Taxonomy (NCBI): domain Eukaryota; kingdom Metazoa; phylum Chordata; class Aves; order Passeriformes; family Thamnophilidae; genus Sakesphorus; species Sakesphorus luctuosus. Next base: position 79,107 of record VWZD01002682.1, read on the forward strand.
CTGGAATCTCACCTCTTTGACAGAGCTGTAGAGACAGGACTACGAAGCCTCGGTCCAGTCTAGCAAATGCAGACAGGCACCAGCATCTCTCTGTGCTCCAGTAGCCCCACACCACTCTCATATACCCACGCTGCAGCAAGTGGAACAGTGGGGTTAAAAAAGGCTCCACATGGCCCTGCACCCATTTTGAGATCAGCACAGGACCACAGCTCACGTGTTTGGTCACAGATGAAATGTGACCTAGATGCATATAAAGCACCAGCACCAGTCTCAGAGCTGACACCCTTGAGACTAAGTTGGTGCCCTTTGAAGCCAGCAAAATAGAGGGCTTTGGATCTGACCATTTGCATTGGAGGCTATCCCAGAATCAGTTAATTGCCATTGCAAGTGCACTTTTGGTGGACTAGGGTAAAAGGGCATTCCTCGGGAAGTGCCGGACTTGCTCCTATTCTGTGAGGAGCTGGTCCTCCAAAGTACAGTCTGTAGGCAAACCCCAGTCCTCCTGAACCTGTGCGGACCTTGGCAGAGCTTCCTGATATAGCAAGGCTGCATCCCAGTGGGACAGATCAAGCATCTACCTTTGAAACAATGAATAAATGTACATCTCAATTTTCCAAAGCAATACACTGCTCAGATCTCCTGCTACTGTAAATGAAGGTGATTTTATTGACACCAGAGGAGTTCTGCTGAGTTACATGAGCTGAATGTCTGATCCAGTGCTAGTGATCAAGATTATTTCTGCTTAATACGTAACTCACAGAAGAAAACTTTTCATACAATATGTCAATGGTGTTGAACTCTACAAAATTAAAAGGCTAGCACTCCAGTTAGAGGAGGATTGACTACTGCAAATGAACAACACATAACATTTTTTTGCCTGAAACAGCACTCTGTAGTTGTAAATACTGCTTAATGTCATAATTTCCCTGTAGATTTTATAAACTTCTGCAAAACCACTCTGTAGAAATCCCTTGATTTCACCTGCATTATATCAAATAAGTTGGTGTGAGTTTTCTTCCAAATATATACTTATTTTTCTAAATGCCTTCCAGTTTTACTAATTAACTTCTCTCCCTTTTGCCTGCAGACCAGCCTGTGAGGAAGAGCACTGTTCAGCGAACAGCCTTGAGCACTACATGCCATTAGTTCTTCAGTTTAGCAGCTGAGGAAACACCGTGACTCTTTAGCAGGTGTCACTGAACCTCCATGGGAAACTGAGCCCTCCGCAGAGGGCTCAGCGGTGCTCAGGTCTGCACTGCTTGTGGTCCAGCCCTTGCTGATGGCAGAATACACAGTGCACTGTCTTTGAGGGAGATCTGACAATACTTCTGCCCTGGGTTGCCCCCAGGCAAAATCCTGCATCATTCATTCCCACGCTCTGCCGCTGAGAAGTGTCTGTACCTACCTCTGCTTCTCATTTACATTTGCTATTAGAGTCATCTTATAGAGCCCAGCTCACTGTATTTCTCACTGGAGTAAGGGGTATTTTGTAAGGAAAGGTAAATTAAACCCTTCTTCTAAGGTGATGTTCCCTGGACACACCTGAGTCCCAGCTTTCCTGCATGACCCAGCAGAACTCTTGTGTCCTGAAGTCTGCTTCTTTGGTGTCCAGTTCCACACCATCAGTCCAGAGGCACAAGCCAGTCAGCCCCTGCAACTTGTGACCATTGTTATATTTTCATCCCCTCAGATGAGCGTTGCAAGCTACACATTTTGGCCCAGGATCCATTTTTATGGGTACCACAAATGCTTGCAAGAATCTCCTGCACCCACCCAGTCCCTGCCTAAGATGATTCCTGCCCTCTAGCCTGCTTGGTAGCTCTCCTTGCATGCCCAGGAGACTGGCTAGTACCTCCAAAGGAGCCTTAGCAAAGTTTCTTCCACTGTGAGATTTCTGTCTGTTCTCTGTGCTCTGACACAGTCACTGCAGGCACTGGTGCTGTGACAGTTCCATTGGCCCCAGCTGAGGGTCACTGAGCCAAAAACTCTGACATGAAAAAGGAGCAGCCCAGGTTACCCAATGACAGGCATGCTAGGCTCTCCTAGGAGCAGCTATCAACAAGAGAGTCCTGGATAATTTCCCTCACTTATCAGTGAGTCTGGGGCTCCCAGCATGAGGAATCTGGTTCAAATTTCCCTTGTCCTTCTCCTGTGCATAAAAAAATGATGCTAATTCACAAAGTAACACTGACCTCTATGTTTTAGTATTTTCAATTTTAAAACATTTAAAACTATATTTATTTTATTACCATTAAATATATTTGTGTCTCTAAGATAGTAACTAGTGTATCTGATGGCGTATGGATTTGTTGCCTAAATTCCTGTGGAAATAGACACTCAAAAAATATTGATGGAGAAAGATAGATGGTATACCTTTATTGAAAGCTTTCAAGGTGCACACCTGAGGTCTGCACACACATGCACAGGCCCACACATGCACACCCGTGACCAGGGATGTTTCAGTTTTGACAACCTCTCCAGCAATTAATATATGAGATATCTATGACCAACGATGATTCTCATTTCCCCTGGTGCCCCACCCATAAAGCTCTTCAGAACTGCCCCTTGGAGAAGGTCAGGACCTCTAGGCCTTCTTCTTGTGTTTTGTCTCCAAGCTATCTTGCAGGTGGCTTCTTCAAAACAGCATGTCCTTGAGAGAGCTTAAGAATACATGAGAAAACGTTTTAGTAACTTCTAATACCACCTAATATGTGAGCAACCCGGGAAAATCCATGTAACCTATATAATGCCAAAAATCTACAAAATGTACACTGAAAACCTTAGGCATCAGATTCAAGAAATTAAACTGACTCATATTCAGATGAGAGAGTGTGGAGACTAAAGGTGGGAAGCAAGCTACAGAATAAGGGTGCTAGATCATGCATTCTTAGCTACACATTTACTACGTCTATAATGGCGCACTTTTCTATTTTAAACTCTACTAAGTGGAGACTATTTAAATGTACTGCTGTAGTAATAAAGAAAAGGTCAACTCAATGTCTGTCTTGGCCATTAATCAATCTTTCCTATACTTTCTAATTATCTTGATTGCCTGATTGAGTGAAGCATGGGACACTGATCATCTATATGTTCCTTGGCTATATCTGCTCTTGGCACTTTTTTTTTTAAGACAAGAGAGGATATTTTCATGTAGTGACTGTTTTTCAAAAAAGATCCCCAACTTCTTCCTCTGATAACCATCTCCTTTTCTGCCTTATCTCCCACCATTTTCTGTAGCAATTTTGCAGACTGTTCCCTATAAAATGTTGAAGTGTCTTTAATCATCTCAGGCAGCAATTTTGTGTTGGTTTTTTTTCTCTCCTTTTCAGTAATATGGGATTCCCAGCATTATTCTCTCTCTCTCCCTCTGATTATGAATTGCAGCTTTTTGTTTTTAGAGGCAGCTTAATGCAATGCAATAACACACAAACACATGAACAAATTATAGACATGAAAAGATCAGATTTTTTTATAGTGATAATTTCCTTTTACTCCTGGGTGTCACATATACATGAGGGACCCCAGAACTTCACCAAGAGCAGCCAGATAGCTTGTTACCAAGACACCTGGGATTGCACAGTATGTCTCGAATCCCCAGTGACAGGGAGGACCCGGTGGAAAGATGTTGCAGGGGAGAGGCAGCAGGTCACATTCAGACTGCATAGATCCATCCCAGGAATTGGAAATGCATGTTACAACTGGCATACAGAAAGGGGCAATTGTGCAGCTCCCATATGAGCTCTGGGAGATGATTTAGTCTCAGTTCAGCTGTACAGAAAATACCAGGGAGACAGGAGACCTGCAAGGATGGAAACCTCATCTAAATTCTTCTGTACTGAATTCACTGGGAGTTTGAGATGTTTGAAGAATGCAGAATAGGATCCTTTGGAAACATTTCTCACCCCTTTTGATTATCTCTACAGCTTGATTGAATGAGTCATGCAACCCGGCTCCTTCAGATATCCATTAATGCCCAGCAAACAAAGCATATTCAACACATCACTGTTTTTTCTTAGGCTTGTTTTTGTCCTGTTCATAAATAGCTTGAGCACAAATACATTCTTTGGCCAGTAATTTTTGCAACTTACACAGAGCTTATGATCTTCTCAAGTAGCTAATGGTCTGAGCACTGTCTTCCTCCAAAGCTGCATCAGTGGACAGGCAGCCTCCACAGCCATTCAGTGAGAGGCACCAGCAACCTCTCCAAACCACTGCAAACCTTGGTCCTTGATAGAACTAGTGTGCACCAGCAGTGTGAGGCTTGGGTGCCCCAGCCACAACCCAAAAACCTGGATCAGACTGGGTTTCCGTGTCATGATATAAAAATAGAACCGGAATATGGCTGGGCAAGGGTTCTCCTATTTTTTTTGTGTGTGTGTGTGTGAATGCTGTTACCAGACAGCTCCAACTGTTAACATCACCATTCTTCCCACACTGACACCCTCAAAATCTGAGTCAGTGGGCTAAATCTGGGGAAAGCCACTGCACTCCCCAGTGCAGCACCAGGATCCATTATGTTAACCATCCACTAGATGTATGTACCTCTCCCCACTGAAGATCTACAGCACCTGGAAATCTGATTTTCTTCTTTTTTTCCCCCTTCTTTTTTTTTCCTCTTCTTTTTTCTTTTACCCTTCTTTTTTTTTTCTTAAATGAGCACTTTGTTGGAGCCAGCTACTGACTTTATACATTGAGAGCCACGCTGGCAGGACTTGTGGTACCTTGCTAGATCCCATCCCTGCCAAATGGTGCTTTTTGCTAGAAACAGTACAGCCAGGTTAGAAAGGGTTAAAGGAGATTACTGATATATGACTCTGTCTTGTTTCTTAGTCTTCCAAAGACAACCCCACAGTGATAAATGAAACAGTACCCTAATGGAGAATTACTAGTTGCAAAATTATAAACTTTAGATTCAGTAATAGTACATTCAGGCAATATTTACATGAAAAATAAGAAAAGCCTCTGACAGAAGAATCTTTCATGTACTTGTCTGGTTTTATCACTCAGCTCACAGTTTTATCGTGCATTTAATCATATTGCCCTTCATCTGCCATCCAGTAGCCAAAGCACTAAAATACCCTTAATCTCTCTGTATCTCATTACAATGTAAGACTATGGTTTTGTGAAACTTTCTCTTAAGTATGATATATCTCAGCTGCATAAAGTATATGCTCAAAATTCATACAGAACATGGAATAGCACTAAAAATTCTAGGACCATCTTTAAGCAGAAGAACTGGATAAAATGATGCAGAAAATACAGAGTGATGGGTAGGTAAAGTGTTATTAATAGATCATAAAGGCAAATGAAAAGTATGAAATGCAATTTCATTTAATACAAAACAGAGATAAATGCATATCGGTGGGTCTGATGGCATAAGACTTACTTTGAAGATTGTATCCTTCCTTCCTCAGAAGAGGGCTCCATGGCATCTGTTTAGGGCAAGTGCAACTGAAGAGAAATCACTTTGTTTTCTTTTTAATCTCTAAATCTACTGTCAGTATGACATAACATATTTTCAGGCCAGAAAAACGTGATACAATAAGTCAACAATATTTATAAAGATCACTGTTTACCTGATTAACTCCTCATCAGTTTTAGACCATACTCAGTGCCACAAAGCACTAGGTCCTTAATTGAATGTGATTGTTACACTTTGGTGTTCAAATTACTTGTCTCCTGCCTGCATTTACAAGTGGAAATCCCTTTAAGCAAATGTATGTGTAAATAAATTATTATTACTATTACTGTTGTTGTTGCTATTATTGCTATTATTTTAGCCTCATCTTGATGGAGGTTTACATTCTGAAGAGTACCAAGTGGTACTGTGGAAGTCTCTGAAATTACTGGACTTGGGCTGTAGTATTATACTGCAAATAACTGGTAATTTATTAGCTACCCATTCCATTTGACTACACCAGTTTCTGTGTATTTTAAGATCTTTCCTTTTAAGTATCTCTAAGACCCCTGTTGTTTCAATTACTTATCACTCTGGCCTGAGGTATCATCACTATGCTGAGGATAATAAACAACTTCTCCTATTTCTGCTGCTAGAGCTGTGACTAACTTAGTATGATCAAGAAGCAGCATAGGATGGAGAAGTGTCATGTGGTAGGTGGATGATCCTAAATCATATTCTGCTCTGCCAGCTTTATTGTGTGGTCTGGGGCAAATCTCTAAATCTCACTTTTTGGAAGAGCTGAGCCCACAACATATACTGACTACATATAATTGCATAATAATTTTGAAATTATATATCCTCTGCTGTTTCTTTGCTGTAATAAGGTTGAGGTCTAATGCTAGGGATAGCAGAAGTCTATTTAATACAGCAAATTTAGAAATGTAACACTGAAGGACTAGCATAAGAGCCATTTCATTTGCATCACAGCATGCAGCTGGATGTCCGTGCATATTCTGATGGGGATAGCTTGAACACTTAGGGTCTGAGATGTTTGTCTTCTCATGTGTCTTTACTGAGTGTCAGTTTTGACAACGATCCCACAATCCTACTGTTCCCTTCAAAGCTTTGGTACAGCATCACCTGGTTCTTCCAGTGATTGTCTTATTAACACTCTCTCCATAGCTCATTTGTATTTTCTCACACCCAATACTAATATTTGACCTATTTAATATAGAATCTGGGTCATGTAATTTCTGCTCACTTGTTATAAGCAGGTCCATCCTATTGACTAAAAAAGTCCTAGTTTACAAGAATTTTGCCAGCCCCGAAGAATGTTGTAGTTCAGGGCTAAATCTCATCCATGTCTGTGTCATCTAACTTGATTCAATTTAAAGGGCAAAGAATTTTTCATCTTTTATTTGCTTACAATGCTATAGAAGTTATACATTAGGAGCTTTTTTCTTTATGGAGGAGCAGAAAAAACACTCTCTGAACTCAAAGCTCATACAGAACCCTGCTGTTACCATTCTTGCAATCATGTCTTTCAGCTAATTTATTCTCATTAAGTCTAATGTTACAAAGAAAAAAATGCTTTGCAAACATTTGATGTCTTCTATGAGTCTGAACAAATGAATCCATAAGTTCCTGCCTCTTTAAATATATTTCCCCACCCCCACTCCAGTATTTGAAAAAAGAAGTTTCTGGTTGCTTTCTCCTGCAAGTGCAAGACTGTGAGGTCTCAGGCATTTGAACCCGGCTTCTTTCTCTGGGTCTTATGGACAGACCAACTTGCAGACTTGCAGGCTCGGATATTGCCCAGTTACATCATGAAACTGTGTTCTTTCCTTTCTCTGACTGTAGCAGGCTACAAGCATAAAAACTGTGATGGTGGGATCAATCTTAAAATGACTGGTGGGATTTACTAAAGGGTGGTAGAGTCCAAAATCTTTGATGCAACATTCTCCTACTAATTTTGCTACCTCAGACTGTTTGCTTGGAGGGGTTAACCAGTAAGCCAAGTATCAAAAAAAAAAAAACAAAAGAAAAACAAGAGGAAAGTAAATGTGAGAAGAAAAAGAAAAGATGGCAGAAGGTTTCCATTCTGGCATGATGATTCATTTGACCTAAGCATTAAGTCCAACCTTTGACTTAATACCACCCGTGCCTATTAAACTGTATCACTTCACACTTAGGCATTATCCCTTTGTCTCGGTACTACGTATTACCAGAGCATGTTTTATCTATATTTTGTATTTGCCTTAATTGATCTTGTCATCTGCAAGGCAGGTGCCAAATCTTGCCCATAGCAAGGCACGAGTGTAATGAAACAAAGTAGGGGACAGGGACTGCAGATACACCTTGGGAGACAGAGCTGCTTCCAGCTATGTCAACCCTCCAGGACAGCTGTCCTCCACAGATCTGACCTTGGAGGGAATATCAGTGATCAGAGCTAAGTGTTGAATAACTCCATGGCACTTCTTTTGGAAGGAAATTCTTTGTACAAGACGGAAAGAGTCCATGGAGAACTTATACAGGTCCCCATGGACAGACTGTGAGCAGAGCAAGGCTGCCAAGCTCTCTAGGGGCACTAGCTGCTGGTAGCTGGGTCTCTAACAGAGATAAAAAGATTGTCAGTATCTTGTCTATCCATTACTGGAATGGCTAATCTCCAATTTAGGAAAGAAAAATATTGTTGAAATATAAAATAGAAGGACAAAAGGGTTGTTTACAATCTCTGCATTAAAGACATGCAATAGGATGAAGAGTTACATTTCTGCTGGGGATGTTGTGCAGTGATTTGTTCCAGTGCAAAGTGTTTCTACAATGCCCACATTTTACACCCCACAAAAACAGCAAAGCAACTCCCAACAAGTTACTAATGACCTCTTTTTTAACATATGGGTAAGTAATGGGAGAGCTGCATACAGTCAGCACTTGAGGTTTGGGTACTTGAAATGAGACTGCGATTCCTCTCATATTTACTTTTTCTCTCTCTGCTTGAAAATCCTATTGTATGAATAACTATAGCATGACAGATGTAAACATCAGGCAAGTTTTGCCCACATGCAGAAAACTAGTTCCTTCCTCAATAAAAACAGAACAGTTTTTTTATTTGGTACCTCACCCATATGTAAGCTTTAGATGTTACAGATAGATGTGCATTATAGATAGCTACAGACATTTTACAGAATACAAAATTAAAAATTCAGGTCTTTTAAAGTGAAAACTGATGCTGTTTTTATATTGCTTTATCTGTGAAGGAATAAAGAACCTCTGATTTTAGATGGAGTAAAAATCATCACTCATATATTTTCCAAAGTATCATTCATTTCCCAAAATAACCTTTGTACATGCATAATCTTCTAATTGTAGATTATTAGGTGTTAATTATACATAATACTTTGCTATTTGTCAAGACTTCCTCAAAATGTAATTCTCAGAACTATTATTTCTTGATCTTTAACTATGTGAAATACTGACTTCTAGACCCAACGAAGAGTGAAATAACAGCAGAACAACCCTGTCATTTCAGGCCTGTCAGGGAGTAAAGGAAGGACTGTTCTGGATTTTGGGGAAAGACAGGACCATTTCTCTAGCAACTCAGTGAGTTTTTAGCAACAATTGATTAAAGAACCCTATTAGCATAAGAAAAAGGCTCTTGGTAGAAATGAATTAGCAGTCACAGTGCAGGTGAAGCAGGCAGATAATATATTAAAGTTTAATGGAATTTATTGTGAAAATGCTCTATCACATGGTTCTCATCTCCACCTGCTTTTTGTCTGACATACACTCCCACGTCATATGAAAACAGCCCCACTTCAGTTTCCTGGAACACAGCCTGTACCTGCACAGTGTGATAATTCCTATGCCCCTTTGGGTATCTCTGGTCCAGAGCCCCCAGAGCTGCTTATCACCAGTGGCTGGCCCACCAAGGGCACCCCATCCCAGTCAGCAGCGGACTGCAACAGTCTCACAACCAGCATCTCTGGCACTCAGGTCAGGGAGAGAAGGCCCTGAGGTACAGTTACATGTGCCTCAAACTGCAGAGAAACATCAAGAAAGAAATCAGTTGTCCTCTGCACAGTGCTTTAAACACCCAGTTCTACAGATAGAAGGTAAGATCCTGCTTGAGTGTGGAGCAGTGAACCAGAATGGAGTCTTACATGGACAGTCCTGCAAAGTTTTTAGGCTGGTGTCACTGGGTTACTGATGTGTATAGAAACATCTCCAGTAAGGAGCAGTTCTGAGGATGTGGTTCTCAGAGGGTAAACAGTTAGACCAAGGGGTCATACTCATCTTTCCTTTCCTTGTGGCAGCGATCCCAAATGTAGGCTATTACTGTCATCATCATCTTCATCATCATTACTTCATATGGAAACACTCATAATTCCAGTCTTTGAAAGCATGGTTAGCAGTGGTTGTTTGGAGAAAGGACAGGAAAAAAAATTAAATGAGCCCTTAGCAGGTGATCCAGCTCATGGTCACCAATAATTTAGTGACTTCTTGGCATGGGCATTGTATCTGTAACTCCCATGTAATAGTCAGCAATAGCTCTATGCTCTACATTTCTTTGATGTCTTTGGATGCATTATACTTTGGATCTTCTTAACAGTCTATGGTGGTGAGTTCATGTGTGTAGCATGTAAAATAAACTTGTTTTAAACTTGCTAGTTGAATGAATGTCCCTCAGCTTTTACAGTTGAAGGAATACTGAATCATCATTCTTCATTCACCTTTCCTACACCACTTATCCTCCTATAGCCCCTTGTTAGAACCCTTTTCAGTTATCTCTTCTCCAAACTGACAAGTCCATGTTTATTTGCAGTCTTTTTATATGGAGGTTTATAGAAATCTAGCTGGATTCTGCGTAATTCACCTCACACTTTGCAAGATGAAAAAAATGTGGATATTATACTGTATAATCTGAGAAATAATATTTGATCATGTAATTAGACTGTATCATAGGCAAATGCACTAGGGAACAGAGTTAATGTTGCATGTACAACCTTAATTTTATTTCCTGACTTTTAAATGCCGAACTAGGCAACTTTAACATTTTCTTAATGCAATTTTTGTATGGAATATTATATAGCCTATTACATATGCATGCATATTGAAATATGGAATACATTAGGCTGTAGCACACAGACTGTGAAACACACACACACATCCGAGTCCTAGATGTCAGCACAAGTCTTGGCTGGCACTGGCTCAAAGTTACACAGGTCATTTCAGAGTGGTGGTCTCAAAGTTTTGAGTGTCCCTGCCCTGTTGTTTAGTCAGTATTTATGATAAGTCTCATACTGGAGTGTTACAGATTATTACATTGATAAGTTGTTTTGTTTTGGTTTTTTTAAAATTGAATTGATGCTACTTTTTACAGCTTCATTTTTTACAAAGTTAGCCTTATTCAAATATTTAGGCTTCAGCAACTGAAGAGAAAAAGTGTGTCCTCAGAAGCTTTAAAAATTATGAAAATATGTAGGAATATTATAAAAACATAAAACAGCTTTCCAAACATAATGACACCATGGCTTTACATCCTGATCTCTGCAGACCTCTGTGGGTATTAAGGCAGCATAATCGAAAGCTAAGTATCTCCTCTTTCAACTGGTAAGTGTAAGAAGACCTTTTCTAGCTACAAAGGCCTATAAAATCACTGACTTCAAGGCAGACTTGTAAAGGATTAGACACTGCCCTTTCTCCATCTTTTTCCACACTATAATGACAGGGTATCTCTGAAGCTACATGGCAGTTTTAGAGGTTAGAAGAAATCCTTTGCAGAGACATATTACTGAACAAACTGCAGGGAAGACACTTGGATGAACCAGAATATAGGATTGATTGATGCAGCTAATCTAAATTATTCAATACTCAGTCATTAAATGAAAAATACAACATACCATACATGTATTGTCATGAATTTGTAACACAAAAGGGTTCTGTTGGACACTGGGTTTTATTTCCCTGGCCAAAGACATCTAATAGTATCAGGATTACAAAAGGTTAATATCATATGACAGGAGCAAGAATTCTACTGTCTTTGGAGGTTACTCTTGAAGAATGTCATCATGGACTGGATGGAATATACCACTAATAAATCACAGCAATGTTCTTCCAATAGACTAAGTGATTTTTGAAAAGGGCAAAAAAAATCAAATAACATATTCAGCTAACAGGATTTGATCAGCCGATCATCTAGTGAATATTAAAAAAGCTGATCTGATGAATAAATTATTCAGTAGAAGCAGACAAAATTAACAAATTATGTATTTGCTGAACAACAGTTAAACCATTCAGCACATATATAATTAAATATTTATTAATACATATTTATAAGTAGTTCTTACACATTTTTTTTGTTTCATCCAGGTGAATAAAAACTCTCAACTCTTTTTTTCTTTCTTCTGAGGAAAGTGGAAATAGCCTGCCTTCAGAAAGCTTGATCTCAGGTCAGCATCTCATCAAAGTCAGTTTCATTTGCATTTTTAATCAGATGCCTATGTAAGTGAACATGTAAAATCTTAACTGGATAAGTGTCAGGTTTTAACGTTGTAAAGAAAGAAACATGTAAAGAAAGAAAGGCTACACTTGTGCTCATGCTTTGGCCAGATGTACTGGGGCAATGTATTTTCCTTCAAATCTGTACAGCTGTCTTTCTTGGTACTTGAGGTTTAGAGGAGCCACAGTATATTGCTTTCATACATATACATGGTTAGAAAACAACAATTTCCTTGGAAATCATGGTCTCATCCATCACCAATGGAGATGATCAGAAAGGATTTTTAGCCCAGCAAGAGAAAATTACAGTAATCAGAGCATTAAAAAATAAAAGGGATTGGAAAAGTACAGAGATAAGAAAAATAAATAAATAAATAAATGCAACTGTTCCACAAGAGTTTGTTTCTTAACAAACTAAGTCCTATGTAAGTGCAATGCTTGTTAATGGAGGGATATCAAGAAATTATGTTTTACTTGCTTCCTTGAAGAGCCACTCTTCTACCAGCTGGGAAGATTTTAATGTATTTTTAAATGTTAGTTCAGATTAAAATAATGTAAATTATCTAAATTCTGATTTCCTTTATACTACTTAAGGGTGGCAGAACCAGCACCAAACCCAGCAGATATTTCCAGGGATGGTAGATGATAAAAGATTTTCTCAATTATAAATTAAGATTCAGAGACAGAGCATTAGCCTAAGTTCACTTCCACCTCTTTGTTGATGTTGATGGGCAAGTCTCTCTTCTGTTGTAAGTCACTAACTCATTGTCACATAGCAAAGAAACAAGAACATAATAAATAGGGTGCTGAAAAATGGTCAGAATATAGAGATTCTCATGACAATCACAAAAGTAAAACTGATAGATGCTTGGGGTATTATCATATTATTATCTGAGACAACCACACACATAACATCCTTTTTTTTCCCCCAGATCCTGTGCATTTAAACAAGTAAAAGCATGCGTTTTTATAGAATGTTACTAATTTGAAGTGCTGTTCTGAGGTCACCACTGGATGTCTTTTGGGTGGAACTCATCTGTGTGCAGAGGAACAGAGATGGGTGGTGCATCAGGTGAGTACAAGCCTCTGCCAACACAGCAGCTGTACATTTACATTAGGCAAACAAGGTTTCACCTTTTTTTTTTGTAAGCAAGTGTAGTTTGTGGTGGACACACTCCCATGCATAAATACTTGTAGGACGATGGATTTTCTTCTCACTTGAAACTGCAGCAGTGTCCTGGCCCTGCTCCCACACAAGTTTGCCTTTACTTGTCGTCTTATATTTTTTCCATTTCTATTAACATGGAATTCAACTGAGTTTGTGATTCAAAGATTTTATCACGTCTTACAAGTTAGTCATTCTGTGCTGCGTCAGTCAGTGTGCAATTGAGGTCTCAGGAGACTCCAGGTTTTGCCCATCACTTTCCTGTTTTATGGACTGCAAGTAATGATTTTGCCCCAAGGGACAGCTCTTTGGGGTTTTGCAGAGGATTAATAGTGGTACTTCTACACGATTACTAATGTAGAGAAAGTCCTTCATTTCAGGTCCATGAAGTGGTTGAACTCTGAATTTAAGAATGAGCTGTTGTCATGATTTCATGTGTTAGGGGCTGCCTGAGAATGGGATAATGATGTACGGAAACATAGGGAGGAGTAGACACCCCTCAGTTCCTAATAGGCCCTTTTTAAAGCTGGGAAAGGCATATGGCCTAGGCTGAAGCCTTTCTTCAGCAGAGAATAGGGTGTCATTCCCATACTTCCATCACTGCTGGTATCTCCAGGCATCTGTCAGGCCTGTGTTTTTCATTAGATTAAGCCTAGTTGACTCTCTGCTTGGTAGACTCAACAAGGCTGATCATGGATATCCTGTTGTGCTTGAACTGTAGTCGGCTTCCCCACCCAGATGAGTTTAAGGTAGATTCCACTTTCAGCTGTTTTCCTCTATCCAACCCATCTGTGTTTTAATTGCAACTGATGTGCACAGCTTGCTTGACAAAATCTGACAGTATTTTTGAACAGCCTCCAAGCTGTGTGGTTGCTGGGCCTGAACATAACACTTTAATGCAAAGTATCAGTAACACCTCTACTCGGGGAAATAAATCTCTGATTTCCACTCTAATTGAATTCTAGCTCAGTGTGACTTTTGACCTGCAAGGACTACCATTTTGCAAGCCTGGACAACAGAGACTGGAAAGTATATAAAGGGCAGGAACTAGCAGGACCAATGAGAGTCACAGAGGTTTGGCTAAGAATCACAGAATCACTGAATATGCCAAG
>VWZD01002684.1:4822-69094 GCA_013396695.1 Sakesphorus luctuosus
GGGGGGCGGGCAGGGGGCGGGCCGGGGAGAGGGGGCGGGGAGGGGACCCTTCAGGCACCCCCCGCACCGAGGGGAACCCCCGAGGGATCTACAGGGCCTCCCGGCACTGAGGTGAACCCCAAGAAATTACAAAGACCCTCATGGACCTCCAGGGACCCCCACCGGGTACCCAGAGACCCCGCAGGGATCTACAGGGACCCCCACAGACCCTCATGGACTCACAGAACCACCAGGGACCCCCTGGAACTAAAGGCATCCACAGAGACTCCCTGGGACCTACAGGGTCTTACAGGAAACCCCAAGAACCCAACCGGACCCCCAGAGGGAGCCCACAAGGATCTATAGGGGGCCCCTGGACCTCCAGAGGTACCCAAGGGACACCCCTGGAAACCCCCAGAGAGCCTTACGGGACATTCGTAGAATCATAGAATCGACTGGGTTGGAAAAGACTTCCGAGATCATCAAGTCCAACCCTTGGTCCAACTCCAGTCCCTTTACCAGATCATGGCACTCTGTGCCACATCCAATCTGTTTAAAAACCTCCAGGGATGGGGAATCCACTCCCTCTCTGGGCAGGCCATTCCAATGCCCGATTACTCTCTCTGGAAAGAATTTTTTCTGATCTCCAATGTAATTTTCCCCTGGCAGAGCTTAAGCCCGTGTCCCCTTGTCCTATTGCTGAGTGCCTGGGAGAAGAGACCAACCCCCACCTGGCTACAACTTCCCTTCAGGTAGTTAATAGACAGTGATGAGGTCACCTCTAAGCCTCCTCGTCTTCAAGCTAAACACCCCCAGCTCCCTCAGCCTCTCCCCACAGCACTTGTGCTCCACTCCCTTCTCCAGCCTCGTTGCTCTTCTCTGGCCCCGCTCCAGCTCCTCAATCTCTTTCCTGAACTGAGGAGCCCAGAACTGAACACAACACTCAAGTTGTGGCCTCACCAACACAGAGTACAGGGGAAGTATCACTGCCCTGGTCCTGCTAGCCATTCTGTTTTTGATACAGGACAGGATCCCATTGGCCATCTGGGCCCCCATGGACCCACATGGACCCCCGGAGGCCTACAGGGACACCCAGGACACCAATGGACCCCCAGGACGCCCGAGGGATCAACAGGGACTCAGCATTCAGGGGATGCCCAGGGACCTGCCGTTGCCTAAAATCGAGGAAAAAAAACTTTCTGAGACAGCATTAGTATAGATAAAGTGGAGAGGGGCTGTTTAATGAAAAATTTCCCGTGTACTAACTGTAGAGGCGCACGCCCAGTATAGAAGTCTTACAAACTTATAACACCTCAAATTACCCTATATAATGGCTATATCCAACCCGAGAACCTTTTCTCCCTGATACCGCCCCAGTACCGTCCTCAATAACAGCTCGTCGGAGGTGCCTCCAAGGGTTCTGGGCCTTCTATCTTGTTTTGTCTTGCTATTCTGATCCAGGCGCACATGCCCCAAACACAGCGGCTTAGCTGCTATCTTGTCTGTTGAAGGCAGGTAAATAAAAATTCAGGAATGCGGCACGAACCGTGAGAAACTGCCAGAAACCACTACCTCGAGTATGAGGAACTATATAGCTAGATAAAAATCTACAGATACATAAAAATCCTAAGGCAGCACTCCAGGGATCTATTAGGACCCCCAGATACCCAGGCACCTACAGGGTCCTTCAAGAAGCCCCAAGGACCCCCAACACTCCAAGGACCCACAGGGACCCACAGGCGTGCCCAAGAAGCCCCAGGGTCCGACAGGGACACCCGGCACTTAGGCGACCCAAAGGGTTGATACAAGGTTCTATTTTGAAATCAATTTATATATAAATTAGTATTATTTTTCAAGATAGACCAAAATTAGAAACATTCGTTTTTAATATTTTTTGTGTGCAGAAGCACACGTGCCCCTGATGTATGTGCAGGCATTTTTGGACTGTAACCTCCCATTTTTGAGAGGAGTCCCCATCGACCCCCTCACCACCCACTCACCTCACCCGTACGTGGATGTTGCCTCATCTGCCGTTCAGGCTCCTCCCCCCCCCACTCCTCCTCTTTTCCCATGCTTCAGTCAGCGTCAGATGTCTCATTCCTTCCCTATGATGCCTGTGCCCCGGCCACCGTGCGCCTCGATCTGTAGGGACCACCTCTGCAAAGGGCCCTTGGGAACGAGCACTGGACACAGGACACAGTGGCAGAGTGCTGAAAGCAGGGAAAATGCAATGCTTTCGGAAAGATCTGAATACCACACAGAAAAAAAAGGATTTTCATTTAAAAAGTATTTTATTTTACATTTTCTAGAGAGTTCCTAGCAAAACTTTCCCAATACTGAAGGGAAAAGGTACAGATCAGGCAAGTTTATCCATCAGTAGCGAAACATGCCCGTCGCAGTATGGTTGCGTCTGTCCTTGGAACTCCACTGTGCTCCTGGCACTTCGTCCTTGCACTGCCAGAGAAAACTGCCTCGTTTAAAGAATGCTGAGGATACATTAAGAGGACAAAAGACACACATATAAAATAAATTAAATTAAAAGCATCTGTAAAAGTTTTTCTCCATATACAAAATAACTTTTCTTTTTGGGAGTGATTTTCTTTTTTTTTTTTTAATTAACAGCCTGTACAAAGATAAACTTTTCATCAGAAACCATTCGAAAATGCTGTTTTTACAAGCAAAAACAGGGCACTGAACAAACCATCGGTCTTCTGCAAACTGACGAGCCTCTTCTGAGAGTTGAGTGTGCTGAGCTTTGGGACCAGCCCCGCACCTCACGAGTTCAGCGTCCCCAGACTAGGGAAAAAGCCCTCATTACCTGGGAGAAGAGGCCAATGCACACCCAGCTACAACCTCCTCTCATGTGGATAACCCACAGATTATTTGCAACTATGTTCTAGAATATGCGTCATGAAAAAGTCGCTCAGATGCTTCACTGAGTGTGATGCTGTCATACCCCCGGCCCGCTGAGATTCCACAGCAGGGAAAGTTGTCCACGAAAGAGAAGCCTGTGCTTTTGAGAAATCGCAGTTATGCACTCAGCAGTCACGGTTTGTGTTCTTACAACGGAGGGCGCTGACGTCCAACAAGCCGAATCGCAAAAAATACATCAATGAAAATAAATACGAGGGGACTGACATTTCGTACCGGGGAGAGGCACATCTAAGGTGGATTACCTGCGGCTTTTACCACGTCCGGATTTATTTTGCCTCCCTGCTGCACTACTCGATAACCGCAGGCAAGAAGCTTAGCTTTAAAAGGAAAATTCTACATCTCTAACGTTCCTCTTTCATTAGTCAACGTAAGGACAAAGATAAGAATTAACAGCGCCGCTTCCAAAATCTTGTATACAAATAGATTGGTATGTCCTTCTGACAGTCTCCAAAATCTGCGAATTCTTCTTCCACCTCTCAGTTTCAACATGAACGGTCGGGTCCCGCTCCCAAGACTCACGCCTCAGTTGACTTCACAGACAAATGACATTCCTGTTCTTTTTCCTTGGAATCCATTTCACTTCCATCTGCGTTGTTTGGATTTGTTTACGTTTTCTGTTCTTTGTCCAAAGGAAATGCATTGGCCGTGCAAACAGAAAGTAGGTATGATGAGAGCCCCGCGCACCCCCCTTCCCCAAACAGCAAGCATTCACCTCAGCATCGCAGAAAGGCCTCACGAGGTGTTATCTGCATGCACATGACTCCACCATCATGTTGGGGTACACCTTCAGAACCACGTTTTTGTTTTCATCCAAGAATAAGATACTAAGAGAAGACATTTTGTCAGGAACACAGCAAGGCTCAGGAATGCCAGGGACGACTCCGACAGCTCTCACTATGCTCTGGATGGTGGCGTGGTTGGACGGCTTCAAGGCCTGCAAGAGAAAGATACGGTAGAACACGTTACTTCACCCGCATTCCAATGGACTCGTGTACTCTAGAAAAAAACTGCTCTCTCAAAGAAGGGCCCTGTGGAGACCCATCAGCTGTAACATCTGTCTGCTCCTCCACCCTTTCCAGCTGCCACCATGGCCACTCCGAGCCAGCAGCAGGGAAAGCAACTCCGACCTGGGTCCTTTCGGGTCCCTGTCAGGACTTAGAGAATGTAGTTAATTATCTTAAAATGCTATCAAAGAAGGACGCTCTTGTAAGATAAGGCACCATGACAGGAACTTGTGGTAACGGGAACCAGGCCCGGTAAGGAAGATTCGAGTAACCTACCCGAACAAAGATTCCCACCGCGGAAAACTGTGAAAAAGGAAAGCATTAAATCCAGACCTAAGCGAAGGTGAAAGTTAAAAATTAGCATCCTGGACAAAATTCCACCACGCGAGCTGTGGGAAAGAAAACAACTGCTTATACTCGTGCCATCGCAAGTTGTAGGAACAGCTGGAGATGTGTTCATTCATCCCCTGAGTATCTGGGACTCGGACCATATAAAAGCGGTACCCCAGAAGCAAAACTTTGGGTCCCTTACCACTGAGAAGACCAGAAGAAGGAGCAGCAGGAGGCTGCCAGAATCCACATGGCGGTGGCATCTTTATCTTCTTACTTAATCTGTTTCTCTCCCTCTTTTTCTCTCTTTCTACCTCGTATTTACTGTTAAATAAAATTCATCCTATTTACTTTTGCATATAGTCTCCTTTAGTGCACGTTAGTACATTTAGTAGTAAGTCTCCGTTTGGCACTTAATTTCAAGAAAGACACTTCTGTCAGTTTGTCTGCAATTCAAGAGTATCTATACTCCTCAGCAATGACAGCCAAGGATATAAAAACATGTCTTAGATTATCATACAGTTCCAATTTCTGTATCATTTCTGCCTGTTAAAAACAAGCCAAAGCTCCGGTAGCAATCAGACTTGTTTCCTTACTCAGCTGCAGTGCAGCGTTCTCCACAAAAACAACTGGGAGCCAAACTGATGTCCCACCTTCACTGACATTTCCCGCAGGCGTTACTCACACGTACCCCTCGTTTTAGGCCGGCCTCGAAACCCACATCCTACTCTTAGGTTTCGGTAGCCTCCAGGGAGTCCACGCCGCCAAGAATGGCACAGGACGTTCAGAGCCGAGTTCATCCACCCGGGTCGCAGGGCTAGCAAAAACATCAGCCTTTTCCACGACTCACATGCAAACTTATACAAACCAGAGAGTCAACGGGCCAGAATCCACCGCTTTCGGATCCCCTCGGTCTGTCGCAGAAGAGACTTGCTCGACCGTTTCGTTTACAGGCATCTCAACCGCCCGCTCCCATGGCTGGCATGGAGCTCTATGCCCTCATGACAGCCCTACCTCACGAGGCACACACTTTTCCCAGAGCACGCCACGCTGACTGACTGCGGAGCACGGGCTCCTTCAGGGCACAAAGACCGCTGCCCAGTAAGTAATTTCCCCAATCCAGCTTGAGTTACGTTTATTAAACATGTTAATAACAAGCTCACACATCGTAAGCACCGTTCAAGAAATGTTTTATGGCAATTTGGGTTCCACACCAAAAACTAATACCGAGCCATTATTTTTTTAATTACCTTTGCAAGCCTGTCTTTTTACTAGACATTCTAACCGCCGCCCTTTGCAGCACAAGATAAAGATGCCACTTACATACTAGATGCAAACATGTAATGGGACTGGCTGCCTAGACTGATACGGGAAAGAAAATGCATAGTTTGTAGCAAGAGACAGTGCAAAACAATCAATAAAACCCCTACCTTCAGAATAGGAAATTGGCATTCCCCCGAGCAGTAATAGGCGTCAAAGGACTTAGGGGATATAATCCACTCGCTCCAGCCGACATCTGCAAAATCCACCTTGAGATTGCGCCGGGCACAGTATCGCGGCTCATTCCACTGCCTCCTCCTCGCCTTCTTCAGCGTTCGCTCGTCGAACTGGAGAGTCTGGCTCTTCTGAGGATGATTCTTCCGTTGCTTTTTCTTACTCTTGGCCCTCACCGCTAACTGCGGCACAAAGGTTTTGTAGGGTTTTCTGTCCTCCCATCTCTCTTCCTCACCGTACCGGTATTCGGCTCCCGGCAGCTCATTATTCTGCAGTGGCAACAGGACATTCATGGAGCGTTTCCTCCGCCACTTCCCCAGGCCGCTCCTCGCATGGTTTTCTGTCTCGGAAAAGACGCTCGCCGGAGGATGGCGGTGTCCTTGCAGAGTCGAGATAACGCTCTCTGGCTCTGAGATAGCAGAATCGTTGGCATAAATCAGGATGTACGGTTCGCAGCAAGAAGATGCCCTTTCCCAGGGGTGACGGTCGTTCAGAGCCATTTTCACACCGATCAGCAGTTCGTCATTTTGCTTTGCTTCGTGCAGGAGCTGAGTGATATCTTTCCATTGCCAGGAAATGATGTCCCGGTAAGCAGTGGAGACATTTATTAGGATATGTCCCAAGTTCTGAGTCTGGTTCCCAACAGACGGAAGGGTCCAAACTGAAAGACGTATCTGAACGTCAGGTCTCCCATACTCATGATGGGAGCAGCCGGTGGACCGGGAACAGTTCTGCTTGACACGCAGCAGGTCACCAATACAATAATACAACGAAGCCGACAAGACGTTTTCAGACTCCGTGAGCGATGTCAAGTTAAAAACGTACATTTCCCGGCCTTCAGACCTCCCTGGAAAAATAAATACTCAGATAAGAAAATAGACATTTTAAAAAGTCATCGAGAAGATACACGGGTTATTTTGACAGCTTTTTGGCCGAGTCAGACACTAATTGCACCTGAAGTTTCCTTCGAGAATAATCAGTTACAGGGGTACCTTATGTCATTCCACCTACGACACTTCTTCAGTGTTCATGCCAGAGCTAGAAGGTATTCACTAAGACAGCTGAAGGCAGACCATACTAAAGCATCCCGGACAACCAAAAGCAAGCCAACCAAAAGCAGTTTTGGGGGGTGGTGGGGGTGGCACACTCCCTCGCCTCTGTGCAAAGATAAACAAGCCAAAGACGACCCTTTTTTGCAGCCAAGATGCACCCATACCAACCGGGAGGAATGCAGGGGATAGCATGGTTTCCGCAGCCAGAAAATTCGGGAAGTTGATCCGGCCTGAGGTATCACGTGCCCAAACCCAGGGACAGGCTCCCGATGTAGGCTGGGCTGGGAAAGAGATGTGGGACTCCTTTAAACCACACAGACTGTAACAGAAAAGCTTTGGGGGAAGATATAAGTTTTGTTTTAAGATGTCCCAGTTGGCCTGCGGTTACATCCATCCTTCAGAGCGAGAAAAGTACAGAACCAAATGTTAAGCTGTAAAACTGGGATGCATGGAAAAGTCAAATATAGTACAGCTAAAGGACAGTCTGCACACCTCCAAAGGGCCAGAAATGGGCTGACACATTAGGAAAATCAGAGGATGCAGAATTAAATGTTTGACACCGCAGCATGTCAAAGCCTTCTCCAAAGGCTGGAAAGAAATTATAGTTTACAGAATTTTGCAGGAGTTCTCTTTTTTTTTTTTTTTGTCCAAGCAACGACAAGCGTAGAGATGGCTGTGGGCTACGGAAGAACAGCCTCACCGCTCTCACCCTTAAAACAGTGGGGGAAGTCCCCTGCATGAGCAAGTGAAAACATCCTTTCCGGTACTGATTTTTCAAAGACCTTTGACAACTTCACGTTCCGGGTAACATTCCGTGTCATATCCCAACTCCCAATGCCATTTGGGTAACTCCAACAGGAGCCCATATTCTCCCTGTTCCACCCCATTCTCACTCCGACAATCCAAGAAGCCTCCCCCTCTAAACATTTTTTTTTGTCATGAATATTTCAACCGATACATTAAAAAAGCAAGAACCGGTCCCACTAGAAAGACAGAACCCAACGTATCAGATGCATTGCTTCATACAATTACGGAAAAAACAACATACACTTTCCCCAGTGAAACAGGGCCAAAACAGTGAAAAGGCCAAATCATTTACAGAAGCTGCCCTCGATTTCCCATTCAACCCAACTAGATGGCAGAGCACAGAGGCAAGTTCCCAAGAGCTGAAAAATGAGGTACCGATCCCATCCAATTTCCAGCTATTACTTACACCCAGAGAACTGGTTTCCTTCACATTCAATCCCGCTTTTAATTCCTCAAACCAAAACCGGACGTTCATTACACTCGTGCTCAGCACACATGAGGACCTGACCTCTACTTCATTTACCATCACTAATAGAATAAGGTTAATACATAATTTGGCACAGCACTGAGTATGTCAGTCTTAGGAACCAAATTTATGGTGTCCCATGAGCACCTGTCAAATCCTTGCTGGAAGGTGAATGACAAGTTTGGATTTGGTTTTCAGTAAGAATTCCACTTAACAAATCCTGCCCATTCTAAAGTGGAATAAATCAGTGGAAAACAGAACAAGCTGCTTTTGTTTATAAAGAAATTCTAGATGGCACGGAACAGACACGGTGCAATCTATAGTTTTGGTTAGAAGCCAAACTCCAGCAGCCACTCCCAGACTTGAACTCCATGCCAAGAGAAAGCATTGGCAACAGATGGTGCTCTTTTCCTACAAAACGACCTCCAAGCTCCAGCAACTTGCAAAATCATCTATCGGCCAGCACAGACATCCATGGATTTGACAGCTTACGTCTCAAAAAGCCCAACCGAGGGACAACAGGGATCTTCAGAAGGGGTGAGAGGACAGGTACAGCCTCTCCAGGCCTGAAGCACAAACGCCTTATTTTACGCGTGTGCTGACACTCCCTGTTTGGAGTACCAGAGACACCAGATTATTTACCATAACCTCAACCCCGGCTGACGGCACCGCAGCTGAAGCGCTCGCACCTGCCGCATCTTCAGGGGTGCGGCGCGTGCTTCCTCGCCTCCCCGGGCCGACCCGCAGCGGCAAGGACGGCCAGTGACTGGCACTAAAAAGGCATTTTTAAGGAACCGCGGGAGATCTGCAGAGACCGACGTGAATGCATTCACATCGCGAGGGGCACTTGTAGGCATCAATAAGCTGGAAGGAGTCTGTCAACATGTGGTGTGTTTATCTTTATAAAGAATGCCCTGACATTTTTATAGACTGCCAAATCCATCCCACGGGTGAAAAAGGATACAGTAACAAGGACTATTTCGTTACACAGTCACGGTGAGTCATCACTTAAATAAGGTATTAAAGCAGTGCCCTCATGCTAGGGGCACAATTGAGAATGTATTGGCATTTCCGTTGTAAAACTTCGTTTTCCTGAGTTCACAGCACAGCAATGGAAGTTCACTCGGTGCTGGAAATGGGAACAAGTTCCCAAACAGGAACACGAATTTGGAAGCCAGATTTTCTCTTTGTTCCCACCTTCGCTCTTACTCAACTGCTTCCTGGTAACCAACTCATATACCGTGCAACAAAAAAATGTAGGATGCGGTTCTCTCTTTCGAAAGAGCATAGGACCCGGTGCCAAACTGGTTTTATTAATTCTTTTAGCAACTAAGGTAAGCTCACACCACCTAACAACTTGACAATAAAACACCAGCAAGTCCACCACTTGAGTTAAAACTACCAGTTACTCAACTAAAGAACTGTTCTAGAATAAGCAACAGTGCACACTCATGATCTAACTTACACACGGCGTTCGCGATACGAAAACCACAAATCTGTGTGCTGCGCGTCGCAAGTGTGCCACACGGCAGGCATGGGAACCGTCTTCTATGTACTTTAAGCGAAAAGACCAAAGCCAGTGTGAAAACTAAACACACCGTGTAACTGGAAGCTAGCGCAACCCAAGCAAGTTCAGGGGGTGCATCCACACAGTACAAAAATCCAGGCAAGGAAAGAGCCGACTGCATTCCCCCCCCCCATAGCTGTGACTCGTTCCGCTTTGGCTGGCAGCAGCGGGCCTGTCATGCGAAAACCAAATTGCGCGCTGCCCGTCCCTTTGAGGCCGGAGCTCCACATGCCGAAGCGACACGCTCTAGGAACTGTGACCGGCTGGGCGCTGTGAGCACAGGTCACCCATGTGCACAGCATCGCTGCAAGACAGGTGGTGACAGAAGCCAGAAAATTCAAATTCTGGGTCTGCTCCTGAGAGGCCAAAGGTACAGATCCTGTCTGTTTGCCTGACAAAAAGTTTGCAGATTTAGGCCGGTCTGCCCAAATCATAGCTTAATGCTTTTCAAGTTCCTTCTGCCTAAAAACTACTGCTTGCATTTTATTTATAGGGGTACAGCAAAAACAACCCAAACCAGAGAAAAATCCAGGCACAAAAAAGCCCCCCCTCCAAAAAACCCACGCTCTCACCATCTCCCGACTGAATGGTTTCAACTCTCATTGCAAAGGACCCCTGATGTTACCGGCGCTCAGAGGGGCCAGCATTTGGCCCGGACCCCTTACCGCAGGCCGACAGCAACTGCCGAGGTGCCACTTTCCCTTCGCGGCACTCCATTTTCCCGGTTTGCGTGGGCCCTTTGCACCACAATATAGCAAAGAAAGGCCTTTTGAAAGGGAGGAGAACATAGTTCTAAAACCACAAAAATTGGCCCGGAGGCAGGTGTAATACCTAAAATTACTTGAAATTCAGTCAATAAAAAAGAGTTAAAAGTAATTTCTCTTACTGTAACATCATTAGAGGGACCTTCCAATTCAAGTCAAGTTTTTTAAATTACTCATTAGCAAGACATGTTCCTTAAGAGACGCGAGGATTAAAAGTGCTTTCAGAAGCAAAGTTAGTCTGCTTTTGAGGTTTTTATCTTTCTACTCTCTTTTATTTTTTCATGCTGTATTTTTGCTCCTCAGCCTGGGCAGCCATCAGCACACCTCTGAAGCAAGTGCGGAAGGTAAGCCTATGTCTGTCAAACGGAGCTCAGGTGGGAAACCAGAAAAAGCCTTTCCGCTCCACGCAGTGCCCTGAGGAACATTTTATCTAAGGCTTTTCTGGAAACGTGCTTTTCTGCCATCAATAACCACACAAAATGAGGTGCTGCTGCTGCCTACAAAAAGACAAAGACAACAACTAAAGGGTTAAATCTTTTGCATAAATCCTTAATAAAGCTTAATAAAACTTATAACCAATTTACTGCTTTGGCAGTTAATCTGTAGAAGTACTGAAGAAAGAGGAAAGGGATTAGCGAGCGGTGTGTTTACGGGACTGCTGGCACCCAGCAGAGAGTACAACGGAGAGTACAAATATAACCAGAAAGACCGCAGAGACGGACTTAAACCAATGGCCTTCTAGGTTTAGAACAATACACGATTTTAATCAGATGCATGTAAAGGAGCAAATATTGCTCTGCTGGGATTATTAATGCCCCGCCCTTTTTTTTGGGGGGGNATACCTTGCCCTCCTTTGGTAAGGAAGTCGCTTACTTCAGAAGAAAGTAACGTGCATTAGACTTCATATAGCAAACGGGTCATGTTAGAAAGGCAAGAGAGTTCCTGTCCAGGAGCAGCAGCTGAGGAGTCCCAGCTCTCCATCCTCCAAACCCAGGGTACTTACGCCTCTAAAGCCTCTCCCGTGAACAGAAATACTCACAGGAGCGTACGATGGAGAGCACTTACAGGGCTGAACCCTAAGACACCAAAGCCACTCAATTCCTCATGGTATTTGATCTCTGTGCAAAGCTGCCTTATCAAAGACATTGTCGCCTTTGAAAACGCAGAAGCAACCACCCACAAAGAAACATAAAGAAAGCGTGGCACCCAGCTCTCTTTCCAGGGAGAGATAGGAGTCGAGGCAGGTCCCTGAAACTCCCAGACAACTCTCAGTTTCACCGATAGATGCCTGTCCACGAAAAAGCTGCTGAGTCAGTCCTCTGATGTAATGAAAAGTAAGAAAATAGCAAATGGGGCTGCTGTGGGGGGCAGGACAGCCGGCATACGTGCTGCAAGGGTTTGGGACGCAGTGGATTCGGAAAGGACATTCCAGTGACAGTCACGTTCGGGGTCTGGCAATTCCACTTAGCCCCTGTGGAGCTCAGATGCACAAAAGGCAGAATAGAGCAAGGGGATGAAGCGTCAAGACAGCGACATCTTCCCTTTCTGCTAGGACACGGCTCTTTTGGGATGCTGGCTTGTTAAACACCCCTCCTGCCCCATTAAGAGCGTGCAAGTCCCTAGCTGAGCATGCCAGTCTGTAATTGCAAAGATAGCAAAGTGCCGCTGCCAAAGACGCAAAGATGCAGTATTTACCACGCTCGAATCCTGCAACCAAACTCATCTGTCACTGTCTCTAATTGCCAGTACTATCACCGCTTCTCAACGCGAGAACCCCACAGATAGTGTGAAGGATCACCAAATCATGCCACGGGCTCCATCAAGTGCAAATCAGTCCTTGGTTCGACAGAAGCTACAGATGCAAAACAGCACTAACGGGAGAATCTGGAGACAATACGTTAATTACTCCACCTCCCTCGCGCTGTACTGTATAGCAGTGCTGCTACAGACAGAGTTGAAGCAGCAAGACGGTAATTAAAATACGTGACAGAACGTACATAGAGTATCTTAAAACACACAACAGTCCCCACAGGAAGCGACACTTCTCTAATCCTTTCTTGTCCTCTTCCCTCCACCGAGCTCCCCGGGCACTACCCCCCTACGATGCTCCTGCGAGGCGGCTCTGGGGGCACAGCCCGGGCATTGTCAGCCCCGCCCGAGGCGTGCGGCTAGCCCGCGGCCCAGCGCTCTCTGCCGAGAGCCGAGCTCTGCCCTGCCGGACATCCACCCCCCACCTCCCCCGGCCGCGGCGCGAACTCACCTGCTAGCAGCGGGCGGAAGCCGCGCACCGTGTTGCCGCGGCGAAGCGGCGGCCCGGCCGGTGCCGGCGGGTCCCGGGTGCCACGGTACTGCTCGTAGAGCCGCAGCATGTGCTCCGCGACCCTGTCTGCCGCCGGCAGCCGCCCGGGCCGCCTCTGCCCCGGGCCATCGTCACCTACGGCCGCCCGGGCGCTGCCGCCCCGCACAGCCTCCGGCGCCGCTCTCCGCCGAAGCCCGACCCGGCACGGCCACAACGCGTCCCCCAGGGACAGGCACAGACAGCCCCAGCCCAGGGACAGGTACAGCACCCAGCGGGCCGGCGCCGCCATCCCGCACCTACGTCCCGGACGGCGGCACCCGGGGCCCCACAGTGCGGCCGGGAGCGCTCGGGACAGGCGCGGCCCCCAGCAGGAGCTGACGGGGACTGCGGGGAAAGCCGCGGACGGGGCGTCCTCTTTCTCGGGAAGGAAAAAAAAAATTAAAACCGGAAAAAAGCGGGGCGAAGGAAAGCTCCCCGGTTGGATCCGGCCGCCCGCCCTTCGTCCCTCCCTTCCCGGCGTGGAGCGAGGAATTTTTATTCCCGGCCGTGCAGGTTGTTTGCCGGCGGAGAGGCGACGGTGCTCGCTCCCCGCTCCGTTCAAAGCCCTGCGTGAGCTGCCCGGTGAAGGTGTAACCGCAGCTGTCGCCCCGCCCGCCCTCGCTCCGGCGGGGGCTAAGCGGGGGGAACCGCCACCCCGGGGGAACGCAGCGACGGGACCGAGAGAGGGGAGGTTCTGGAAACTCCATCCCCCGGAGCCGAGGGGGAATGAGGCGGGGGACGTTCCCCTACACGCCTCCACCCAGCCCCTCCCAAAGGCCGTACAACAACGTGATCGCAATGAAACAAAAATTACGAGTCGCACCGCATTCACCCTTCTCGCCTGGAACGTCTCACGGCTCAGCGGGGTGGAGAGCACAGTCCGCCGCGGGCAGGTGGAAGAGATGCTTACCGGGCCGTGCGGGGGTTCTGCCTGCCTCTCCCGAGTAGCGGGGTACCAGGTGACGCCCACCGACCCTCGGCTTTCTCCTCTGTCACCCGCCAACTGGGACGGGGCTGGCGTAGGTATCTCCCCCCAGCAGCCTGGAGCCCGCGGGAAGGGACACGAACCCGAGGAAATTCTGCATGTGTGGACTCCTCCAGGGCACAAGGAGTCCTCCAAGGCACAGCGAGATGTTCCTTGCTCAGCTGGACGATTCCGTGTGCCTCCTGCATTTGCTGCCTTTCGGCACCAAAGGGGCAGAAACGTCGCACCCCCTTTACCAGGGCCACAGCATCACAGAATGCCCCATCAAATACGACACTGTCCCTTTGAAAATCCCCTTTGCAACACAAAGGGTCCCTCACCTGTACATCTGGCCAGAAACACACGTGAGGTAGAAGAGGAGCCTCGTTAAGTTGTCACGGTTTATAAATGCATCGGTTCACCAGATTGACTCGGTTTCTCGCTCAAAGAGGGGAAATAATATTAGCCTGTAGATCAATACACGGAGCTTAGCACATAGTATTTCCAGCACGGGGCATTCCCATTTTCAGCAAATGAGTCATTATCCAGCTCCAAATACAACACTACAATACGTGTACAAACCCTCCAATTACGCTGAACTCGGGATCAGTAGCAAGTACTGTTAGGTAGTTGTAATGAACCCATCTGTAACTACAAGAGGCAAGTGCCCACCCAGCAAAGAGAAGATTCTCAACAGCAGAGTAATGCTTTTTATATGCTTCTGCATTGGAGGACTCAAATACAACCAATGGCAGGGACTCATTTTCAAACGGTTTTGAGGCACTAAAGCTGCCATATGCATCTCAAAATATTACCCGCAGATATGCTAGCACGCACAATGCCAGTATCGATGCTAATAGAACAATTAACTATACTTTTCATTTCCATATGTAAGAAATTTACATTTGTGCAATATAGAAAACAAAGAGTACAAGTGAACGTTCATAATTAAAATATTAAAGCAGGACTGATGTTTTGAGCACTAGTAATAAAACCAATGCAGATCCCTGCAAAAAGAAACCAAAATTGTTTGAACCGATAGCCACAAAATTCAGCACAAGAGGCTCCAGCTGACATCCGTAAGCCTGGACAGCAAACCCATGGCACGAGCATCCCAAATGTATTCACAAAACCACGGGACGCTGCAGTATCATTAGAAACATCCCTTTTATGCACGTGACTAACAAGCAACGTCCAGACCGGTCAACGCAACAAAAACCAGAGCCACGCGTGCAGAGGTGGAGCAGATGTGCCCACGTGCCCGGTGTCACCAGTCACCCTCAGCAACTGATGGGCCACACCGGGCTCCACACCACCGTGACCCCTTTCTCTCCACACCTGGTACGGTCGGTCACTTAACCTAAATTTTAAATATACGGCACAACTGATCATAGGATGTAACCCCATGGCCCACCCGCCAAGCTCCCTCGGAGCAAACACACGGGGAACTACCGCAAAATCAATCCCCGCCCGCGGGACCGCCCGTGCTCGGCCTGACGTGTGCCAGGCCAAAAATGCATGAGTTTCACCGCCGATGACATAAACGAGGGATTTCAGACCATTAGGGGAAATCTAGGACCTGCAAACCGCATGAAATGGCTCCTTACCTGGCTCAGGTTTAGAAAGCAATGTGCATACAAGTAAGAACAAATGAAAAAACTGCAACCGCAAGTTAAGCATGATGACAAAAGGCTACACGGTGCACAGTGTCAAGGATACCGTACCCAGCATACTGCCGTGGCAAACTAATAAACCGGGCGGGAGGTCACACAAAACTGAAATAGTACGATTATGCTGTAAGAGCTTCCCTTCGTCCCCCTTCGCCGGGGGAGATGCTCTTAGTTCAATCGGACAAGAAGGGAACCCAAGCTTTGCCTTTTGCTGTGCTGCTTCATTCAGAGAACTTTTTTTGGGTACGGTTCCATAAAGTGAACATTCTCCATTTTCTCTGAACAAATTGTACTACACTTGTTTCTCATCAGATTACATAAATTAGCTGAGAGGGAATGGATTCAATTATGGTCTAGATTCCAGACCTCTTAAGAACTGACTGCCTAACACATTCCTTTCATTTAATAAACTGGAACCAAATGACTATTATATCATATAAATAATACTCCCTCGATAGAGCGATGCAATAAAATGGCAAAAATACTCAGAGGAACCATGTAGATCAAATACAAGAGCCTCCGGATTTAAAGTATGACCACCACATAAACTTAATTGTTCGGTATTTTTACTTCGTATTGCAAACAAGAATTTGATTCAAAGACTATAACTTAAGACCAAGTTTCACATCTTCTGACAGCCTCAGACAGCCAAGGAAAAAAGGCGTTGCAGCAAAGTATGGATTTCCACATTGAAACATAACTCGATTGCTCTGCACGCCATACGAAGCTCTCCTGAAAAATCCCAGATTTACAGTCTCCCAAGTGACTCGGAGTAAGCATGACTGAGAATTAAGCGCTTCACAATGCCCTGAGCGAGGCAGTTTCCCCGACAGACTCGTTCTTTAGGAAGGCTGTGTTTCGGAAGGACTGAAACCACTACGACAGCTTTTAGGAATGACCACTCTCGACAGATATGTTTCCCCGAGCCTTTCAGCCTAAGAAGCAGACGGGACATCTGTATTCAGACGTTTTCATACCTGCCTAAAAGCATCAGTATCCAGGGAATCAAAATGCAAGCAACGGACTTCGGTTCAGAGCTCGACAGAGGACTCAAAGCTGAAGGCGCAAAATTATAGGGTCGAGCTATACCATTCGCAAACAGCATTATGAAGGAGACAGGTAGAAAACAAAGGCAGAGAATAACACCGCTGGGATGAGGGATGCTCGTTAAATGTACAATTACCTGCAACAAAATCCTTTTTAGATTACTGAAGGGTAGGTGAAGACAGTTTTGATGACAGCCCAGGCAATTATGGCTCATCTAGTCCTCCAGCTGTATTTAGCCTGGTATGCAACTACAAATCCGAGATCTGGCAAGGGGCACTTCACATCTATGACTCGATCCAAGAAATAGGATGGGCTTACCTACTCAATAAAAATGTTTTCAGGGGACACGGAAAGTTCTCCGACAACAAGAATCCTTAAATCAGTACAGTACTAGCCGAGCCATTCTTCCTGGGCTTCTTCATACCTGTTCCTCCATCTGTCCAATAGCTTTCTCAGTATTAACCTAGTAACAACAGCAAACAAGCTCTCCTGGCACTTGGTGTGCACTTACCTTTATGTTCAGCAGGAAGGTTCAAATGCAGTTTTGCACGTGCTACATTCCACCTATAAAACCCCAGATACGGAAGATGTTCTGTCCCCCCTTCCCTCCATTTTTTTACAAGACTCTCCTGCAAGATGACCGAAGAGGTCCAATGAACCCTCATCCATAGCTACATTCTACCTCTAGAAGGAATCAGTGTGCTGAGATGTCTGTCTAGTTTGCAGTGTGTTCTAGTTTTCACACAAGGAGTGAGAAAAAAAGTCGAAGCATACATTAAACGAGACTTTTCAACTCCGAGCAACCAGGACTAAGCACATCTACTAAATACAACAGGGCTACCTGCCTGTTAAAACTGATAACAATGATTTAAAAAGGTTTATTTGTGAGTAACTAATAAAATCCTAACGTACAGAAAGGACAAATTATGCAAAGCATGCACCGTGTTACATTCATTTCCCGTTCTTAACTGAGTCACGAATAGCAACTGTCTGTTCACCCTTGCGATTTCAAAGTACAAAATCGGTCTTTTTGCTTCCCATCTCAGGTGTGCTGAAAGATTTCAGCCTCTCTCCCCAGTGACGGACTGCTGAACAAAGCACCCAGACCCCTCAACAGCTCCCTTGACCCCTTCAACCCTCAGTCCTGCTTTTGGACTCCGTAACACACACACACACCTGGGTTTGATGGAACAGGCTTGGCAGTGATTTGCTTTACAGAAACCACTCACAGAAAATGAAGTAAATGCATTAACTCCTTCTTAGCCGACAAACTGTCACCAGAAGACTGACTGGGCATGATGCCACAGGCAGCTGTTGACAGTTCTTACATTCTAACCCATCAGAAGACACAACTCCCGTAAGGACACGCTCGGGAAGGGTTTTCCCACAGATGCCAGGCCTTATCTGGCGCAAAGACGGTCCTCGAACGCTCTAATGCCCTCAGATATCTCTTTTTAAACAAGAGTGGTTCGTATGCCCATCTGCAATGCTACGGTCCACACGCCGACCGCCAGACAAATATAGGAAGAGCGAGAACATAATTTTGTTTGGGATGCACCTTTGCATCTATGCTATACTTACTCAGTACAATATTCACAGCAGATTTTTAGCTCTTCAGAGAGGTGTCAGACCGGGAGCTGCTCACTACACACCTCTGCTCCTTGCCCCAACCAGAGAAAACAGCAGGCTTCGCCAGCCCCCCCTCTCTCAAGACAACCCCGCGTACTGCTTCCAGAGCAAAAAATCTGATAATTTCAATACAAGCAAACAAACAGCAGAGCAAAATCCATGCCTAGAAACAATGGTGACTTAGGCAAAGCGGTGGCTTAGGCTGGCAGGAGGCAATTCTTTATCTCATGCTATCACCACTCAAAAAGCAAAAAGGACCAGTAGACAGAAGGGTGGTTGCATCCTGGGACCCACAGAAACAAGTCTAAGGGCAGAGCACAGAGGTCAGCAGGCAGGTAAGGTGTAACATTATCTATTAGCTGCATACCTGTTTGTTTTTAGTCAGCTGAAATTGACTGATACTTCTTTTTTGAACTTGGGGAAATGGATACAATACCACATGGAACTCTTTCAACAAACATTTCTTATTTTAACAGCAGCAGATTTCTAGAGTGTAATGGTTTATCTGGCAAGCCTTTGCTATACTTGAGACACATTTCCTTTTCCAATTTCACATTTAATTCCATCAAAACATGTGTTATTCATTTTGCGATTTTGTACTCTCAATGTAATGCTGTTGATGGGAAGAGCGAGAAGAATCTCC
The DNA here is from genome assembly GCA_013396695.1 of Sakesphorus luctuosus. Classification (NCBI taxonomy): domain Eukaryota; kingdom Metazoa; phylum Chordata; class Aves; order Passeriformes; family Thamnophilidae; genus Sakesphorus; species Sakesphorus luctuosus. Next base: position 23,511 of record VWZD01002684.1, read on the forward strand.
TGCAGTACATATGACCATGCTGAAATACAAGTCTCTTCCTTATGCTCAGCACTCTCCGTTTGGAACAACCTATTTATGCACCTGCAGAGCCACGTACACGCAGATACAAGGCTGAGGCAGCGGGCAAAGTTCAAGACTGGCAAACTGCCATTCGGAACAGAAGAGGATCCTACATTTCCCCACCTCTCTTTCTGATTTACATCTCCAGTGACATGTTTTTACAGCAGACAAATACCACGGGATGCCAATGCCCCAATTATTCCACAACTCTTTGCAGCCTCTGCTTCCTGTAGACAACACCAGACCATTTATAAGGAGCTGCACTGGACCGTGCTAAACACGGGGCGTTTCTTCAGGACATATGCCCGTGATCCTTAGAGAAGCCTAACGTCAACCTGTCATACCCAAAGCCAGATTAAAGAAACCCAGCAAACCACTGGGAATACCCAATTCATCCAGACATTTACCAATCTTCTTATCCACATGGGTTATTAGTACAATTCTCCAGCCTTTCAGCACACAGTCCTACCAGAGCCTGCCAGTAAATGTGTTCTTCCAGCCAGAGATCTCCAAAATCAAGCAAAACTTGCACAGCCTCCGTATCAGTTCTGTCTTATCAGTAAGAAACTGTGGAGGGCCGTGCCAAGCACATCAGTCCTCCATCCCCGCTCTTCCCTCAGCAGAGGCTGTACTTGCCCCGTGTGGCCGCAGTGCAACAGGGTCCGTCCGATCCATGGCCTCGCTCTGCTGCCGAGCAGCGGTGCTCATGAAAGAAAAGCTGTTGATACAGATCAGCCTTCCAAGAAAGACCTCAAACTCATGCTAACTCCCTCGTAGCAGGCGGCTGTCTTCATTTGTTCATAAAGCGATGCTGCAGGTGATCTCTCCAGAGCTCACACCTTTGTTCTGTGCCAGCAAAGTGAGCAGGGAGGGTTAACATCAATTAATATCCCCAGCAGGGGGAAAATCCACAGGTACCTTTTAAAGATTAAAAGGTATGAGTGTCAATTATCTTAGGAAAATGTTAAGCTTTCTCCAAACCCCTGCCTCACCTCTCTCCTTAGAGCAGAACATTCCAGCTCTGAAAGCATACATTTTAATACAATATTCTCACTGACTTAATACGTGTTCATTAGTTTGCTTTACATAGTCACACTCCTATTGGAAGTCATTTTTTTGGTCCTTCTGGGTCTTCTTGGTCGTCGAGCAGGCACAGCGTCGTAGTGTTTCACCCCCAAAACTGTAACATTTGTTCTTTATTTATCTGGGTATACAGAGCTTCGTTTGCATCCTATCTGACTGAGTTACATCCCCCATCTAATTTTCTAGGACTTCTCTACTATTGTATCGTTCCTTATTTGGGCATACCAGGGTACTGCGAGTAATGTTTCTATTTCTCCCATCCAATAGCTCCTTTTCACATGGAACAATGTCACAACCAAGGGAACAAGCACATTTGGGCTGAAAGGGACAGGTGTAATACACATTACTGGTGGAAATGCACGTTTAATGAGGAGCAATTTCATTCTGTCGCACTGCGTTTGGCCTTATTTGCCACCTGTGGATCAGGTTACATCCAATAGAAATGTCGATGAGTAACAGTGGTCAGAGACAGAACCTCACCTCAGTACCTGTAATCCAGGTGCTCTGACCACGTCTGCTGTCCATGCAGGAATGAAATGCTGAGCCGTTCTTTCAGCTTGCTGGAGCTAAAACGGCACTGAGCACGCAGTTGGGATCTAGCTTCTGCTGGGTTTGGTTCGGGTGAGGAAGGCGGGACAGGGCAGAAATATGCTCTCAAGCAGCCAGTGAACCTGCAGCGTGAGACTCGAGTCCCAGTGGAGCTCCCTCTGTTTAACAGCTCCCTGCACCTCCCGATGTGGGCCCAGGCAGACTGCAGAAACATGGGCACCGAGATGCATCCACATGCAATAACCCAACAGAACTTTTCGAACTTGGGAAACAATGTTTGTGGGAAAGAACAGCTGGCCAAGAAGCAGATGTTCTAGCTTTCAACTCTTCAGGAAAACAAAAATAAAAGAGGAAAAAAGTTAGGGAAAAAAAATGTTACCCTTCAGAAAAAGAACTGTTTGCTGTGCATGTGAACCATGTGCTGCCCTTACATGAGACGTTCAGGAGCTGCTTTGACTGTAAGAAGGCCTGTGCACTGCGAATTTGCCTATCTATGTAAACAGGGCGTTGCCTCAGTTTGGAAACAATCTTCTGGCTGAGAACAGCATGCTGAGAGTGTGAGTTTAGATCAATCCTGTTAGCATTAAAATAAAGGAGTTTATTAAAACCAGAAATGTGCACGGAACCCAGAACTCGCTCAGACAGACAAGAAGTCGGAGGCAGCAGAGAGAAGGCAGCCCCGGCCTTTGAGTCCAGCTAACGGGGAGCCGGGGAGCAGAGGAGCGTTCACTTTTAGGTCAATGAGGAGGAGCTGCTGCGGGTGATGTTCTGAGTAGAATGAAGAGACACCAGAAGGAAGGCAGCAGAAATATAAAGGCAGTTGTCTGTATATAAGGAAACACGGCAGGGGAGAAGAAAAGGAAGTCAACAAGAAAAGCAAAATAAAGTATAAAAACACCCGGTGGAGGACTCGCTACCCCACCTGGATTTAGGTGTAGAACAGGGGAGAGGGGAGTTGCTTTTTAATCGAGACCTATCAAAAAAGACCTGCAGATGCCTCCTGGGACCTTTTCGGGATGGAAGCCGTTCTATACAGCCACTGAGGAACTACAAGCCTTTTAGTACACTCAGAAACAGAAAGGCAAAGCAAAACTCTACACAAAGTATAGAACCTTTGTTTCCAGCTACTCAGGATGGCAATTTATGCCTGCTACACAAACTGAGTTCCTGTGTGCTTCTTTCCAATGCCTCTCTCGAGCCCCAAGTATCATTATTCCATGGCGTCCGGCCAAGAGGCAGGATGATGGATGTAGGGGACATGGGGCCATTGCAGCTATTAGGTTTTTGGACTAAGTCATCCCCACTCTGGTCATCCTTGTTCTTACTCTGACAGGAAAAAAACCCCAAATCATGTATTTTCTATTAACTAGCCAAGGAACTTTTTGGGGTGCCAGCCATGCGCCGCTCGGCTTCCTGTCCAGCCACGCACGCCCGAGCAGACACCCTGACCATAGCGGGCTCCCCAGCAGGCCGGGTCCTGTGTGACGGACAATCCCGCAGTGTTCAGGTGCTGCAGGTGTCCGGGGCTGCCGGCTGCCCGTATTCATCCCCAGCCTACATGCACAGGGAGGCCAGTCAGGTCATCGTTAACAGCTCCACAAAAATGGGTCATGGAAAGGAAAATAAAGCTTGTGCAGTGGAACACTGAGGCTGGGGCTCTGCTGGCAGAGCCTTGCCCTGCTCCTCTGCAGGTGCTGCTGAAACACCAACGCTCGTTTGGCTTGGCAGCCAAGGGACACGCGTGGCAGGGAGACAGCTACAGACAGGTGTGCGGCGTTTCCATTTCACCTTGCACAGCAGGAACGTTGCCTCTGCCCAGTTCTGAGGGCTTGGCTTTTTGCAAGTCCATTCGTATAATTTGTTTTCCAGTGGAGAAAAATTACTGTAAAACCAGTAAAGGATTAATTTCTATCTTTGAACTGGGGGGCAGAGTTTGGTTTTTTGTTCTCGCTTTCAAAAGTAGTCAACACCAGGGGAGGCAGGGGGAGTTACGTGAGGGGAACAGATCCCCCCCGCTCACTCTCCTGAGTGAGCAGGGGACCCCGGGCCTGGCACTGAGGGCACTCTGACCGGGGCGGTGCATCCTCCCCGGATCGGGGCTCTGCCTCGCAAGATGCAGAGTCCGTCTCGGCCACCAAATCCACAAAACTGAGCATTATTTTGCTCTCAACAGGCACAACCTCTGCTAATTCCAGGATGTCCCACTGCCTTGGCAAACACAATGTTTTGAAAACCTCAGCTTCAGCCATCGAGGCAAACAACGGGGCCAGGGCTCTGCCAGACGCTCCCATTCTTTGGTAGCGTCGCCCGGAGCGGCCGACATCAGGAGACTGTCTTCTAGGCCAGCCCCCCCTGAGGAGACACACACACACACACTCTGGTACCAGAAGCCAGACTACCTGGCTACGTGGGAACCAACAAACACCCTAGAACAGCAACAAGTTATTCAGATTTTAAGAGCCTTCCTCCAGAACAGCAGGGACCGAAATGAGCGCGTCACCCCCCGGGCACTGAGGTCGCCCGCACTTCCACAATAACAACTTCAAGGCAGCGATCCCGCCGACACACGTGTTTGCTTTTCCAAAGCCTCCCTCCCTGTACTCTTCCCTGGCCTCTGAGGCAGCTGGAAAGCTGGCTGTGCCTGGCAGGTGCAGAGGGCCCAAGTGGTGCTAGCAGCTACAGCCAAATTCTTCTCCAAAAGGAGCAGAGCAAGCTCTTCCCCCAGTTTATTCACATCAAGGTACAATTGGGCAGAGTTTGCTAAGAGTCTCCTTCTCTTTTTTCGATGCCATTTGTGATGGAACCTAGGAGAACAGGACTCAAACTACACAGCAAGAAGGTAAACCGACACCAAACCCAGGAGAGCTGAACTCCATGTACGATGACAGCTGCTAATAGCTGCTGTGGGCTTCACAAACATTTCCTACGCAATCACACTTCAACTCTCCTCATAACCAAGTTATGAGACCTGAAGGACCACGGTAAAAATTTGTGCCAGACAGAACACACACTCTCCGATGGCTCAAGGTTTATACAGTTAAAATCCAGCTTTAGTCAGGACTCTAAAAACGTAACTAAGATCCCCAGCCCTGCATAGATTCACAAAATGTAACAAGCAGCTCAAATCCTCATTAGAGTCCTCAACCTGACACAAAAGGGGAAAGAACAAACAAAAAAGCTGAAATAAAAAGAGAAAGACAGGGAAGGAAGTAAAATCAAATCAAAGCAGAAGTGTCTTGCTTTTAATGTACAAAAGTTTAAATGGTTTCAATCTTCTAAGAGCATACTCATTTTTCCTGTCACCAGGTGCTGAAGTCAGTTGACCTGTTGATTATGAAATCCTAATTAAAATTAGGGTCCATCTGCCTAGCTCCNAAAGGCACCTCGCCGACGACACGGAGTTTTCCCTGACCCGGGGGCAGGTCAAGCCCGACCCACGCTATGGCTCCTGTCCTGCACCTGCAGCACCTCCCTGCAGCCATGCTGCTTCTCCTGGAGGACAAAAGGGATTGCAGGACTCTGGATTACAGACTCTGCCTCCTTTCTTTTTTTCATTTAAGGAGAGACCTTTTAAAACAAGCCACCTGTTTAAAGACCACCCCTTCCCAGCATTTGTCAAGGATATTTGAACAGATTGGACTGTAACCAATGTTATGCCTTCTAACCGCTGAACCGAACAAGTCGTTCCCAGACTTCCTTTTTAAAATTGCTGTTTACTGAAACATCTGTAAAATCCGCTTAGCAGCCTTAGGGCCTCAACCTCAGCTGTATTCCTGGTGTGTGCTCAAGCTGGCACTGCCAGAAGAGATCGGGGACAAGCTTTCGCACTTGCATCGAGTCAGTTACTGATTTGTTGCCCCGTTCAGGGAACGGGGACAGGCCAGGGACCACGAGCTCATGCTTCCGCACAGACAGGGGACAAGGGTAGGAGGGCAGGGAGCTTTCCCTAACACCTCTCGGCAAGTTGCAGAAGCCGTTTACAGATTTTCATTAATGAATACCAAATTTAACACCCAGAGAAGCAGCACACTGAGCATCCAGCATATTTTTCTCACTGTTTCCCTCAGGAACAGTGCTCCGATTTAACTTTGCTCTCAGCAGGTGAGGAAGGCACCTGCAAGCAAAGCGGCTTTCAGGGAAGTTCATTTCTCTCTTAGCGTTCCTGGTCCTAAGATGCCTAGTTAGGTAACATCCATATTTATAAAATAGACTTCAGTTACTTTCAGCACCACTACAATGACCCTGTTTCTGCCAGGGCAGGAGAGAAATCCACCTGTCAATCCAGACGAGCACCGGGACAGGGTCAGAAGGGAGAGTACCTCGCAGAGGGCACAACCACAGTACCAATAATTAACAAAAGGAGAAGTCAAAACTGCAATTGAAAAAAGCAGCCTAAATTGCCCTGAACAAACAAAACAAAAACCTAGGTAAAAAACCTGTGACTATGGAAAGTGGCAGTCTGACATCTTAACTGAACCTGTGGAACAGATGCCCTTCACCACGTGAGTAGGAGAGCCCATGGCAACCTTCTGTCTTAGACCTGTAGGATTTTTGAAAGAGCATTTTAAGTACTCCAGGAACAATTCCTCATGTGATGAAAGCAGTCCGATTTGTTTCGTCAAACTCTTACCGTGGCCCGGGCAGGCATGAGTGCTCCGTCCCTCTCGTCACCCTAGGAACGCCCCCATAAGCAAATCTACCAGCACGAGAAGTCGCAGATCCCTCCCCACGTAATTACAAGGTGGTGCCACTGTGCAGACGGCTTCACACGAAGCTCCGGCAGCCCACAACTGGCCAGAAGAATCCGGCAGCAAATGTGGTTGGAAGGGAAGGAAAAAAAGGGCAAGTTTGCCCCAAATTTGGCAGAACTGCCTATAAACAGCCACAGGAGATTGTCAAGTACATCTTTGCCGGAATTTCTCTTCAAATACTGTGTCAGTGAGATTTAGTGCCAGGTGTTCATTTTCAATCGGAAAACAGCCTCTTTAACACATCCTAAAGCTATCTTGCTGCTCTCTGCCTCACATCTGGAAGGTATGGATGTGGATTTATAAGGCATACTTGAAGCATAACTCAGCAATTAATCCATGTGACTGTGTACTGTGACCACATTAAAACTCTGCCATCAATTAAAAAAAGGGAAAACTACAGCTACTCTACAGATTTGGTTGACTGAATCAAGCCCATTCTGTGGGCTCACAGGCATTTCGTCCCAAATACAGAGGAGGATGCTCGACAACCGCATCTTTCATGACTTACAAACGCAGCTCATGAGGCTAGTTGGCTGGAGGCTTTCTTCCCCTCAACAATTCTTGGCTTCACAGGAGAAGAGGATTAAAAAGGGACCGGTGGCATCACTGAGGGTGCCAAAATGGGAGAGGGGACTTCTCTCATAGCTGCAGCCATGGCAAAGCTGCTCCGTCCCAGCCCTGCTGGCCAACCCTTCCTGCTGCCGGGATGGGAAAGCAGAGGGCAATGCAGAGCCAAGTGGAATCACACCATGCTGCCCTCGGAAGGGAAAACTAGGAAACGTGTGCACTGCCGCTTGCCCGGCTGTACGCTGTGGCTCAGGAAAGGATGCATGAATGGCACCACCGCGCTGTCCCGCCCTCGTTCCAGCTGAGTGGCCTAAGCTGAAGTGCACCAGAAACCTAGACTGCCACAGCTGCCTCACACTGTTCAAAGTACCGGTTAGACGTTATACATGCAAATCTGTCGAAAAGGCCTAAAACTTTTCTGTTCAAAAGACTTGGAAATGTCCATTACAGATCCCTCCACAAAACGCATTTCTTTCATGAAAGCCACAAATATTAACACAAAACTTCATGAGAATCCTCACGACGATGCCCTGTCGTGTGATGGGACGCATTCTCCCATCAAAGACTTTATTCTCTTTCCTCACACGCCGACTCCTTGCCACGAGCCCCATTCGCAAACACAACTCCCAACCTTGAAGCCGAGGATAGACATGACCAAAGCGCTTATGCAAAAGGAGAAGTGAGTTCCTTGGTTCCTGCTAAGCCATGTGGTAATCCTAATAAGCAGTATTTTCCAAGTAATTATAGTCTTAGAAAAATAACGCTAACAAAAACAACAACTAGGAGGGCACCTGGGATAGTTCTGTCGTGTCTCAGTTGAAATTCCGGTAAACACGTCTGGAATTTGTACCAGCATGCAGTCTGAAAAAAATAAATCTCGAGTGTACTTCACAGTTCAGCTAAATCAAAGCAAATCTGATTCCCCTGAAGTCTGAGTCAATGTCAGTTGATGCAAATGAGCACTAGTTGAAGGAGTGAATCCCTAAAGTGTTCGGCCTCGGAGCCAGAATCACACACGAATTGCCGTCTCCAGCTGGCTCTACCTTCTCTTTTGGCAGCTCTGTAAAGAAAAGGGATTTTTGGCAACCTCAATAGACTAGCTTTCCTTGAACCCATACTTAAGGAAGCTTGTCTCTTTTCACTATTCCCTCAAACATGTTGAATAAGCAAATATTGCCAAACATCCCGGTACAGCCTGCCATCTCCCCAGGATGAAGAGAACTCCCAATTCTTTCTTTGCCTTTTCCCTCCTTTCTGTGTGTTCTCTGGGTTTTTTTAAGAGTCAAAACCAAGCCTCTCCAGCACAGGCATCCAACACCATCTGCCCTGTGATTCCCACAGAAGCCAAAGCCACACGCTGTGAACAAAGTGCTGTTCATCAAAGGCACACAGGGTTCTTGAATATTCAAGAAATGCACCTTTATCATTTGACTGGTCTAAAACCACACCTAGAATTATCGCAGGATGTCTCGATAAGAATCTCGAGCCGGTGCCCGGGACCTGTGTGCAGCGTAGAGGGGTCTGAAGGCCAGGCAGCCGGTTCTCCCTCTCTTCCCAGACAGCCAAGTGCGCGCCCTTCCTCGGGTTACCCATTCCAGTCCGGATGGGTCTCAGCTCCCCAGAGAGCGTATGACTCGCCGTCTGACCCGGCAGCAGATGCGACACAGTCCTCCGTTCCCACCGCTCACCCACGGAAAGCAGACAGGAACCAGAAAGTCCCGCGGTACCCTGCTCAAACAATAAGGCAGGGGACCAAGGCACCTCTTCGCTATGCTGCCGCCCTAGCCGGAGGGAGGCCGTGCACAGGCCAGTGCAGAGCCGGCTGCCCTGTGGTCCACAGCTAGCGTGGCCCTCCCAGACAAGGGCAGCAGGGTGGCTATTCCCGGCCACGCAGGCAGCGGACACAGGGCCGCTGGCTATTGGACACCGTGTCAGTGCTGGGCTGCCAAGCAGCAGGGCCGAGGGAGGGACGCGCCAGGCTTTCCTCCGCACATTTGGCATTTACAGAGACCCAGCTACCTGGAAGCTGAAACTGTCGGCGTTCACAAAATCTGGGGACTGCACATACACGTGACAACAGCTATGGAAGAAACGAAGGGGTCAAACACGGATTTTATTCACTGTTCTAACTGCCACATCTGCCACTGCCCCATGGACCACAAGTATAAGTGTGAACCCACCGCGCCAAATCTTTAAAATTAGAAATATCCGAAATGCCTCTCCCGTGATGAACATTTTTGGAGAGTTCTGCTATGGGCCAAATAAAGGTTCGGCTTTACCCTTCATAGCTCCAGTAAAGCTCCTGAATGCAGCTGAGAAGCCCAGCTTAGAACACGCCTTTACCCACCGCTCTAACCTCAACCCAAGGCAGTGGTCCTCATCCCTGCTACCGACACGACAGCTACAGATACTGGATTTGCCCATTTCAAGCTCTTCAAAATGTTTTCGTAAGGGTCTTGACAACCTTCCAGTACAAAGCAGCTGTCACAATGTATCGTACAATATCCTAGCAGACCTCCTCCGCACTGCTGCTATAATTAGGTGGGGTTTTTTAATTTGGCTTTAAAGCAGCTTGCAGAGAATATAGTTTTCAGTTTGACGAAAGAAAACATTCATAGTACATTGGGTCCGTAATTATATTTCAATTTGAGAAGAATGTGTTTGGTTTAAAAGAAAGGGAGCAGGAGAGTTGGTGGTAATTTACTTTACCTTTTAAAGCTTGTAAAATTTCTGAGATTTCTGGAAGCCAAAGCCTCAGACTAACTGCAGTTCACAGAGAACATGGCAACTGGGTAAATCCTTCCAAAACGAGTGCAGCGCTCCCACATCCCTTTTTGGGGCAGCGCTTTTTTTTGGAGAAGCTCGGATGCTTTTACCATACAACTCTCTTCCGACACTTCCTTGACTTGGATGACTTAATGAATTCAAGTCCCCATCCCAAGGACCATGACCAATTACAGACAACAGGGGACGTCCTGTCAGAGTCTGTCCGGTTGTGGTGTGACAAAAAACACCGATTAAAAAGGTTTAACTGCCTTTATGGACACTCCGTGTCAATTCAACTATGCAAAACAGGCAGCGTTCAATGAGGAACCTGGCTCCAAAAACATACACGAGCACATTTTTGACGGCTCTGTGTATGTAAATGAGAAGTCTGCACATATTCAAGAGCCACATGGACAGAGTAAATAGAGCCACCGGAAATTGCTGAGTGCCTTCTGTTTCCCGGAATGCTCTATCTCGTGATTCAGACAAAACCAGGGATGGCCAATAATAAACAATTTCATCTCCTGAATATTACCTCCCAGCTGTCCTAGCTAGGCAAGAAGCTAAATACAAAAGAAAAAGGAGTGGCCAGTAAACATCCACCTATGAATTAAGAAGGCTAGCACCGAGTGACCGGCTCCGCTGACTTTTTTCTTTTGCTAATTTATTTAAACAAAGTGTCAGAAATGATGAGCGACACCAAAAATATACACAAGAATCTACCCCAAACAGGTACACAAACATCTCAAAGCTTTCAGCCTCAGCCTGATCCTACCTAAAACATCAGCACTGTTCTAAGCTTCTATTTTTGTGCTGAGACCTTGCCCTCAACTTATATTCCCACCATATCTAAGCAGATATTTTTCTTCTTCATTTCTTCAGTTCATTTTTCAATTTGCTTTAAAAAAAAATCCTTTTTATTGACACTTCATCTCCTCTGAACTATTCCCTTCCTTTCACTAGGCCAAACAGAAAATCAGTAAGCACATCGATCAAAGCACATTCTAGTCCAATGCTTTCTTTTTGGGAGTGAGCATGAACCCCTCCTGGGTCAAGAGCTCCACTATCCCTCTTCCTTTATCGCTCAACACTACCAACTGGAAATGCAGTTCTATTTCCCATGGCTATGCTGTGAAGTAGATGCGCCCTTAATTGTTTCTCGGATTCATCACATGCTTCCTTGCTGCTTTCTGACAATAGTATTCCATAGCCTTGATACTTCTGTTTAGAATTCTGATACGGTTTTGAGTCAGGTGGCTTCAAAAGTAATGCAAAGTCCTAACAGCAAGAAGACTAGTGAACTTGTATGTCTTGCTCCAGTACCTGAACGTTAAAACATATGAGCAGCTATGCTCTGCAGTGATTTGTGTTTCTAAATGCTTAACTGCACGGTGCACAATTAAACACTGTGAATGCCTACGCTTACTGCAGGAGCACAGGACATCACAGTCTTCTCTTCTGGAGAAGAAGAATGAGTAACTGCTGAAAGAGAACATCAAAAGAAGAGTTTTCAGTCCAAGAGCAGCTGGAGAGAAGTGCTTCAGCAGAGCCCTTTTGTAACCCTCTCAGTGCCGAACGAGTGCTCGGATCCTGAACGCACATCAAAAGTGGTAATGCGCATCCTCTACCGAGGGTGGAGGTTTAATCCTGACCCGTTCCTCGCTCATGTCCCCAGCCTGAACTCATTTTGGATGGAGCATTGCGTCAGCTGCAGCCCAGTCTTTCCACACAGACATTGTGTCATTCAGTCTATGGCAGCAGTACAGATAAAGACGAGTCAGTATAAAAATAGAGTTGTTAATATCTGCAATTACTTAAAACCTTAACCTTTGAAGACATTAAGGCAATGAACTAAAAGCATGCCTTGAAACAAGATGATCACAATCCATTAGGTATGTTCTGTGCTACCAGCCAGGTGCTAGACCAAACCCCTCACCATCCCTCAAACTGAGACATACGCAGTTCCTCTATCCCAGCACGCTGCCAGGATCAACTGCACCTCAAGGCCTCTTCAGAAATGGATTTGATCCCACTAGGTCCAGCCCTGAGATTCAGAGAGCCTAAACCAAAATTGGGAGAAGGAGGGGTTCACACTATGGCCCTTGAGGAGACCCTGCCAGAGTGCATCTGGGAGGACTCATTCACTACTTCAAACTCAAACAGCAAATGGCATTTCCCAATGCAGCTTGGCAAATTTTAAGCGCCAATATTTAAGCCAGTTGGCTTTTCATTAGAGCCATTAGCATGGCACTGTCCTAAAACGATGTCTGAGCTTGGGGGCATCATCATTGTGGATTCTCTTAAAAAGCAGCCGAGATTTTTCCAAGAACTACCTCTGAAGGAGCAGCAACACTCTGTCCAGCACCTTCTATCGTTTTTGAACATGTCAGTTTTCTTCACGGTGAAGCTTGTGCGGCAGCATCTCTCCACTCACACGGATGCCTGAGGCAGAGCAAGCATGGACGGATGTGGCAGCAGCACCTTTTAGGACGGTAATGTTGACAAGATGAGAAAGAGCCTTGGTCGTTTCGCCCTGAAACAAAGCTCGACTCTGCCTGTCTTGACAGAAATGAACTATGAAGGGCAAGGACTGGCAAGAAGTACAAGGCATAATACAGCTTTCTAGAGATTTCCTTTCAGTATTAAAGGATTTAAGAGATAGTATTTGCAATCCATGCTCAAATTCAGCGTCCTCAGCCCTCACAGGAAGAATGTTTCCCCTTCTTTCAAGTGAAGTTTTCCTTGCCATTTTGAAACACATCCCAAGCTATGCCTGTAACAACAAACCGATTTCCTTGCACTGACCACAAGAAGAGATGGACGAGTGCGGCAAGACAGTTCAAACACCCTAACTGTAAACAGGATTCCATTGTACTCTCCTTTATACTGCACAGCTCCTGCTACATACTCACTATAAAAACACCCCTTAAGTACAGTGACCACCCAGAAGTGAAGGACTGAATTCCGAGAGGTTGTGAGGAGGGACACAGCTCAGTTACACACGTGTTCTTGTTTATATAATTCTTTAGCAAAATTAAAGTGAGCTTTAAGAAAATAAAATTAAATATCAATAGCTACAGAACGCAAATTTCTGGAACATCTGTGTTGCAGAAATACAATCCTGCTAATCAGAGCACTGTATCAGTTCCAAATCCCAGCAGAGGGATTTAAACACAGCCTACTTTTTTTTTCTCCAAAGCAAAAAGTCCTCCATAATGTGTTACAGAAGTAAAGGCTTCTGCTTCTATATGGACCGGTGCAACAGAATAGCTCGGTCTGACCTCATTGCTGCAATCTGCAAGTGCGATCCACTAAAGACAGCAATCTCCTCCGGTCTCGGAGGAAACAGCTACTCCCTGACGTTTGCAGCACAAGGCTGCACTGAGCACTGTGTGCAAATGTTTGTGAAGTCTAACGATGCCACTGACGAACACCGCTCAGCCCATCCACGGAGAAAAGCATCAACACCGCAGGGAACCCACACTTTGATAGATTTTCTTGAAGATACAACTTGCACTTAAAGAAAATTCTCTACAAAGAAAAGTCTTGGGAACCTACAGTTTAAGAAAACTAGAATGCTCTGAAAAAGAAACTCTCACAGAAATGCTTTTCAATGATTTTGAGGTGCCATACCTAAAACAAACATTCATATCAAGCCACAGACTTGTGGGACACAAAGTCCTTCTTCATTATCATTACAGCAGCAAATCAGTTGCTACAATACAACACAAAAGGTGGTAAACCCTTTCCTCCAGGCACCTTCTTGTTTACTGTGGCAGGATTTAATACATTATTGATCACATCAAACTTACACACACTTGATAAAAAAGTGTGTGTTTTGCCACCTCTCTGGTGGTGAGGCTTGTGCCCTATTCCCACCTGGAAAGCCCGTGCCCTGTGCGATGCGCAGTGTTGGGCGGACCTGAAGTTCGCCCAAGGTGGTAAGTTCCGGTTTCTGTGGGGGTCAGAGGCTGGCACTGGCTGTGTGAGGACCATTCCCTCCCTCTAGCTGTGGCAGCAGCTCAGCAGAGATGTTAGCAGGGCAAGGGCAGGGAGAGTAGCGCCCCAAAGCAGGGCAGTCCCTGAAGCATCTTCCCTGCAGCTGCCCAGTCACCAGTCCTCGCTGTGCACCGACACCAAGAAGAATCCCAGCTCACATACAAAAAGAGGGTTGATAGCAGTAAAAAAAAAAAAAANATGATACCTGGAGAATACAAAAACTTATGCTTAGTTATGTCTTTTGAATCACCAACCTAAAACTACAGCATAACGACCCATCACTGTTTCCTTACTGTGCATCCAGGGCTGTTGGTTTTATCCCAGCAGCCGCACAAAGAACGGCAGGATGACGCAGACCACATGAAAGGAGCTGCCATGTGGAAAAGCCAGTACTGAACATTTCCAGTCAGACTGAAAAAAGACTAGTCAGAAAAAGCCCTAAGCCTAAAGGCCTTCCAGCTTCGGACAGTACATGGGTTACTCTGCCGGGAGTCTAAAAGCCATTTTTTGTAAGTCTCATAAAGACATGTCTTTGTGCCCTGGGACATATCCAAGTGCCAGCGAACATTCTGTTTACATTTCCTTTTTTCTTGTTTACATTTTTAAGAATTTATATTAGTCACGTTCATTCAATCAGCTGCCTGAACCGCATGTCACTGTGCGACACGGGTTTTAACATTCAGAGCTATTAAATATTACTTACAGCACTGAACAGTAACCAGAGCTTACTTATTAAACCCAGGGTGACAACAAACACCGATTTCCATGAAGAAAGCAATTCAGGTATTTTTCCACACATATAAAAATGGGTGCATCTCTGCAAAGAGCAAACAGTCACAGGGAGAGGCTAGCATATGGGAAAGTAAAAATTAAACTAAACTAAGATAAAAAGAGAAAGAAATTATGAAGCTGGAAAACTGTTGTGCAGACTGAAGGGAACCTTTCTTAGAAAGGCTCGTGGAGGTTGCTCTATGCAAGGGAAGGCCTCCATGTTTCCAGGCCTTCACCTGTGATTGAGATTCTTCTCCTCACAGGATTTTTTGAGAGGGGTACTGCTTTTTCTGTATTCTTTAGCAAAGCAGGCTCTGCGCCCTTAGTTGGCTTTATGGAAAAGCAAATAAATAAATAAATAAACCTTAACAAATGCTGAGAAGAAACATCCAGAGACAATGATAAGTGAAGGAACCCTCATAAAGATCATGAAAAGTTCATTTTCACGCTCCTTAAAGTGAGGCCAACGCTGTTACTTCAACAGCAACCACACCATCTCGAAGTAAAAGGAAAGGTGGAGGAACGCTCTGGAAAAGTCACAGCTAAGGAGAGCACGGGCAACACGTCTTTACAACTGAAAAGCTTGGCAAAGGACTGCCTTAGCCACAAGCTCAAAAGCACCTACCTCAGCCCCTGCAACAGTCTCAGGAGCTTCCAAGGAAAAACAGACAAAGAGAGGTGGTTCCCAAACTGAGCTGGGTCACCCTGTCCAAAGCACTAAAAGAAGTTCTTTTCATCCCCACAGGTGACAAGCTCTCCCCACATAAAGCTAAAACAGAAGGTGAACGATCCCTTCCATATGGTCAGTTTCCAGCAAAAAATGCAGAGATGACTCTTACGAGATTAAGGTTGATTTGTGTGCTTTTTCCTTACTAGTCAGCATTGAAACCAAATTGAACATGAACAGGCAGCAATTTGTGCTTCCCTGTTCTGGACCATCTAACAAGTTCATGGAGTCAGGTTTCAGGGATGCCCTGTCTGTAGAATAAAGTTTAAAACAT
The DNA here is from genome assembly GCA_013396695.1 of Sakesphorus luctuosus. NCBI lineage: Eukaryota > Metazoa > Chordata > Aves > Passeriformes > Thamnophilidae > Sakesphorus > Sakesphorus luctuosus. The sequence goes on from VWZD01002684.1 coordinate 39,058, forward strand.
TCATGTCCTAATCTTAGCTGATCAGGACATCTTCAAAACATCTGCAAGTTTTGGTCCAGTGCCCAGGAATTATAATTATTTCTGAGAAGGAGAATTGCAGATTTATTGAGTAAGACAGTGCAATACCTGGACAATTATGAATCTTAGGCAAGACGTGCTATTGGTAACAGCATTTCAAAACTCGACGAGAGTCAGCACTGTGGAATGGTGAACTCCAGGCATATTTTTAATGATGTTTTTGATTACAATCTATTTAAAAGGATCAGCTGTCCACACTGATCATTTCCTTTCCTATACTTCATAAAGCAGTTAATTTCAGAAGCAAAAATATTATGAGTTTGAGTAACTGACTGCTGAAGCACACTAGGTGCTCGCTCTCCACACCTGGTGGCCAGGAGCACGCACTTCATCTGCCCCAAGCTCGCATCCAAGTGTGCTGCGTGAAGCAACGAAAAGCGGGCATGCTGCCTGCCACAGGGGCAGGAGCCCTCCCTGGCCAGCACAGGGGCAGTGCAGAAATACACTGCTCTGAATGCTGCCTGCGTGATGGCTCCTTGCTGCTCCAGAGGCAACGGATCTACTCAGGCTTCTGGAAAAAAGCACGTGAGAGGTCACGTCAGGGTGAAGAGAACCCTACCTGGGCCCGGCCACAATGCTCAGGGCTGGCGCAGCCCCTACCGCACGCCACCCCGATGCGGCCGTGCTCCGTCAGAGCAACCCTCGGCCCTGGGTTACCACAGCTCGGTCAAGTTACGCGATTCAGAAACCACACCTTGGTCCCCCCGAGGACTCGTATTGCCAATGCCACGGAGAGTTAGCGTGATGCCATCCCTCTGCTAGCCATGCCCCCTGCCTCGCTATCAAGGCTAGCATGATTCCAGCCCCCCAGTAACTGTGTTGAATTAGCATATGTAAAGCAAACACTTTTCCTCATTGCCAGCCCTGTATTGTGCCTTGTGGGATCTGAAAACCAAACCGGGCCTATTTCATGGATCATCGGCAACAAAAATAAAGCAACTGACTCAGCTCTGCACAATTTCAACCACCCTGAACAGATAGCTGGGATTAAGAGTAGAAGTTCGTCGTCCGCACGTAATTTAGTTCAGAGTTCAGCGGGACATCCAGGAGAGGAAACATTTTTCAAACCATTTTTTCAGAACACCTTTGGAGGATTACAAATAAACTATTTAAAACTTATTTTACTAAGCTTGCCATGGAAACTTACTAAGAATGAACCCAAAGTTTCTTTCTCTGAACTATTAAAAAGTTTTGTTCTCTTTAGAGTGTTTCAGGAACTCACACATGGGATCTATCTTGGTCTCTAGACTCAGCTGGGAAGGAACCCCACTATGCTTCCTCTAGAAACGTAAACAGAGACCGTGGCACTGCACTCCTCACATGGAATTTCAAATGTTGACCTATCGAGATTGGCTGTAAAGCCAGGCAGGTATTCCTAATAGTTCTCTGTTCTGAGTCTATGGATTTAAGCAACCGAAAAAAGGCAACCAGTTAATTATACAGAGAAGTCTAACATTTACTGCCTGTCATCACCGGTTAGTGCAGAACAATTAATCTGCAGAGAAAAATCACTGACCTCAATTCCCTTGGGGAAATGACAAACACACCCTGTCACACCCATGTAGCCCAAGATAAAGTCTCCAGCCAAGTTCAGGGCATTTGGAAAATGACACATAACACATCGAGAGCTAGCCGGCCACTGTAAATCTTCAGAACCCGACAATTACTTTTCCCTTGTAATTACGGACTTGGGGAGAGGCAGGCAGCTTTCCCTTTTGAGGATATTGGATCCATGTCCGGCAATATAGCTGAGGTACAGAATCAGCTGCTGCACCATTCCCAAACGTCCTCATCACAGGAGGAGATGGGAGCATTGAGGAGTAATCAATTAGAAGGAAACAAGTCACAGGAAGGATTGAAAAGACAGCTTGAGCTCTGCAGGATGGACCACAAATAGGGCATCCCCAAACACCTGACACTGCATAAAAGGCAGCAGAGAACTCAATGTACGTGCCTGGAAATCATTTGAAACTGCACATTCCAGGCTATTCAAGCATGCATCAAAATGCTAAATGGAAAAATTCCTCGACCATTTAGTTTCTCCAAAGGAACAGAGGGATTCACGGGCACCTTCTGCAGTGGGAGGGGAAGGGGCAAGGCAAACCTGACATTTTTAGCTGCAGAAGTCAGCAAACAAACACGATGAAGCTGGGGGAAGAGCAAGCAAAGGGTAGGGCCTTTGCCTCCTCCACCATAAATTACACTACGAGTAAACCAGCTCCCAGGAAAACATATTAAAGTTTGCAGCCACGGCAAGGGCAGAGGAAACCAGTCCGAAAAACACAACACGGCGCAAAGCAAAGCTTATCCCACCGGAGCTCTTGGTGGAAACGGGTGGTAAAAAAACCTCAGAGCTCTGTGTGAGTGCCATTTCCTGCAGGGCCTCAGCAACTTTTCAGAGACTTGTCAGTCACTCCGTGATACTCCTCAAGCTCGCAGCAGAGCAGTCAGGAGAGCTCGATTCCCCTTCTGCAGGTGCAATTTTACACACGGAAAATGAATTCCAGATGCAAAGCAAAGTACTTGTCCTTCTCCAGAATACAAATGGCTGTTTGAGTGACGTTTGCCTGCTGAAATTCCCACGTGCAGTTCAACTGTGGGTTAATACGGGGAGAGCCCTCTCCTCAAAACCTCAGCCGATCCATCTCATTCTGTCCCGTTGCAGCATACGCAGTGCCGCAGAGGGCACAACAAAATAAACCTGCACCTCGGCCTTGGGATGAGTATTTTAGGCATACTATTCACGTATGTCAATTATTTGTGTTAGGTAAAAATACTTCTTCAATTCTAAATTGACTCTAAAGAGAACAAAAAACATCTGGAAATGTCTTTTGTGTACTTACAAATATGGAATTTTGAAGGAGTATGAAATCTCTGGGGATGTCAAACCCTACTCAAGTCTTGATAAACCACTTTTCCAATTATGGTTTTTCCTCCCGGTATGCATAGCACTGGAATCTGAGGAAAGCTCAAGACACAGAACTTCTGTAGAAGCAATCAAATGCCACAGCTGGCCCTAAAGCAGTGCAGTGAGCTATGGAGGACGCACCATGCACAGGATCAGCCCAGTTAACCTCCATCATTACTCAATATCCGACACTTGCCAAATCGATGCCTGACACGAGGAGAGGGATCCCAGGCGGGAACGTACCAAGCACGCTCTCCTAGGCAGAACCATCAGTGGAAGCTGCACGCTCAAAGGCGCAAGAGCACCCTGATCCCAGCGGTCGCAGCCCTGGGTGGCTTCCCAGGAAAGCTCCACACTCAGCCATGGAAGCTTAGAGAAACATTTTCTCTAATAGCATGGTGGTTTTGGCTGGGGTGGAGTTAATTGTCTTTGCGACAGCTGGTATGGGGCTATATTTTGAATTTATGCTCAACAAAGGGTTGATAATACAGAGATGTTTCTGGTATTACTGAGCAGAGCTTACCCGGAGCCAAGGCCTTTAACTGCTCCTCGCACGCGCCACGCTATCGAGGAAGTTGGGAGTGCAAGGGAGAGTGGGTAGCGACATAGCCAGGACAGGTGACTCAACTGACCAAAGGGATGTTCCAGACCATATGACGTTGTGCTCAGTACATAAAGCTGGAGAAAGTATATAAAGAATGAGAAACGGGGGAACGTTCAGAGCCATGGCATTAGTCTTCCCACATGGCTATTATGTGGCATGGGGCCCTGCTGCCTTAGAGATGGTCGAATACCTGCCTGCCCATGGGAAGGAGTGAATTAATTATTTGGTTTTCTTTGCTTGTGTACACAGCTTTTGCTTTCCCTATTACACTGTCTTTACTTCACCCCACAAGTTTTCCAGATTTTACCCTCCCAATTCTCTACCCGATCGTGTCAGTGGGGGAGCGGGCAAGCAGCTGCACGGGGCTTGGTTGCTGGCTGGGCTTACACCCCAACAGGTTAAACTTTTCTATTTAATTCTTCAAAAGATCAAGGTGAAGAGGAAATGATGAGAAAAATTCGTTACTAACACTCATAACTGCCAAAGAGCAAATACAACTTAACTTTTGTTTTACGTACGGAACATGAGCAAAATAAGATAAAGATAAATCACTATAAAAAGGGACTTTATCTGCTGCCATCTGAGGATGAATAGCAATTGGCATCACTAAAAACTCCCACTCCCTGCAATTCATGAAGCCTCACTTGCTATATTCTCTGGTGCCCTGGAGAGCAGCGGGAGGAGTCAGACTTAAAAATGACAGCTGCAACACAGAGAGACAGATGCCAAGTTCCACACGTTCTTCCTACGGGAAAGCCCTGTTTGCTCTGAGCATGGCAAGGAGTAAGGCAGACACACGAACATTTCTTTCTCCGTCTCCCTTTGCCACCTGTTTAAATGCGCTCCTGTCCAAGCACATCCCAGGCCAACTACACCTGACTGCATTCTAACTGCAGAATGGTACGTATACAGGGAATCGCATCCCAGTCACATGCAAAGCAGGGAGCTACGTTCTTTCCAAAGCCCATCCAGCCGATTAAAAGCAAATTTAAAAAATTTCCTAGCCCTATTTCTGATTAAAAGAGGAAACTGCAACACAGAACCCCAGTTAGTTTTCAATAGGCATTAACAAGTTCAAAATGGATCCCTGAAACGTTGCCGTTCGTGACAGCAGAGCAGAATCCCACACAGACACAAATAGTAAATTAGCAGCTCTCAGCAATTACAGCATTTCTGAAAGCAGACAGCAGATAAGCAGGCTTTTGAGGATGCAAATACCAAATAACAGGCCCTTGTCTTGTGATAAAGAGAGACTAAATAGCATTAGCCCATGTTTGAAAGTTGCGAAGTTATTTTCAGTAATCTGTAACTCTAAAATAGCGTGAGCAATTTAAGACCTATAATTTGCTTTCAGTGTAGCAATTTTCAAGCCGAGTCAATTTTTCAAGCTGCGGTAGCAAGGCTGATCGGGGGCATGTTGAGCCCAAAGAAACCGCTCCTGTTTACGATATGCACGTCAGACTGCAGAGACAGTGCTAACTGCTTGGGGGTGATTCTCGGTTCCAGAGGAGAACCCGACACAGCTGTCCCTATGCTACGCTCAACCTGCCCGTGCTGCTTTCGGAAAGTGCTCCATTTTGCCAAGTTTTTCCTACACATGCCTTTAAATCAATACTGACAGATGCCTCAAACAAAATCTGCAAGCCAACCATCTCCCGTACAGTGGATTTCACCAGGATTCTCTCTTAACTTGGTAGTACAGATGCTGGAAACCACTTTTCAAAGCACATCGTGTCACCAGTGGTCAGACCTGGCCTCGCCGTCCCTCTCTGCCCCGGCTCAGCTCGGGACATCTCCTGGAAGGTGAGCGGTTCACAGACTTTTAGCCTGCTAGCAGCACAGAGGTAAAAACTACGCCAGAACTCACAGAAAAAGGTATGCAGACTTCTGGCAGTTACAGATGTTTTCACGAGTTCAAATGAAAGCTCAGTATCTCAGAGAGGAAAACCAAAAATTCTCACAGCTGCCAGCTACAATGCCACACACGCTCTGCAGGGGTTCAAATGGCCTGCAGGATCACAGAAAGGCTTTCTGCACAAAGAGACAACTGCAGCTCCCTCTGAAAGCCCTGTGTGCCTCAACCACGTACAGCACCTCTCCTGTCAGATGCCTGGCATCTATAAACATGCCACTGACTGAGGCTATCTCAACAACTGGCCAGTGGTTCCCTGACTTCTTGTAGCTCCCGTGTTTCAGGAGCCCTAGCCCTGAGCATGGGAATACCACTGGCACTCAGTCTTCATCCGGCTGCAAGGCAGCCTCCCTGGCGCAGGCTGCCAACAGAAACCAGTGCCTGGAACCCCAGGTCTTGTGTTGCCGCGATCAAAAGATGAATACCACATTTACTCCCACAAAAATCACCTCCTCCAGTAAGTCTGGCAGACTGCCGAGTTTCACAGCTCCTAACACCAAGCTAAGCAGTCCAGTGCCTGGACACGCTCTGCAGGTACCAGTGGCCCACCTCAGCCAGAGCATCTCCCTCCTGCCTGCACAACCCTGGCAGCGTGCTCCTCTTTTGCATCCCTTCCTGGGAACCCCAGCCATGAGGACTTGGTTTTCCATATTATTTCATTCGTGCTGCTCAACCTGCTCACCTGCTGAGAGACTGAGCACTGATACAATTTATAAAGAGAGAATTCTACACTGATCTGCAACCAAAATAATGTTAGTAAAAAGCAAACAGCCATTAAAATGGAAACTCTCCAGCTCACAGCCACCTCAGTGAGCTAAAAACCCACCATCAGGGCAGCCGTGGCCCCTCATGGCCCTGCAGACATCTCAGCCCTCCTCCACGCACCTGCTGCCCAAAGGCCCCGGGGAGCTCCAGCCATGCCAGGGCTCGGGCTGCGGGCAGTCGCACCGTGCTGTGCCCCATACCTACTGACCTTCCGACCTGAACCTCTGCCCTGCCCCTCCCTACAACACAGTTGTGACTGATCCTGGCTGGTGCCACCATGCCTGGATGTCTACCGTGCTGCTGGCTCCCTGCTTTGGCACTGCCGACTCCTGCTGCTCCGTGACACCTATGGTAAATCATAAAGGGGAATTTACTAAGAAGTCCAGTGTTAAAGATCTAGTAACAGCTTTAAGTGATTCACCCGAGGTGACAAGAGACACCTGTGGCCAGACAGGAAACCCAAACACGAGCCTTTCCAATGGGGACTCTAGCACATCCCTTGCCACCCCCGTAGCTGCTGCGTCACCCCAATGCCTGCTGAGCTGCCGGACGCTCAAGCCGTAGAGGACTGCACGGCAGCAGAGTCATTGGGGATAATTACTTCATCGCAAAACAGTTTCGTTGGATTTGAGACTGCAGATTGGAACAATCTCTCTATCGCGTTGTGCTTTTTTCCTTTTTTTGGTGCAAACTCCTTAGACTCCACGTGCAAACACTGCACATTTTGTCCATTTCTTGAACAACTGTCTAAGCCTTTCCCGCAACTAACATCATTAGTCTGGTACCACCCGCTTCACCCAGCAGCAGTTGACATACCTCTTTGAAAGAAAGGATTTCGGCAAAAAAACTTTGCAGTAGTACGAGGTAAACTCTAAGCTTCCATCTGTGCCTATGAATGCCACGACTAAAACCTCTCAAAACTATATCAAGCCTCAAACCAGGCACCAGCAGAATCCACATGGTTGAGGCGGGCACACTTAGAAGTGATTAGTCCGGTTCATCATCTGCACCTCAATTCCCACCCAAGAGAAGATTTCTCTGAGCACACATGTGCCACCACACATCACGTTCTCTCCTTGTCTGATAACTGCCAAATGAGAAATGCCGAGGACTGTGAGAGAGGGATGCCAGTTGGACGGTAGGCAGTGGTGTCCCTTCAGCAGGCCACACACCAGCCCTGCCCCACAGGCAGAGAGCATCTTGGAGTCCTGGGAATAGCTCGTGGCCTCTCCAAACCCCCTTAAATTACAGCTGATGGCAGTTATCTTCTTGGAAATTGATCTCCCGTCTCACTCCCCCTCGGCCTGGAATCCAGCATAAGCACCTTTCAAAACTGCACTTTTACTCCTTTCACTTAAAAAATGCAGTATTTGATGAAATACTACGTTGTGTAAACAAAAGCCCTATCCCTAGCTATTAAAGTCCCTTGTTCTGTTAAAGACATACCAAAGCCAAGTCCCAAGTCCCCAGATACGTCTGCAGGATACTTGGAGTGATTAACCCCTCTCTCAGAGTGCCCTGACCTCCTGATGGATCAGTGACTTTCTGCAAGTTCCTTCAGATGTTCTGGCAGCACTAACAGGCTGTTCTCACCTGCAGCAGTGGAGGCGATGCCTGTCCTGGGACACACACACACAGGTTGGATGCCAGGATCATAAACGGCCCTTGAGCCTTGGAAAAGCCTTGTTGCTTATCTCAGTGCTGCCCACCTGCTGCAGACAGCAAAGCTGACCACAGCTATTTTACAAGCCTCTTTTTAAGGTCGTTTAGAGGCAAACTCCAGCTGCAACTCCCACCACAGTCTTTCTGAAATGTTGCATACAAAAGGGATTATTTAGGAAACCTGAAAGAGTCCTCAGAAACAGGACATAAGGGCCCCAAATCCTTCCCCGAACACTAATACTGCAGAACATGTAAGAGAAATCTTGGACTCTCACTCTGGAGAAAGAAATGCTGAAAACCATGTAAACTGCATTTCTGAGGGATGAAATGGTGATGTTCGTACTGCTCCCAAGCATAAGGCAGCAATGTCTTCATGCTAAAAACGCAGAACCTAAAACTCTAATCTTGACAGATAACAAGATAAGGGGACCACACCCTCAAAGAATATAAATCAGCAAAGCTTGTGGGCAATGGCTTTCGGGTCTGCATCTATTTGCAGGCACAACCTCAACTCCAGAACTGCGCTTGTCCCCTCTTCTGCTGGGCTGAACCCACAAGCAGCGAGGCGTAGGTCTGAGGACACCGTTCTTACCCTCCCTGCGTCACACGAGCATCTGACCTGGCAGAAGGCAGTCACTACGAGACTTCTCCCATAATATTAGCGTGAAGGAGCTACAATTCCATATTTTGGCAATATATCCTGCCTAGTACAAACGTCTGGTCTGCATCAGAACAATGCAGAAAAAAGAAGCTTGGCTCCTAAATCAGACTTCAGCTCAGCAGTAGTCAGACTGTGTAAGCCCCAAAAGGCTCTGCAGCCAAGACCAGGGAAATATGGTTTTTGTGTCTGCTCAGACTTCTAAATTAAAGAATGTGTTTGCGCATCAGCCATGGTGGAACTACACAAGAAGTGCTTTTCACTGCAGTTTTTAATAGTAACAGTGACTTGAAAGGAGGGGGGGGGAGGGGGAGGTTAAAACAAACAAACAAACAAAACAAGCAAAGAGAGAGATCTGTAGTCAAGACCTTAGGAGTTATATGGAAAACATATTTCTCAAGTAACACTTTTCTGATCATTCTAGGCAGCTGAGAATGACTTTCGAGGAAGGTGTATTCCTCTACATAGTGACCACGTGGAACTGCCAGCTACCCAACTCGAACTGTTCGGGGCTGAAGCTTATGCACTTGTTATTACCCATTTCTATCTTAAGATATCAATTACATACCATTCTTATTTAGCAAAAAATCATTTACTCTCCCAACCAGCAAGTAGAAACTGGCAACTACACGGTACACCTGTTATTACGCGTTACAATGAAATTCAAGTATTTAGAGAATTTGGCAAGTCCACGCTGCTGAAACTATGCTGGTGGTTTTAAAAGCAAACATGCAGATTGAATGCTACTCCTGCCCGCTAGGCAAATACTGCTGCGCAAAGAACTCCCGGTGGCCGGCAGCTGGCCTTTCAAGACAAGTATCCAAAACATGCCCTCTGTGACACCTGCTCAGGTGGCACCAGCGCCGGGCTCCAGCAGTACAGCGGGAGCAGCAGAAAAGGGGCCCAGGAACAGCCCCTCACAAGCACTGACCTCGGTGGGGGAAGTGCACAGCACTATTTATTCAGGTGCAATAATACAAATCCTTGTGGGTTGGTCCGCAGTGATAAAACAAAGAGGATTCCAAAGAATGCGCTCCCTGTGCGACTTCCCGAGCCCCACTGTAAGCACACCGTGTTTGCAATATCCAGTGACAGCCAGAAGCAAAATTATTGTCGTTTGGGGCCAGAGTACAGAGCACGAGCAGCTTTTCAAACTGGAAAAGTTTTACAGTGCTGCACGGTGTAACCGGGACATGGGGAATAAGACAGGGATGTGGCGGAGATACACTTTTCCTCCCCCTCACACTCATTTCAGCTGTCCCAAGCTTTTCATTGAAAATAAACAGGACAAGCCTGCAATAAAAGGCAATTTATGTGTTGTAGCTGTACTACGAGAGTCCAGGGAGCTGCAGGCATCCCAGCACGGTCCGAGAACAGAGCTTGTGTCATTCATCACTGTTTTTGTTTAAGATGAGAGAATTTACGCTCACTATGAAACACCACGAGCAGAGGTGGAAATCGGAACGCTCCAATTTACGGAAAGGCTTTCCTCACCACCACCAACAGAAAGCAGGGCAGACACCTCGGCGTCAACAATACACAGGGAAAATGAGTCCGTATGTGGGCTGCGTTCCTGGAGGCTTCAGAGATACGCACACCCGGGGCCACCTTTACGCAAGCGATCGCTCCTGTGGTCCCAACATGACTGAGGGACCGCGGCTCACAATGTTAATCAGGTTACTTTAACCTCATTCACATGTCCAATAACGTCCTTTCAAAAGCAGTGTTTTGAAAATAAAATGTCTAAAAGACCTGTGACTTCTCAACAACACACTGGCTGTTTCATAACGAATACAAAAATGGAACCATCATTGACAGCTTCCAGGGGGAGTTATATTCAGCAATCTTAGGCAATCAGAGGCACACGCTGGATGCAGGTAAGCTGCTGCACTACACCTGGCCTATTTCAGGGGCACAGAGAGGGACAAGGTGAGCTGAGGCCAAGGTCAAGTCAATGAGGCCCTCTGATAGTGCTGTTTATAAAGGAGGTCCATTTCACATGGGGTAGCACTCTCCACATGCAATTCAGCTACAGGTACACAGAAGGTGTATCTCTAACATGGCAGCCCCTCTTCTGCACCGGCTGCCCCGCTCACACCTGTGCCTGTTACCCTCCCTGCTCCGGTGCAGGTGGAGCTGCCTCTGAGCCACTGGAAGAAGCAGAGCAGCAGAGCCGGGACTGTCTCAGCCCACAGATGGGCTCCCTGTGCCACAGCCTCTCCGCATGGTGAACGCTGCTGACTTGCGAGGGCAAGACTCGGTTCAGCTGATAACCTTCTGTGTTCCAAGACTAATTTGGCTGCTCCAGAAGGTTTTCCTCAAGTGTGACAGTATCAAAGCGGTTTCTAATGGAGGAAGGAAATAGAAGGAAGTAATACTTTGAGCAAAACTGAAATAAAAAATTCAAGCACAAGAATATATAGCTGCCTAAATGCTCCAGTAATTAAAGACCAACCAAAACCTCCCTCCAGTCCCAGAAAGGCCATCATTTCACTGCGGTGTGACAAACTTTGGGCTGACACACACCTGGTTCAAATTAACACCTGCACACCTGAGTTATTAAATATAAACCAGAGCTCTCCATATGACCTGCAGAGTCCTTGTTCACAAGAAGTTATCCAACAGCATCATGTCTTGCCTTATCAGATGCGTGTGGTATGACATAATGAAGGCTGCACTGCAGCATGGCTGGCACCGGTTCAGTTCCCAAGTGCTGGGTCACGTTTCCCATTGTGCCATTTTAATGTGGATGCTATGGACTCGGTGGCTAATGGATAGAGTCCTGGAATTTTACCTCAGATCCTTCAATTTTAACTTAAGTCCGATGAACTAAATGCACTTTCTAGGGAAAAATGCATCTGTCAAAACCACCGCTTATAGCATATGGCCAAGCTGAGAGGCCATTTCCATCTTGATTTGTTGCACCCCGCTTAAAGTGTCTGCTATGCCAACTGGATTTCAAATGAAAAGTTGCTGGTCTAGATATTTTTCCAAAACGGCACCTGGGGATTTGGATGAGTAAGGCAAATTGTTTTATTGTGAAAGCATACATCTTGGCATTAGGGAGACTCGGTTTCTACTTTTGACTCCCACATGTACCACGTGGGCAAACACAACTCCTTTACCGTTGTCTCCGCAACCCACCCCTAACCCAATGTACCGGTGCTCTTGGAGACAGAGGACTTCCACCAGCTGAGGGAAAACTGGTCATTTCTTACTGCTTTCATATTCAAACCACAGTCGACAGCCATAGTCCCTACCAACTGTCAGCAGGTTGGAGAACTTGGGAAACTTCTGCAAGTGATGTACCCATTACCGGTGTCTCGAGACTCCCGGTGCTGCCTCTGGGCACCGCACAGTTTCTGCCTTCTGCAGGCCTTGAAACATCAGGTGAAAACCCATTGACCCATAAGAAAAAGGACCTTCACTGAAAACAAGTTTTACGAGAAAGGGGAAAAAAAGTGGGGAGCTTGTAACTGCCTACTTTTGGTTCAGTATAGCAGAAATCATTGGGGAAATAACATACAGGATCACAACACAGCATACATTTATACATTTAGCATTTTGGTTTGGAAGATGAGAGGCACTAAAGGTTTTCGTGTAGGGTTTTCTCCCCCTTTTGTTCTCCTTTTCTCTTTAAGAACAGCACATGCAAAACATTTGTGAAGCCAACGCAGCTGCAGGGCCCGCTCACCAGACCAGGACTGTCTACTCAGTATCCTTTCTAGCTTTTTATAGATACAACTGAAAAACACCATAAAATTTATTTCCTGTAATAATGATCCCCAAATATTTTCTTTAGAAGTTGACGCTTCAGCAAAACTCTCCCAAGAATGTGGAGTTATGCTTTTACATTGTGTTAGCACAGTTCTTCCCTCCCCACTTCCTTCACTGTTCCCCCTCAGATGCTCTTTGGTGTTTTATTTCACCAGCCGAGGTCTGAGGTTTACGAGGCCAGGCTGGCACCACCGTACTTGTACCACAGCTTACTGGGAACTGGCACACCCCACACCAGAGAAAGGTTCCGACAGACAGAAAAAAATAGGGGGTCAGGAGTTCTTCCCCTAAATTTCCCTTTTTTCCAACAGTAAATTGCTGGCTGGGCTTAAATCACAACAGTGTGGTAAACAAAGAGCCCTGTTCAGAGGCGTGTTCTTTGATCCCCACGCACCGGGACAGATGTGCAAACAGCCAGTCACCATCCACTATTAAGTGGGCAAAACTGTCTGCGAGAATACTGCATTACAATACCTGTCAGCTTGTGCTACCCCAAACATGGAAACTTATATAAAACACAAGCCCAAGAAATTGTGTGGCCGGCTGTTCTGCTACGATGACATTTCCAATCCGTTAATTCCCCTTCCTTATGTAAAATTCACAGAATATTCTGAGTTGGACGGGACCCACCAGGATTCTCAAGTTCAGCTCTTAAGTGAATGGTCCATATCTGGATCAAACTCACAGCCCTGATGTTATTAGCACCACGGTTTACATGAATAAACTCTCAAAGCCTGGAAAAGTCAATACTATGAACTTGTACAGAAAATTACATTAATGATAACACATTCCGTGACACACAACGGTGTTTTGTCACTGTTTGAATTCCACGTTCTTCCCATTTCCTTTGCTTAACGAGTAGGCTAAGCTACAGGATCTCTGCAACCAGATAAAGTGGACGCTCCGAACACAACACGCTGTGCTGGCGGGGGATGCCAGACAAACTCTGAAAAAAGTTTTACCTTTCTTTTTTTAATACCAGCTACTACTGAAGTGAGCAGTTCTTCCATAACCCACAGAAAAACATACACTGAAAACATACAGTTCTGAACAACTTGTTTTCCAGTCTTCAGCTGCACAAAGACACAGTCAGAGGCAAGGACACATCGGGCTGTTACAAGCCTGATGGGGGGAACACAATGCATTTAAACCACACTCACTGTCCAAATAGCCCACACTGATGTCAAAGCAAGTCCCGTCACCATGTTTGTCACGCACTGGCCGTTCCGCTTCCCTGCATCAAGTGAACCTCCACGCAGCTCTGAACTCTGTGGAATGTTCCTGCCCCCTCATGTCACCGCTTGATTACTGCCACACGCAGCTCTAGTTCCTCAGATAATTTTATGGATGGTCTGTCTGAGGCCCAAGTGCCTCTAGTGCAGTTTGGCTCATCTCCAGCTTGACATCAGAACCTGATGGGTCAAATATTCTCTGAACCATTAAAACAAAGAAAAAAGTCCAACTGACTTAAGTGACTTCAGTGTCTCTCTCTGATTCCAAAAGGGCCTTACAAGATTTAGCCGGTGCTCACCAACCTTCCCCTCTGTCTTTGGGGCCCACATCAAGGGCCTGTGATATTGCTCATCTGTCACATCCTCAGCATCAATGTTCAGGAACAGCCATCAGTCAGAGTATCTATCAATGACAGCACCATAGCAAACAAAAAAGGCAGACAGTGCTCACGCTGTAAAGGGAGGGAAGCAAACAGCTAATGACTTGAAAAGATCAAATGGTTTAATTTAGCTCAAGACCATACTTAAGTCTACAGAAGGCAAGGGAGAAATTTCATTAAATGAAGTTGGATCAACTAAAGTTACCTGACAACAGCAAGCTGACATGTTATGGAAGTCCCCCATGCTACACAGTCCTGTCCAAGAACCAGAGTCACTACAACATCCAGTGCCAACCCCACCGAAAGGGCAGGAGCCCATCCCGAATGGGGCCCTGTCCAGCTGGGACGGGTCCTTTCCCTTGCCCTTCGAAGCACTACAAATAACTGTAGCAGAACACTTGGTACGCTCCTGTCCCTTACTCATTTACAAGGTTTCAGCTGTCTGCGCTGGAAGGCAGTGAGTTTTCATCACACCATGTACTGGGTCAGCCTTGTTTAAAGGCACAGTGGGAGTTTTCCTGGAGACAAGAGCCACAGGCAGCCAAAGGATGAGGCAGCCTCCTAAGTCACATCCCCTCCCTACAAACCAGCGATGTGCTCCCTCACCTGCCATCGGTAAGCACGCTCGCCCAGACGGTCACATAGAGATCAGGCCGTGCTCCCACCCACACATACTTCTCTCTGAATTTGTACTTCAATGTGCAAAGCTTTAATCCGGTGAAACCAGAAGCATTCAGCATACTTTGGAAAATGTTACTATTTAAAGAATGTCCAGTGATCTTTTGCTGTACTGAGGTTTCATCCCTTCTCTGTTGTTCAAAGATATTTTCCATAAAAAGTAAACTTCACTGCTTTACAGTTAACAGATAGATTCTGAGGGGAAAAAAGCTTAAAAGGAAAAACAACATCCCTGGGAGTTAAATCAAAAGAAGGGATAGTTTTTCCAGCTGGGTTCTGGGTGATGGAAGACAGGCTGTCATTCTAATGAGGCCAGAAAATGTCTTTTACATATACCAATCTGAGCAAACCTATCCTGAATTATAAGGTTTATTCCATAATAGTTTAAGCCTTACGTTGTATTTGGTTTTCTGCTGCTAACAGCAAAGGCCTATACAATACCAATCGGTTAAAAAGCAGTACAATGTTTATTTTATTTTGCCAAAACACAATGTGCAGCCATAAACCCAAAGGAAATTTTCCATGTTTATTATTATTATTATTGTTGTAATTATTATTATACTAAAATTTCCAAACTTCTACTGCAAGTGACAAGTGTTCTTTAGGGGCAGCTCTCCTGGGAGAGCCGTCAAGGGCTGTAGAACATCTCCTGACTATAAGCTTGGCCTACCTCATTTGGAAATCAAATGCTGGAAATGCATCCTCTAGGTCAACTTTGGGCACTTGAGAAATAGGACAACATCCCAAGATACAGCATAAGGGCTCATAGCTTTCCATCGAAAGCAGCTGAACATGGAGCTTCTCCATGCTGGAAAGACTTTAGGAAAGCTGATTTGCCCTACGGTGCTCTGAAACTGTGCACGTTGTGCTCAAAGAGCCCTCCTTGTCAGTACCTTCCACACCCGACAGTGGGAATGCTGGAGAGCTCTTGGAGCTCAGGTACTTCAAAGCCATCTCCTGATTAACACTTGCTGACAACCGCTGTCCAGTACTCCAGCAATGAGTCCCACAGAGCAGGTAACAGACAGTTTGAGCATTTCCTTGAGCTTACTTTGGGCAAAGAATCCCTTATTACTGGATCTAATGGTTGGATACATTCATAGGAGGTACTTGTGCTCATTCTTCTCTACTCACGGAACCCTTTTCTATGTAAACAGCACAAATCAGGCAGGTCAGGATTACTACGTCCCAATTCAACCAAGTCACATTTTAGAACAGTGTTTAACTTCCTACTAAGAGATTCAAGAGAACTAACTTGTCCTTGTTTTTAACTCTGAGATTACTGCACCAGCATCAGACACAGAGACAGGAGCCCCAGGCTCACTGACGGAAACAGCACCTCCAGCATGTTCCAGGGTGCTGACTCAGCACAAGCTCCCTGGCAAAGCAGTAGCAGGCATGATGCATGCTGTTTGGCTTCAGCAATTAAAAAAAGATGTATTTATCAGACTGGAGGAAAAGCAGGCAGGAAAGAATGAGAACAGGTAAGGTTTCTAAACAACTGAAATCACCAGGAAAAGGTCAGTTCGGCCAACGGTTTACTCAGCTTGGTCTTTCTACTGGCACCTACGACTGAGAGTGTGTTGGCGTTAAATCCAACAAACATTGACCACATAAAAAGCCAAACGCACGCAGAAATCTGTCCAGTGACCAAAACATCTCTTGCTCTGTCCCATTTCAGGGGCAGCAGACTAGTGTGACAAAGACCATTTTGATCTCAATTTGCTTTTGCACCTGTTTCTGTCACCAGTCTGAACAATAACTCACTTTACTGCAATTTAGCTGACAAAAGGATGAGCTACATCAAGTTCTTCTAGCAAGATTTAGAATTCCCTCCATCAACCAGATTACAGACTGATTGAACAGCGCCATTCCATGCAAAATGAAGCAGAAGGTACAGGTACCAAACCTACCATCAGTCAAAGTCAAGCGTTTTGACACGCTCTTTAAGAGAGATGTGCTGTAGAATTCACACAAAGGGAAGCAAGAGTCCTGCACACCCCTTGCACATCTGCTAATCTGAAAGCTCAAATAAAAATTACAAAAATATAACAGAGGGGTGAAATAAGCCTACAAAATGATGATTATTCAAAGACTGAGAAAAGCTGCCAGCTGCTCCTCTGGGTGTGCAGACCCATCTGACAGCAGCACCGACCTCCAGTTCACAGCGACGTGTCTATTCACCTGTCTCCGCTAGGTTTGCACTGCAGCTTCCCTGCCGACTGCAGGAGAAAATTACTATTGTCACGATACCTTTTCCTTTTTTCCTGCTTTATTTTGCTACTAAACTGCACAGAGTATTGCAAACACCCTATTAAGGCTGCTCTCCCTTGCTCAGCTGCACACAACAGTGTTTATCAGAAGAGACCGTCACAAGTATGATAATGTTTGTTATCGTGAATACTAATCCACGGGGAATGCAACAAACGCATTCCTACATGATAACCAAAGCTGTGACTATCGACTCAGCCTTCTGCTTTACTTCAGAGCTACTAGATATCAGCTTCTTTTTCAGTTTAGGAGTGCCATTCCCCACCTGGCTTTCTCTCCGTGTGCAACAGCCACACAGCACCTGACATCTACTCCTCTTCTAAGTATGGATGCTACAAGTTATTTCAGAAAAGACCCTGCAAATATGTGCTTCCAGGAACTGCCTGAAATTGTGATTAGGAAACCTATTTGCCAGGTCTGCAGATCTAACTGAACTCTTCACACACACCTGGTTTGTAAACAGACTGAAAAGCAATATAGCATGGTCCTGTTAAACAGGGATACACTCAGAGAGGTAGCAGGTGAGTCCTTAGACACCTGTGCATTCCGATCACATTTCCTGTGTTCTGCTCTTCGCCTCAGCAGCTCAGCTTGTTACAGCAAACATTTCCGAACAGGGTGAGTACTTTGGGTGCGTCAGGGCCGACCGAGACGTTGTGCATCGTTCCAGCGGCATGGGCTTGACCCGGTCCACCCCTGTGCCACCAACTGCCCCATTTCTAACTGACAGCGGGGTACGGGAACCCTGCTAGAGACTCCAGACACCTGCCCCCCATGGGCTGGCAGGGGCAGAGAGGGGAAGTGAGAAGCTGACCCTACGCAGCCCCTGCAGGCTCGCAGCTGGAGCCAGACTCTCAGGCTACCCACCCTCATGCTGTGCTCCTGTCTGAACCAGGAGCACATTTCTGACTGCCAGCACAGGTGTGAACTGCACCTGGTAAAGCATTACCTTTGTCCTGTACGTTACCAAAACGGATGCACCTGTCGGTGTGAGGTTACTGGATCGCACCTGAGGTAAAGGCCCTCCACTGCAGGGCAAACGCTCGGTGTAGCTGCTGTCGAGTGAGCGCAATTTTCTCGGGCCCAATACCCTTTGTTGTGGTGGATTTCTTCTTGCAACACCTGGGGTCTCTCACTGACTTTAATTTGTGGTCCCTGATATAACATGTCATCCACTAGGCTTTCAAAACTCATTTTTCTAATGCTTTTGAAGCTCAGATTTTTCTGGGCTTTCCTTTCTCTCTGCTTATACTCCAACTGCAGCCCCACTTTAAGTGCTGAGGAATTGGGCTCAATTCCGCTGAGCTACCCAAGAATCCAGTATAATACCTCTGACTTCTCTCGGAAAGCCAGGATGCGCTTTATGGTGACCTAAATATCCTTCACAAATCAAGACCTGCACATAGTTCAGCTCCTTTAAGTGCAGCACATTTAAGTGCTGCAAAGAGATGCAACTGATCGTTCTTGTAAACCAAACCAGATCTGAGGGGAGAGTGAACAACTCCCATCTCAAGCACTGGAGTTTCTCTCTTCTGCTACCAAGCACTGGAAGGAACAACGGTTTAGAAAGACTGTAAGAAACGCTACAGAAGCCGTCCCTGCTCATGGTGGGGGGTTGGAGTCCTGACCTTTAAAGGTCCCCCTCCAACTTCAACTATTCTACGATTCCATTCTATGATTCATAGACTTAGCTTTTATTTCCCAGATGAATGCAAATGATCAAAATTACTTCTGTCTGGAGCATTTCTGGACACTGCCAGAGCATGTCCAGAGGTCCCACAGCAACAGCACCCCCCCACACATACCAGCAGCATGAATTATGTCAAACAATGCTTTTTAATTCACCTGATGCATATAAGCATAACCCACATCCCAACGAGACAACCGCTTCCCAGCCAAGTTCTGCAGTGCCAAAATTCAACTCTGGACACAGAATTCAAAATGTCATTAACTCCTGTTAGCAGTGACATGCAGCTCTTGACAACTGACAAGTTGTTTCACAAAGGCATTCAGGAAGGGCCACTTTGTGTGTGCCCAGCAGCAATAAAGGACTATCTCCAGAGTTACACGTACCAACTTGCCACCGGGATCTTGTACAGGACCAATTTTAGCTTCTGTAGCAGTCACTCTGCTCAAACCTACACTTGCAACAAACTACTGCTGACAACATGAGCCAACTACAGCTCCAGTGCTGCTCCCAGTTCCGCACAGTGAGAACCCAGGTAACAGCAGCAGAGGAAGAGAACACTGAGGTCAGTACGGAGCCCAAGGGCCTCGCTCACGCTGATGAGTTTTAATTTCATAACACTGTGCCGTCTCAAGACAGACCACAGCTCAGTGGCACGCACACACAGACAGGGTTGTGGCTCCCTTGAGATCAAAAGCGGCACAATAGCCGCTGCCTTCTGCAGGGCCACAACTGCACCTCCCTCGCAAGCACCCCAGCACCCCCAGATGTGATGAGCCGCTGGCATGGACGCGTTCTCCGCTTTGACCGAGTAGCCTATAGAACAACAGCCCCCAACGCAAATACACAACCGTAAAGGAAACTTGCTTTTTTATGATCCGCATCACAAATTTTTCAACAGGTATTTTCTGACATTAAACGTGGCAATTTTGTCTGAATATCTAATTAGCAAAAGACTACTGCAGGAAGCAAATTCAGGCTAGAGAAACAAATCTGTGAGCGAGTCAATGTCAGAAACCGAGAAAGTCACCTTGAAAACAACGTGAGTCCCTCCACAGTCTGAAGACTCACTTTTCAGTCTTTAAGACTAAAAATCAGAGGGCTTCCAGAGGTAGGAAGGATATTTAAATTTTGTTTTTCCTCACAGTACAAGTAACTGGCAGTGATTCCCAGCTGTTACCTCACTGAAATGATACAGGTCATGTATTGCATGAAATGTATTCAGGTCTCCTAACTTGCACTTCACTTCCAGTAAATTACAGCAAAGAATGAACAAATAAAAGATGCTCGACGTTTCTCCTCATTGTCAATGTGCTTTTAGATGTGGAGTCTGTTTTGCTGCCTGCTCATGAGGAACGTGCACTACAGCAAATCATGCCATTTTTACACATTTTAAATCCTCTACAAATCAGATATCACAATGCAATGGGAACAATTTGTCCATGATACCGTGGCTGTGACTTACAGAGATCCACCCTGAGGAGGGAGGGGAGCAATAATTATAGATTAACTGGTCTTTTGTAAGATCTATTTCTCCAGAACAGAATAACAGCTGAAAAGGACAAACACAAGCCACACTGAACTTCTTAGCTGCCTTGGATTGCTCTATCCTTTGAAGTAACATTCTCTGCCTGCTTTCTTATACCCTTTCTGCTGCCAGTACTTCACAATCCTACAAGTGAAATAACAGAACTAAAACTGCACCGTAAAGGCACAGCCAGCTCGTCGAACCACTGCGCTTGGAGTTGGGAGCACTCTGGATCCGGCAGCCCCATTTAAGAGCATTCCAAGTGCTTTTGTGCTCCATCGCACCTGTTGCCAAACATGCATCGGCGTGAAGTGCACAAACAGCAGCAGCAGAGCATCCCACCTGTGGCTTCTGGAGATAAAAGGTTCTGCTCATCACCAGCATAAGCAGTCTCAACACATAATGTCACTTCCACACCTTCCTATCCTGCTTTTCATGGGGAAAAAATGCACACTGACCTCCAAGAGATGAAACAGAAATCTGACATCTGGGACGGGGACAGGCAGTCCTTTTCAGGCTACACTGTCCAGTGACATGGAATCTGATAGATATTTTGTATTTCAAGGGCAGAAGTTTTACATATTAAGGTATGATTCCTTGCACAACTCATGCAATTTCCATAGCAATTTATGATAGGGACAAAACATGGCTTCAGCTAAAAGAAATAAACATTTCTATAAAACCTTCCTTTACCTAAAAGGAAACCCTTCAGAGATGTTGGGAAACAGTAAAGGGGAAAGAAATCATGTCAGCAGAACACTGTTGATAAACACAACACCACGTTAAGCTTTATCAAGTTTTCCATACATGTAATGGGCTACTGGAAATTTTTCCCAAGCCACTTGCAGCAGCTGCTGTGAAAGGCTCTAAAGGAACAAGTGTAACAACTGCCTTCCCCTGTGCCCCCGCCCTTGGTGGAACGAGGGAGGAAGGATGAACCCTCAACTTAATAAGGTCCTTAATTTTCACCAACAGATTCCATCTACTTATTGGAAGTGCCTAAATGCTTTTGAGGCCTGCCCTGTCACCTGTTGGAATGCAACTGGAACTTGCTCCAATCTCCACGAAAGCAAAGTCCAAGCCCCTCCAAACAGATCAGCATCAGGTATTCTCACAGTCGCTGAGAGACTTACTCTGGGACACAAAAAGGAGGTCCCAAGTATTGCATCATGTCCTAAGGCTTTTGGCAACACCACCGACCCACAGGGCCTTTTATCACCGTGAACACACAAGTAATATTTAAGGCATATCAGAGTAGAGGTGAGGGTTAGACAGGGTAAACATACACCTGTGTAAAAAGTCGAGACTTGCCTGCCGAGTTCTCCTAGCCATGAGACACGCACTGAGTGACAGGTGAATTTTGATTCCTACATCTGATTTCTCATATACACCTCTCTGGAGGAAGTTTTGGAAAAGAACTGGTTAATAAAGAAATAGATGCAATGCTACTATCATGGCAGGCTACCTTTAGAGAACGAACCTCCCAGATGAACCTGACATACAAGTGGCCTTCAAAAGCAAACAGGAAAAGGGAAGGAAATAGCAACCTCAGCTATTATTGTTGGGGTTTTTCACAAAAGGGGTAGGCTGGGTGTACACACAGACAAGACACAGAAAATCACCTTCCAGCAGAGGTTGGTTTCTAAGGGGCCAGACATACCAGCAGAGACCACACAAACAGCAACGGGGGACAGCCCTGACACTGCTTGCTACATCAAGGTGGGATATCCCTGTTGCTGAGACATGCACAAACAGTGCTGACAGCCTTCAAATGAGGGGCTGAGCCCTGGCTGTGCATAACGCTACAGCAAAACAAGGATTACAAAAAGCTTTCTCAAGATCACACACGCTCACCCTCTCAAGACCTTTCTAGATCTTTTCTATTTCCTCTCCCATTTCCGGAGTAACCCTGAACTCCAGCTCTGCAGCAGGTAACCCCCCCCAGCTTGCAGTGCCTCCACCTCCCAGGGAAGAGCAGGTTCCACATACCCCAAACAGGCAGCAAACACACAGGTGCCTCGGTGAGCACAGCCAGGACCCTGCCATGGCAGCTCCAGCCACCAGGGCTCCTCCCCAGCCAGCACACACACTCTGAGGGCACATGGGCAGCTCCTAAAGCTGTATGGAACCATCTGCAGCCCTGCTGCTGACCCAAGTGGCACTCTCCAAATTAAAACCCCACAGTTCCACAGGGAATACCTGCTCTCTGTCAGGTTAGTAGATACACAGAAGAGAAAAACAAAAAAAAAAATTGTCTATGTGTCTTTTTGGTCACAGCCAACAAAGTTCTAAATCACCCACTGAAATGTCTTCCCACATAGAAGTAGATTAAGAAAATATTCCTGGGTCTCTCGTAAACCAGCAAACTGCAGGAGAGTCAGACCTGAGGCTGGAATTGCACACTCGATGCATTGCATTACATCTAGCTATATACTAAACAGTTTGTAATAACACTCACTGTTCCAAACACTTTGGATACCTAAGCAGAGGGTGTTTGGGGGCCTAGAAATGACAGCACCGTAGGAAGCCTGAGAACTGAGACTGACTCTCTTCATTTTGATGGGACACTTACTCTTAATGCTTTATTTTAATTTATAGGTTAGCTCATACTTTGCCTAGCTTAAATTCTTAGAGCCCCACATGTAACTCACGAGGCAGAGCACTTAAACCTTACTGGAGCTGTCTGAGTCCAAGCTCTGCTTAGCAGAGCTGCGTTGGCTCCCACTGCTTATTTCAACATCCTCTGGGACAGCACTACAAGGAAACAGCACAAGAGGGGAGTGGGGAACCCAACATATCACAGACAGGCCTCAGAGCAGCAGAAAAAAGGAACAAACAAAAAAAATACCCCCAAAAATCTTTTGGATGAAAAAAGTTTATAAAAAATTATCCTTTTCGGATTATAAAAACTAAGTCCTGTGGCCCTTCCATGGCACCAGAAACACCCCCTGCATGCACTGCCAGCCCCTCCCTGGCTGGAAGGGCTCTGCCTAACACAGGAGTGACCCCGCCTGTAAAAGAAGGAAACTGCAGTTCCTTTACAGGGTGCTCAGAAACCTGCAGCCAGAGAGGGAACTGCAGGAGTCGGGGGCTACAATTGCACATGGTTATTTTTGCTTTTTTTCCAACATTACAATAAATATTTGAAATAAGCCCAAGAGTGCTTACGTTTTTCAAGGCTAACCCATCTGTTTCAAGGCTAAACCCCTGTTCCATCCTATCTCATTACTGCCATACAACTTTTTGTGTCCTATTTTTCTCTAAATATCCCAAGAAGCACTGACAAAGCTTGCTCATGTGTGCTGTGGAACAACACTTCAGGCATCTCCTCTGCAAATCCTGGAGGCCACTTAGCTCACCATAAAAGAATAAATACTGACCCTGGAATTATGGAAGGGAGGGAGGAGAATTGTGCTTTCCCTTCAATCAGGAGAGTCAAAGGATATCCAAAAAATCATTAGTCTAACCTGAATGATTCCCTAAGCAGAACCAGGAAATAAAGTCACAATCACTCTTGACTTCCACAGTACCCAGCACTGCCTTTGCAGTCACCATTACTACTTTTCTTTAACAGGAAGAACATCTAAGAGAGAAATCCAAGCTCCTGCTTCTCCTTGAAGAGGGTTCCAAACAGCACTATTGTATCTGAACACAGCAGCAAGCCCAGGATGCTCTTCCTTATACAAACCCAAAGCCATTCAAAAGCCAAGAATATGGGACAATCCTCCATTTAAACTGAAGGATGCTGATCCAGCTAGATGGACAAGTGGCAATCTAAATTAAAGTAACACTGTCCCTTGAGCCAACCAGCAGCACATGGGGAGCAGCAAACGAGGCAGGAGCCATCCCAAGTGCCCCTGGCAGCAGGACACTGGTAGGCAGAGTCCCTGGACAGCTTTGCCAAAGGCACAGCGATGTATCTGAAACACGTTCCTTGGCTATCGCAACACTCAAACACCCCTTCAACGCTTCGAGCAAGAAAACTCCAAGACCTCTACTGTTAACAGATTTCAAAGAAACCTCTCAATGCTCCAATCTGGATCTTCCTCTATTGAAAGCACAAGCGGCAATGCATTTTGCAAGACAGGAAGAAACCAAAACACATCACTAAATGTTTTGCTTCTTGTGTTTTTCAGCTCGTCGTCTGCAGAGTGTTTTCAGATGCTTTGCTTGTAGAAAAAAACAATTAACATCAACATATTGCTAGCTTTTAAGAAATCTTTTATCAAATAATCTTTGTCACGTGTTCCGCCTGAGGTTCTCCTGTAAAATAATGTGTCTTCCCATTCAGATTCATTCTTAACCTGTTAAGAAAATCGCACTGCCGCAGGTACTCACGGAAACTCTTCCGATACGATTTGCTGCCTCTCTCTCTCTGTCAGGGCACACAAGAAGTCTTGTCTTAGGCTTGTCGGGTACCTAGAGAAAAAAAACAATTATTGGTATTAATTACTGCCACAGCCTTTGGTTTCACTGTTGGGTTAAGCCTTCTGCAAATATAAGGAGACACTCCTCAACCTACTGGAGCTCACTCGTCTATTCCCTGTTTTGCTTTAACAAACACTTAAACCACTTTTCAAGACTTATCCCTGCTGCAGATCTACAATATAACAGCAGCTTATCCAAAGCTGACTTGTACTAACACACATTTTCCATTACGTAAGCAATTTAAGTGCTTGCTTTACATCTCCAAAAGTCTGGCCAAAGTCCCATGTACACAAGAACACCAGATTTTCACAGTGTACCAATACAAACTTGAACAGATTTAATACACTGGTTTTTAGACAACTAAATAAAGGGACTACTGCACATTCCTAAAGCTGCCCAGAGAGACACGCCTGTGCCCACTCCCCAGGAGCGAGAGTCCCCAGGCCCTGCCATGTCCTTCCCATGGTTACCTGGAACCTGCTCTCGCTGCTGCATTTGAACACAAACCCATTCAAAAGAGCAAATTTCCACCCAAAACAGGCTGGTGCACAGTGTACATTCCCAGCACCGATGCTTATGTTCGGCAAGAGGAGCGGAGTGAAGGATTGTTCTGGGTGTGGGTTTTGGGGGCTGCCCTGGTCAAAGTCCCCCTCTCAGCACTCCTGGAGCCCCCTAAGGCACCAGAACATGCTGTTCGACTCTTGCTTGGTTCAGTTTTCTTTTCTCACCTGCACAAACTCGACAGCTCCAGCCCAAATCGCCTCCCTTCAGCCAAAGGATGTTTATTCCAGGCCTGGGAGAAAATCCTTCCCATCACCCTTTTTGGATTTCCCTCTCTGCCTCTTGCCTTGCCTTGCTTCCAGCTTTGGATCGTTTGTCTTAGGGGCCTTTCATTTTATAATTTAAAAATCTAGGCAATTGATAGGGGACAGAACATTTTGGGCATAAGACAAGTTAATCTGTAGGTCAAAGAACAAACATTTTGAGGTAAAAATACTGTGAGTAGTGGACAGGTAGGGAAAATTTGGGGGGTAAAATTTGAAACAATCTGTAGGACAGAGAATTAATATTTTCAGTTAAAAATTAGGTACTCGGATGTGGAACAGACTTAGCAGAAAACTACAAGTATTGGCTTTCAAAATAAAATTCTCAGTACATTTGGCTACATGATCAAACACAAAATACATGTACTGACAGTCCTCGGGGGAAAGCTTTTTGG
This sequence comes from Sakesphorus luctuosus, assembly GCA_013396695.1. Lineage (NCBI taxonomy): Eukaryota > Metazoa > Chordata > Aves > Passeriformes > Thamnophilidae > Sakesphorus > Sakesphorus luctuosus. The sequence goes on from VWZD01002684.1 coordinate 64,845, forward strand.
GGGAGAAAATACTCCTTTTAGCACCACAATTTATACATCTTCAGAAAACGCAGAATGACCACCAACTTGTAAGACGCCTTCTAAGGAGTCAAGCCCTCCCGTGTGACATCTAATGAAGCAGACATTGAAAAAAGGAAGGAAAAACACAAGCTTGTAATGGAAAAAAGAGGACAAAAAAATATGTCAGGATTTAAAAGTCCCTCTTGTTCTAGTAGTGCGAAACAGTGTAACTTATAGTTTAATAATAAGTATAAAGTTATGAAACATAAATATTAAGTCGAAACCAACAAAACAGAATCCATTGAACACAGAGCTAATATTACACTTCGAAAGTTTAAAGGCAAAAGATCTGTTCCTGTATTAACACCCATCACAGTTTAAATCTGGGCTTATCCCAACTCCTGCTCCCCCCTCCCAATTCCTTTCTCCCCAGCTCTGCTCAGGTGTAAAATTACCTCACACAAAACAAATTGATCTGCTTGAGCTCTCAGAACACCAGAAACACACAAAGCCAGCTACCAGCGTGAAGTGTCTCTCTGCTCCTACATCCCTCCAAACCAGGCCTTCCTTCCCCTTCTCCAGCGTCACACCTGCACAGCCCAGGGGCACCCAGAGCTCACAGGGCCGGGTCTCCCAGCACAGGACAGCAGCCTCTTCTCTCAGCAGCTCCAGGGCCACTCTGCACTAACACACAGCCTGTGCTGCCTTGCAAACTGACTGCCCTGCCTCGCGACATGCTGAACAACCAAAGGCCATGTGTTTGGAGATGAGACACTTCAACACTCTGAGCCCCACGAGTCATTTCACCAAAAGGCACCTGGAGTTCTCAAAAACACACCATGTCCAAGCTCCCCTTGGCACACGTGGCTTCACTGCATGGGGGACTTGCAAACCCTTTTTCCCAAAGGCCCAGAAATGCAGCTCAGACAGAACCAAACAGTTTTGTGGTGCTAGAAGGAGGCAGAAGCCCCGAGTCACACAGCCAGTCAGGCCATACAGCTGTCCTGGGCTGGAATGCCTCCAAATTCCATCAGTCTCTGTCCCTCAGACACCACTTTGTTCTGTCCTGCACTACACTACCACATATTTATGTGTGCAGGATTAGTCCCCAAGAACTGTCACACCAAGACCCTTGAATATTCCAACTGCAATGACAATATTTCGTTAACCTCCTCGATTTCCTTCTGCAGTACAACAACAAGACAAACTGTTTACCTGTCCTATATATTTATAAAATAGAGGGCAGGGTTTAAACAAGTCTCGTGGTTTGAGGTGCACTGTCTGTCCAAAAGGCCTGACTTAGCACCCAGGAATGAGCAACAGAAGCCCGGGGGCTGCTGCTGGCTTGGACCTGCAATGAACTCGACCCCTGGTGCTGTATTAACACAGCAATTGAAAAACTTGGGCGCGAAGATCTCATTAGTGAGTGCAAAATCTATTTAACATTGCTTCTAGAAGGCTTCAATGTCATTATTTAAAGCTGTGGCTCCAATACAGAGTAAAACCAAGAAAGACACAGGAAAAAACCTTAGGGGTTTGGTTACGGTGTTGGGTTTTTTCTTTTAAAAAGCTCAACTATCTAAAACACCTTCCTGTAATTCAGGTGATTTCAGTCTGCTAGTTTCTGTGGAGAATGGCTCAAGTAAGTCTACTCTCTAAAGTATAAAGAGCAGTATACTAAAGAGGCAAGACACAGAGTACCATTTTCAGGATACGTTTAAACCCCAAATACTTGAATTACTTCCAGATGGCAGATTAGCAAATATAAATGTGAGACAAGACTTACTTTGTTTTGCAGAAGTGTTTCATTAATTTTTAAGAATGATAAAAGGATCCCATCAACAACACATGTTATTTAATCCCTTTGCAAATAATAACCCTTTACCTGGCCTTCCTTTGTGCACTGACAGCTTGGATGCCCTGACTGAAAAATTAGACAACTCTCTCCAGCTGTTGTTAAAACCTCTTGAATCTTTCAGGTGGTAAACCCACAGTTCTGATTTTACCAAGAAAAACAAATCCAAAGTAACCCCACAACATAACACAGGTCACAAGTTACAAAAGATGATCCAAGTCACGGGAGAAAAGCTAAGAAATACGTCAAGTTTTAAGGAAATCCCAAACGTTGCAACCTCCTGCTCGCGTCACCCATGCTGCAGCCTGGATATGACCCGCTCCCAGGCACCCGCCCAACAGCCCTCTCAAGCTGCAGCCGTGGCCCATCACCGTTCCAGGAACTGCAGCTGTGAAATTCTGGGGCCACGGATGCCAGACATGGCAACGAAACAGTGTACTCTGTCTGATACCTGTTAGACAGGACCCTCTTCTCTCGAAAAACACAGACTCACAGGCCACACTGTGATTTGCCACACACGTGCTTACCTCAAGCAGTCAATTAACTCTTAAACACTTAACCAAGTCTGTGCGAGGACTTACAGAGCCCAAAGTCTATTTCTTAGCATGTGGCAGGCATACAGGATCTCAATTAATGTCTATGGAAACCATTCTACTACTATGGAATATTTTCTCCTAGAAAACACACCCATTACACAAGTTCTGTGTAATCTTATCTGAACAAAATACAGCAAGTGGCTTCAAATCCCATCAATTGTCTTCTTGCTCTCACCACATCCTTATCCTTAAAAGGGAGGGGGAGGTCTACAGCTGTTGGAACAGCTCTTGGCAAGGCAATAAAATGCCTTTTCCTTGGACTGACCAGGGATCCGAACAACAATTCTCTAACCACACGCCACGCATCACAAAGTAGAGTCAGAAAAAGGCCCTATTGTGGGCATGTGCTCCCATTCCAGTGCTTGAGGAAAACAGCCTGTCACGGTCTGCTCCCTTACGTCGTTGCCAAAATACAGTGACCAGGAAAAAGATTACTAAGCATGATGTCACTTCGGAGCGAAGAAAAACAAAAGGGAAAAAAGAAAGAACTCTTGCAAGCTGGCAGCCTGCTTTGGGGCAGATAAACCCTGATTTGGGAGGGGTTGGAGCAACAGTGGGTGTTGTTACAGTAAAATCAAAAGTGAGCAATTCAGATCTATAGAAAGCCCTGGGAGACTCAGCTATCAGCCAGAAGTAGCAAAGAGCTCAGTCGCTGCTGGCTGATAGGGAGGAGGTTACTCCCCAAGAATTCACATAGTAGGAATACACAGTTCTCTGCAGGTGCATGAAAATAGCCAGGATGAAATATTATAAACATGGAACTTGTGAGAGATAGGTTCTAACCAATTGAAGTTTCTAGCGTGGTGGTGTGTTAACTCTTTTAGCCAATAAGCTGTAGTCCTAACCATATATAAACTGTGTGCTAGGTCTAATAAAGTGGCTTCACTTTAAATCTCATTAGATTTGTGTAGTGAAACCCTTTCTCCGCCCAAAGATCAACGGCCCCTCAGCAGCCCCACCGTGGCTTCCCCTGAGGTCACCTGGGGGGTAACCGGGTTACCTGCACCTGCTGTGCGGCACAGCACGCACGGGGATGACACGTGGGGACAATTCGGGGGCACTGCACAGGACTCGGGCCCCTGGGCTGAGCCCTGCCCGGCCCCGAGGCGCTGCAGACAGGTCACCTGCAGCAGGGGGGGCATTTTCTGCCTCTCGCTCCGGCATTGGCCGGGACCGAACAGCGAGGAACAAGCCCTGAGCACACGGAGCAGGGCCAGCACCGGGCACAAGGACACCAAGCAGCGACCTCTGGGCCTGGCAGAGGCCTCAGGCATCACATGCCAGGCTCTGGGCTTCCTTTGCTTTCCCTGCAACTGTCCGGCCGTGACAAGGGTTAAATCACAGACCACAGGGGGAAACACACTGACTGAAACAGAAATAACTTCCAATGCCACAACACCTCACTGCCTCAAGGTCCCTTCCAACCCAAACCACTCTGGGATTCCAGCATGATTCCACACTCTCCCTGTATTTATTTTGCACCATTGCCTCTCAAATTTAAATTCTCAAATGTAGTTGATTTTTAAAGCAATAATTTCAAAGCCATTGCAGGAATAAAAAGGGACCATAAAACACCCGAAAACCATTTGTACAGACATCAAATCATTATTAATTGGAAGCCAATCCCCCCATCTCTATCCTTATTTGCTGGAAAACCTTATGATCCCAACGGGCTCTTTTTAAGGTGGTTTTCTCCCACAGCTCCTTTCTCCCAGGTCAAACTTCCTGAGATACTCAGGCCTTATTTGGAGGTAAATATTTTTCCCACATTTGAGCAGATCAGAGATGATTTTCCAAGG
>VWZD01002702.1:19631-29631 GCA_013396695.1 Sakesphorus luctuosus
ATTGATTAGATTAATATGTGTATGGTAATGCATATTTCTCTGTAGGCTGTGGATCCTCTGTTAAAATACTAATATCCCCATCAACCCATGGATTTAAGAGGCCTGCTTCCCTTCATTGTACTAAAAAGATATTTACAGGTAGGGAGCTGTGCATCACAGTAGAGTTAACTGAACCTATGCCTCTGGAGAGACAGCTTTGAAACCCCTGAAGTAGTCAAAATGAAAAGAGGCTTCCAGGTATTATCCAAGTCCTGCTTTTTGCCATTCTNCACATACATGTATGCCATGAGTGTGTCTACAGAAGCCAGAACATTTCACACCTCGTTTTCTTCCAATCCCACTGTTGGTGTTCTTACAATTAAATCATCTCTGTTTATTATAGATGTTATCTTACCTTTTATTCTTCAGAATTTCTAATGATTGTCTCTGAGGTGTCCCATCTCCAGGATTGTCCCTCTTGTGATAATGACTTCTCTTCACTGCAAGGGCTCATCCATTATTTGATTGTCCTGTCCTGTACCTGTTTAGTACCTTGTCCCATTTCCTCTTTTCTTTCATGTTATCTCTTTGGCACTGTGCTGTCAGATATTCTTCAGACTTTCATAATCAGTCTATAGGAGTGTTGCACAGTGCCTCACTGCTTTTCAAGCCTGTCTTCCTCCAAAAAAAATTAACCTTTTTTAATCTTTCTCAGAGACTCATCATTAAAGGATTTTGAAGTGAATTTTTAGGATAATGTCATGACTACCTAAGACTCTTTTATATTTATATAAAATTGTTTCACAGCAACTATTTCTGGGGAATGGGAAAAAAAAAACAAACACAAGATCCATCAATCCTGGACCTAAGAGGACTGAAATACAGAATTAAAGTTGAGGCTGATGACACTGTTGTTGTTTCAGCAAGGTTTTTATTTTAGCATGCAAGGTTCTTTCTGCTATGCTTGTTCTTTTTGGTAGATCTTTGCCACTTCTGATACCACTTCCCACACTTCCTACTGGACCTTTTCATGAATGTCCTGAAGACATTAAAAAATGTGAATTGTCTTCAGGCCGCATCTGTAAGATTGGCTCATAAAACAGATGGTGCAACTTACTGAAAACTGCACTGGAATTCTCTCTTGCCAAAAGTTGTACTGTTGATTTTATTAGCTCTGACAAAACTAACAAGGTGACTCAGATTAACTGTATTCTCTTGAAATGGAATGTGGCCATATTTGGCTGTAGGACATCCTGCACTTAGATGCAACCTAATATAACACTGCACATTCATTTAGTGCACATGTAACTTAAACACTGCATACTCCTGAGTGCCCCATTTGATGGACATGTTGGTGACTGTCATGTGCACGATGACTCCCTCTCTAAGTAGAAAGCAAAAATTAGGCATTTCCCTTCACTGTTGCTTTCCACTTTGGAGAAGTTTGATCTCTACTATATTTGCTTTTTCACTGGGTATCACAGAACCGGAGGTTTAATTTGTATTTCAGGTCAGAGTAGAGAGATACCTATGACTACAGCTTACATAATAAGGTCATCATGAACAGAAAATGTATGACCGGACTTAGCGAACGCAGATTTGGTGAAGGGCTCTCCCCACGNTTCTATAAAACAAGTTGACCATGCAATTCTGGTGGTCTCTATTTATGGAAAGTCTAAGAATGAAACCAAGATTGATGAGCCTGTGGAGATACTCATGTAAGTGATTGTCAAGTACTTTTGATAAAATAATTGCCATGTTTCTTTCCCCATCATGGGACAAAAGCTGAGGAGTGGTATTCATAGGAACCCTGAGGGATAATTGGTCATCCCATGTAAATAAGCTATGAAGCATATTTTTAGTTTTCTCTCTGCTATTTATATATATCTGTGCATTCAGATTGTGGTTGAATGTAAATACCTTGTTTCGAAGGGCTGTAGAATGTTCCCTGAATTAGGAACGTCTGTAACACATACATGTATGCCATGAGTGTGTCTACAGAAGCCAGAACATTTCACACCTCGTTTTCTTCCAATCCCACTGTTGGTGTTCTTACAATTAAATCATCTCTGTTTATTATAGATGTTATCTTACCTTTTATTCTTCAGAATTTCTAATGATTGTCTCTGAGGTGTCCCATCTCCAGGATTGTCCCTCTTGTGATAATGACTTCTCTTCACTGCAAGGGCTCATCCATTATTTGATTGTCCTGTCCTGTACCTGTTTAGTACCTTGTCCCATTTCCTCTTTTCTTTCATGTTATCTCTTTGGCACTGTGCTGTCAGATATTCTTCAGACTTTCATAATCAGTCTATAGGAGTGTTGCACAGTGCCTCACTGCTTTTCAAGCCTGTCTTCCTCCAAAAAAAATTAACCTTTTTTAATCTTTCTCAGAGACTCATCATTAAAGGATTTTGAAGTGAATTTTTAGGATAATGTCATGACTACCTAAGACTCTTTTATATTTATATAAAATTGTTTCACAGCAACTATTTCTGGGGAATGGGAAAAAAAAAACAAACACAAGATCCATCAATCCTGGACCTAAGAGGACTGAAATACAGAATTAAAGTTGAGGCTGATGACACTGTTGTTGTTTCAGCAAGGTTTTTATTTTAGCATGCAAGGTTCTTTCTGCTATGCTTGTTCTTTTTGGTAGATCTTTGCCACTTCTGATACCACTTCCCACACTTCCTACTGGACCTTTTCATGAATGTCCTGAAGACATTAAAAAATGTGAATTGTCTTCAGGCCGCATCTGTAAGATTGGCTCATAAAACAGATGGTGCAACTTACTGAAAACTGCACTGGAATTCTCTCTTGCCAAAAGTTGTACTGTTGATTTTATTAGCTCTGACAAAACTAACAAGGTGACTCAGATTAACTGTATTCTCTTGAAATGGAATGTGGCCATATTTGGCTGTAGGACATCCTGCACTTAGATGCAACCTAATATAACACTGCACATTCATTTAGTGCACATGTAACTTAAACACTGCATACTCCTGAGTGCCCCATTTGATGGACATGTTGGTGACTGTCATGTGCACGATGACTCCCTCTCTAAGTAGAAAGCAAAAATTAGGCATTTCCCTTCACTGTTGCTTTCCACTTTGGAGAAGTTTGATCTCTACTATATTTGCTTTTTCACTGGGTATCACAGAACCGGAGGTTTAATTTGTATTTCAGGTCAGAGTAGAGAGATACCTATGACTACAGCTTACATAATAAGGTCATCATGAACAGAAAATGTATGACCGGACTTAGCGAACGCAGATTTGGTGAAGGGCTCTCCCCACGTGGGTGTGCCCTTCCAGCCTGTGCAGTGGATGTTTTAGGTGAGGCACAGCGTGCACAGAACTGGCCCCACCGTTTAACTCCTAAGGTCCACATGCCACGGCCAAGCGAGCTTGGACAGTGACAGTGAAGTCCTTGGGACTGTCACAGCACCCGGTACTAACCGGGGCTGACCCTGCTCAGCATCCAAGATCTGATGGGATCAGATGGCAGGGAGGCATTTCACAGCTTACATAATAAGGTCATCATGAACAGAAAATATGACCACCACATATTAACAAGATGATGTGAGATCCACTCCTTTTGGTGGGGAAGTGTGTGATCTATGGGAAGGTCTCTCCAGCAACAGTTATGGAACTCTTATCTGTCAGGAGCCTGTAACTATTTGACAAATGGATTTACCTGTTTTCATATGCAGCAGATCATAAATGGGAAAAGAAGGATGATGCCTAATGTGCTGCTTTCCAGGACATAGGATAGCCTGAGGTCTGCTTCTTCCCTTCAGAAATCAACAAGAATTGCCAGTACTTCTACTCCTGGATTCTTATGTTCCTGATCTTGTGGGCAGAGAGATTTAAGTACAGCTTCCCTGACTCATCTTCTACTGACAATCCTCCCCAAGGTGAGGCAAGAAACAACATGATTGATCCTCTGGCTCCAGTTTGACTGAGGCAGTTCTGACTTCAGCACCCTGCCTTTGTTCCTACTCTGTTTTATAGTGAACTTTTACAGATTTAACACCCAAACCTCACATCCTTCCACATGATACTATGGACTGGCTTCCAGGCCTCAATGCCACTTGCTCATCCTCAACCAGTGATATACTGACCAACAGCAAAAAGAACTGGAAGAGTAGCAGAAACAGCCATGTGAATCATATTTTTTATGTGAGCTACTGTGAAAGTGGTACCTCTCCCATGTCTTAGTTGCCCATATTATTGTGAACTGTTTTTTTAATCCTATAAAGCTTTGACCTGAAATCATCTTAAGTGCATCTACAGCCATTTCCAGTGTGCATCCACATGTGCTAGGCATTTCTTTTTTTTTTCTTTTTTAAATACCATGGTTACTTGACTGATTGTGATCTGAATTCTAGTGGTGCACCCTGTTTCTCAGTGAGTCTGGCATCTTGCTGAATACCTTTTAATGATAAGTACTCTTCTGGTAGCTTATAACGACAACTGAAGTGATGGGAGATCAAGGCCCTAGTATTTGTTTACCCCTTGCCTCCACCTTCCTCTCTGACTTCAGATATCTCTGTGTTGTTTTCAGCCTTAAGTCAACCACCATTGTTTACCCTAGTGTTGATTACATACATTCCTGAGATTTACGGAGGGGCTACCTTGAGCTCCAACTGCACTTTTACCACTCACTTATGATTGCAGAAGCATTATGACATCATGATTTCTTGGGAATTGCCATCTTTATTCAACTATATATTTCATTCATGTTTGGTGGCAAATGCTTTGTACAGGAAGGCCTTTTAAAGAGGAAGGTTAATTAGTTGTAACTGTTTTCCTTGAGATGTGTTTAAGCTGTCAGTAGAGGTATGCTACATGATTCTGCTTCCTTGTAATTAGGCCCATGTAAGTGCAGAACTATTACGTGGCCGGCAAGGGTCAACTGTGCTTCTTTTTAAGAGAGCAGTTGTAACCTGAAATGACTCATAGTAACTTGATCAGTAGTAAGAACTGACATAATGACCTTTTTGAAAACAAAATGAATGTTTCTTTGCAGTACCTTAGAAAAATATTTACTCTCTCTACATTTTGAGTGCTACTCTGATGAGGCAGTATATATAATCTGTATTTTCTGAGGTTTGTTAGCATCAGAAACCCAGATTCTTTCTGATACTTCATGGGAGAAGTGGTAGGGAAACAACCTCTGACCACAGAGGCAGATTGCCTCTTGAAGAATACCCAAGTTTAAGTTGCTTTTTTCTCTTCTGAGGGAATCTGTTAGTATAGCTGTTCATGCAGTAGTGTGAAAGCAAGAAAAAGTGTGGAATTCCATGAATTTGTATGGGATTTAGCACAGCTAGTACACTTATTTTTTTCTTTCCTTTTTTCTTACTGCTGCAACCAGCTGCCTTTAGTATTTATATATAACACAAAATGTTAAAAGTGTTTTGGATAAGGAAGCAGTGCAGAAGTCGTAACATTCCTATTGAAGTCATTCTACTGAAATCAATGGGAGTTAGTTACTGAAGTTATTGAAATCAGGATTCAATGAATAATTTTTCTCCAGATAGTTGACTGTTTTATTTTCCTTTCAAGATAATTACATGTTTCTGTATTTGTATATGCATCATATATATTACATGAATATGAAGGGAAGACACATGCAGCTGACACATGATGCATTTTGGTTTCCTTTGAGACCTGACTGTATGCTGAATACCATTATCTCTCTGAACGCCTTAGGACTTAAAGTTAATATGCAGTGAGAAGGCACTAGTACATCCCTGTGGACCTATGTGGTTTACATTGGTAATTCACTGTAGGAGTACAAATGATATGATGCTGTGTGACCCTCAACTTTCCTCTGGGTGTGGTGCTTGGTAGGTTGTTAAATTTCAAGCTGGAAATCTTTTAGTAGGCTTCTGTCTACATTATCCTTTACAAAATGCCTTGTTTATCATTTGACTGAAGGGTTTTCATCATCTCTGCCTGGGATTTCCTTTATTCTTTCCTTGTGGGGGCAGAGAGGGACAAGTGGAAGACAAATTATGTGAATTCATTATTAAATGTTTTTCTTCTCATGCCTGCAGTTTTGTAGTCGTAAGTCGTATATGTTGATGCTGACATTCAATGTTTAGAGCACTTGAGTTTTTTACAATATCAGAGAAGGAGGTTAGAATTGCATGACTATTTCTAAATCCTTTTTTTCCTTAGAAGGTTTTTTTCTCTTTACTGGGACAGTATGATAAATAAAATGTGTGGATCCTGTCCTTTTGGAGGAGGAATATTAGACATAGTATATGGAACAAGAAATAAAGAGTAGAAACAAGTAGGACCAGAAAACACAGTGTGCAGTCCACTGATCCGTGTCAGCACACACTCTTGTTCCTAACATACACTGCATAATCAGAAGGGACGACACAAACCAAATCCTTTTAGTCCACAGAGGTTATAGTGTCCCAGATGCAGTGCCAAGTGTTATTTATGAGTACAGGTTGCTGTGCTAAGGATATGCAACATGCGTTATGCATAAGTAACCTACCAAATACGCAAGAAATCAAGAAAGGAATGATGATGCATTTATAAATTTTGCTTAGTTTTCTTTGAAAAAAAATTCATAAGATGTCTAAGAGAGCATGAGCTGAGTATTGTGTAACATCAATTTCCGTATGTACAGACACTTAAAATAGCAAATACTTGGCTTATCTATAGCATCTTTATCATCAGGTAAGTCAGCTGTGCAACATGTCTGTGCATAGTTACACATTATTACTTGAGTTTTACATGTGGATAAACAGAAACATAAAATGGAATTTATTTACCCAGTATCCCGTAGCACATAATTTGTGTTTGAGGACTAAGTGTATATCTTCATACTCAGTTGCTTTTCCTAAGCACTGGACATACATTCTCCCTACTAACTTTTACATGTCAAAGTACAGTTAAGCAAGTATGGAAGTATAGATTTCTATTCAAAAAGTAGTATTTTTTAAGATTATTAACAACCTGTTAAATTCTGCACTGCTTCTTACCCAAAGGATACTTTGTAATTAGAAAAACACAGTTTCTATTTGTGCACATGGCATGTCACAAATAGGAGTGATTTCTGCAGTGAGTATAGGAAGCAGATTAACATCATAGAGTAAAAGATTACATGTAGTAAAGCCCCAGAGAACAGACTGGTGAAGTGAGCATTATCCAATTGTCTAGAAACTGCCATGTAAATTCAGTAAGTGCTAAGTTTCTACAAGCTGTTATTTTCGTTTGAATGTGGGAGTCAGTACACACATTTCATGAAAAATTGTCAGCAAAAGTGTGTGTGTTCTAATAAAAGCACTTAGTCTTTATAAAAAAATTTCTAATCAGATCTCAAGGCACCTTACAAAAGTGCATCATGAGTAGTGAGTGAAGACTCAAAACCTGTCTGGATCCCTTTGATGCTGCTGTAGTAATTCATGGCTTATTTAATTCTCAGTGTCTGTATTTTCTTTCTATTTTAAGTACTTTTTATTTTTCACTTCTATCATATAAAACAGTTTTCTTCATGATCAGGAGGAGAAGGGAGAATGTAGATTGTGAACATGATGATGGCTCTCTGTTACGATGTTCATCTTCAGGTTGGGAGAGATAATACCACACATGGGTTATACCTTTCTTGACTTAAGAGGATGAATTTTGTAACAGCACTCAGCCATAATGAGGGCTCTGTGTCTATTAATGTCTCTCTGTTAACGCTTATTTGCTATGTTAGTCTTTGTTCTCAGTTACTCGTAAATGAGCAGACAGGAAAGCAGGCAAACCAATAAGATTTACTCAGGTTGGGCCCATTTTTCCACTTTTAATCAGTGCCTTAATTTGTCACAGGATACTGTTGTTTATTCTGGTCACACTGAAAAGCAGGTGTAGTCTGAACTTCACCCTAGTTTCAGTATAACGCAGGTTCCAAATACTGTTTCTAAATCATTAAAATCCTGTAGTGTATTGTATGCAGGTATACTAAGGGAATTCTGTGGTGCATCTCTCAGGTACGTGGAGAGCAGCATTGTTCCCTTTTTCTTCCTCGACACTGCTGTGCATCATCTGGAATTTCTCAACCTCTGCTTAATTAGTGTACTAAGAATCCTTGAATTTTTTCTAAACTGTATTTCCAAAATAGGTGCATGATGGGTTAAGAGCTTCCATACCAGAATGGCATACCTGATTTTTAGAAGTCGTAGTGGTTCGGAATATTATAATCTGTCTCTAAAACTATGTAGCCTGTGGCTACTGTTAGCTGCTGAAATGTCCAGACTGCCCCAGGGTTGTAGTGCTAGGGGTGGGAGGTGGGATCCTCTTGTAACAAATTAGAATTTTTCTTGGACTTGATCTAGGGTGACTTCTGTAGTTGATGAAGATAAAATCCAAACCAAAACACATCCAGGAACATTGACCTACTGATAATCCATCCTCTCCTTTTCTCAATCTAATCTGCATGTATGTGTCTATTGAAACACTCTTGGACTGAGTGAAGAAAATGCACTGCTTAGTCTATCAGTAAAATGCTTGAAGAGCGGGTGTGTTAAACTGTGCAAAGTTAAAACATACGACATAAACTTCTGTTTGTATAAAATGGCAAAATCTTGGAGCAGTTCCAAAACTGGATCACAGTCATTTTTTTTGTTATGTTTTCATGAGATCTGAAGATCATGAAAGTTGTTTACATCTAGTTCATCTGATATTTTGCATTAAAAATTATGTTCTCAAATCAGCACACTTATTTTGAAAATTTACTTCATTTAAAAATATTACTAGAACTGTTAATTCATTGTTGCTAATTGTTGTAGATATTCATATGGTTGCCATGTGATAAGGAAAACTAGCTAAATTCTCCATGCTAGTCCACATTATGATTTAAAGCAATGGAATGTGTGAGAGTTTTACTAAATATGAAATGCAAATATTGTAAATAAACATATTTTCTAAAGTCATGAGAATTCTAAGTTGATGTTCACCATAACTTTAGCACAACATATTTGCAGGAAGGTAAGTCTTTACAAGTATTTTGGAAAGCCTGATGCTACTTTGAAATTTGTACACAATTTTTATTTGTGCACATGTTAATAGTAAGATCTGTATAACCCAGACACTGTGAATTAAACATATTTGACAGTCTTTCCAAAAGCAGCAGCCACTGGTAAATCTGCAGTAAACCATCCAAAACAAACTGTCATTAAAAACAGCAGTAGGCCACTACATAACAACCACAAGAATTAATTTAACAATTGCAGTGGTTACAGCCTTGTATATTCAGCACTGCACATCCTTTTACCTCTCTGTTTAACTTGACCTCCACAAGTTTTAATAATTCCATCTAGGTATTTAAGTTAGTATTAAGATCTCTCATCTAGATTTCTTACTTTTATTGCCCTAGTTATTGTAGTTGGCAAATAGTATTACCCACATATACTGCAAAAGTACTGAAAATACGCCTGTAGGTAAGAAACTCCAATAGCTCTCCAGTATGGGAAAGATTAATCTCAAGATTTAATTACTGTACAAAATGAAATTCTGATGTTATATAATCTGTTAGTCTTGGCAGTAGAAGATTTAGAAATTTTTAACACAAAATATAGGGATCTAAATAAGAAAAAAAAAACAGCCTAAAATTTCAATGGCATTAACATGCATTCAAAAATGCTGTAACATGGGAGAAGAGAGGGACTAACAGATCAAATATTTTGCCAAAATCTAGTGTCTTGGCAAGAGGAAAAAAAAATCAAAACAGAAAATTCACATTAAAGGCTACCAACTTTCTGTCTTGCTCTGGCAGTCCCAAGTGTCCTTGGATGCTGTATAATTGGAACATTTTTCAAAAATCTAAAAGCAGCAATATTCGTTTCAGTGCAAAGCAACTTTAAAATCCATCTTTCTCATAGGAAATTTATACAGATGTGTGGCCTAAAGGGGCTGGGATTTAGTTTCCGGAAGTCTTGGCATTTTGAAATGGAAAAGAATGGTGAAGTTGAAATTTAAGCTTGCTACTGTGAGCTTGTATTGTTTTTCTA
>VWZD01002702.1:35341-45404 GCA_013396695.1 Sakesphorus luctuosus
ATGCAATCATTTGCTTCCTAAAATCTTCATAGAATCAAAAAAATCAGGAGTCGTAATCTTCAGATAAATGTGGTGGTAGTGAAAGTAAAAAGTGAAAATCCCTGGAGTCTTCCTGCAGCTACAGAAGGGACCCAGCAATGCATGTATGCATTCCTTGCCTCTTTCTCTTCTACATGATAACCCTGTAAAAGAGAGGACAGATACACTAGGAAAGAAGAGTTAGTTTCTTTCTCCTGGTTATTCAGTTTTTTATGGTTCCATGTATTGGTTTATATCTGTTGCTTTTGTGAAATGTGGTGAAAATTTAGGCAGTGGAAATTCTAGCCTATGTTTCTCTGAGAGATTAACAGAACAGTACTTCTTAAAAAAAAAAAAAAAGGATATTGGCTTCTAGGTTGTGAAAGAAAATGAAACCTGAGTTCTTTAATTGTATGATGTTGTTGACTCTGTGCAAGTTATAGTGATATGACGCCTTGTCCATTGTCTATCTAGTTTGGCCAATTGCTGCAGTTACAGTTACAGTAACTTTGTATCTCCATGGAGCAGTGTGCAATTCTCTTCGTTCTCTTTACAAGGAAATGCTGGAGTGATTTGCACCTCAGTAATGCCTCCAAAAAGCAGGGGAGGACTGACCAGGGAAGATACATACTGGGGTTTGTGTGTCTCTGTGATTCTTCCTCTGTAAGCTTCATCACAGTAGTGGCTGCAGTTATCGCCAGAGAAGTGGAAATTCTTTCAGATAGACCTCAAAACAAGAAGCAGACTGTCATGAAAAGAAATGAAGAGAATGTAGATCAGAGAAGTTATTGAAGGCTTTCCCAGAAAGCACTATATTATGCAACATACAAAGTGACAATTAAACACATGAATGCAGTAGAGAGGTTAATTGAAAAATACATGGAATAGCATAATGATATGATTAGCAAAGAAACTGTGGAGTTCTGAGGAGTGTTGACAAGTAGAGACCTGTCTTTGGGATCACCTTCACCTGCTGAGGTCACTTCTAAAATGGTTATTTCACAGCTTTTTTATATAAACTGCTCTTTGTAATACATGTTTTGGTACGTCCAAAATATGATCCACCACAGTTATTTCCTTCTGCACCTTCTAAATTCTACCATGATATCGTAGAATAATTTCTGTATTTTACTTTGTGTGAAAATGCTATTTCACTAACAATATATTTAAAGCACATGATGAAAAAAAAAGGTTATTTTTAACTTGTTAAGCTATTTCATTTATGTGGTAGAGTGGGTGCTTGTGGAGGGGTCACATGTAAAATCACTATGCTGTGAAAAATAAAATTGCACTGGCACTGACAAATTGCACTAGCAAAGTTTTAAAATTATGTTCACCCATCAGGAGGCAGTACAGAAATATGGTTTCTATTTACAAGATCCTTTCAGGCATCTCCTCTGTTCTGCAGAGAAATTACTACACTACCCTTTTAACACTGTTATGGCTCAGTGGCAATAGTTATGTATTTGCAACACGGATGAATTTTTAGGTGATGATATACAGAATATAATAATTTCAGTTTAGTGGACAATGCCTTTTCAAAAATGCAGCTTAATTTTTACAAGAGTTATTACACTAGATTATGTTGGAAGTACAATNAACCTAGCTGTTGAAGATGTATTCATGTAACAATTATTGTTTTGAAATTGTAATGCTTCAAAAAGGGAGGAAATGGCTATTGGACTTTAAATTGAGATTAACATGTACTTTTCTGACTTTGGTCATCTATTTACAATGTTAGACATGGATTCAGACTGGTCTTATATGTGAATTAGTCCATAATCAGAAGATTGTATCACAGTTATAAGTTATTCTCTGTAGCTTTTATTGAGCACTGAGAGATGTGCAGAGCCATGCTACCATTCTCTGTAGTTATTATGCCATAATTGATGACTCAAATATAAATTGCTGTTCACTTTCCTGACTTAAGATACTAGATACAAGTCTGGTTTTCTAAAATGTAGTCATTGGAAAAAAAGGCAGTAACCTTCAGGTCAGCTTCCCATTTCTAGGTGATTGATCCTTAGATGAGGAAACAATGAAATTATTAGACAGTGAAATATGCAAATGGACTTGCTTTACTTCAATCATTACGTAAGAAGAGCACGTATTGCTCTGAAGGAAAACTGGGTACTGCGGCCTGAGGCCCTGTAGGTCTCAGGCAGAGAACGATGAAAGGGGCCCTAAGGTTTATAAGTTAAAGCTTGTGGTCTGGAAACAATACTTTAAGTAGGCAACATGACAAACTTAGGACAATCCTGCAAGCATATAAATCTGCACCCTGTTCTTCTCATTTGCACATGCAAATCTTCACAGCCCCTTTACCTCAAGTATATATTACCTTATCTCCGAATCCCAGAGAGGCAATGGTTTTCATTTTGCTTCAGTTTGAAAATAATCCAAGGGAGTAACCATTTTTACGAAAGATAGCCTAGTTTTAACCTTTTAGTTAATTATTGCCTGTGATGGCACATGGTGGCCATTTTGCACAGAGTATAACCTGAGAACTGAGATCTTTTTTGCACTACTGGCAGAAAATTATCCACATAAATGTAGTTATAATAAAACCCCCACATTATAAGGGTTCTTATAAACATGATTATGTAGCAGTATCTGTTTATTCTCTGCAGTGGAATGAGCAAGTATTTGGGGAGTAACAGGCTGGATGTCTTCACCTGAAGCCTTCCTCCTTCTTATGTTCTCGCTGCTCTGTTTTCTTATTCATTCTCTCACCTCATGTTAATTGAGTCTTGCATTTCTTTTGGAGTGGTGTTCCTCCAACTTGCATAATACTTATAGTGTGTATATGTATATATATATATTTTCATGAAAGATTGTGTATAGATACAAGAATCAGTGCCTGTGGCAAGGATAGTGGGTTTGTGTATGTTCAAATATATGTGTACATATTTCAGAAATAACCAAGTTGTACAAGTGAATAATACTGATTTAGACAAAAAAAACATTGATGAAATATCTGCAACAACTCTTTTTATTTTAAATATTGCCAGCCAAATGATAAATAATTATTGCTTGATAGTCTGTATTACTTATCACTCTGAAAATCTAGTTTAATCCAAAGAATGAAGAAATTAATGTTAGTACAAACTATGTTGACTATTACTGGGAAAAAACCAGTAAGTTGATATGTAAGTCTGAGTTATTTCCTGGCATAATTCACCTGTAGCTGGTGTAGTTACACTAAATACGAATTACATGCCATGTTATGATCCTGATTTTACTAGTCATTAATGGAAAATTATGTAGAACTTGATTTTTGTTCATCATATGCATGAAAATCTGTTCTATGCATTGAACCTGGGAAAACTGTAACTATACAGTAGTGCACAGAACACAATGATGTTTCTATTGCTAGATTTAATTTCCTTTTTCACCAAGGTTTTCCCATTTAGGAATTTGATGTAAGAAGAACAGGGTAAAACATTCTGAGGTTCTCCTTAGTTTTAATCCTGGAAATCCTCTAACAAACTCAATTTCTAATTGTACACAACATTTGAAAACAGGAATTACGTCTTCAATATAATAATATGGTCTAACTGGCAATCAACAATCTAGTTAAGTGACTAAATTGCCAGTACTTTATATTCTTGCTGGTATTTTTTTTGTCTTTTAGTAGCTGGATGTCATGGGCCAAAAAGAAACAAAAAGAAAAAAATCAGTCTCGATTTGTGGAATTTTACATAGTTCATAGCCAATTATTTTGATTATTGGCTATGATACTGAAATAAATACAAGCCTTTAAAGAAACACTTAGAGAAACATGCTTCAGTTTCCCTTCAACACCCTTTGCTTCCCTCTTGATGGTCCTCGGTGCCTTCACTATACAACATTATAGTCAGTTTCTTGGACAAGGCAATGCTGGCACAGGACTGTCAGCATTGTGTAATGGTTTCTTTGCTTCTACTCTTCCTTGCTTCTTACTCAGCTGCTTGGGCTGCAGTCCCTCGGAGACGCACTTGCTTCTGTGTCTCCTATCTGCCTCTGCTCAGGCATCGATTTGCACCAGCACTAGTACAGTGCCTCTGCCTGGTCCCTGCCTACAGGTCTCTTCTCTCTAGCCATACTCAGGTGCCTCTTTGCTACCACCCTACCCAAATGTCTCCTCTTGTTCTTCCACATCTTTCTTCCCCTCTCTGAATCACGTTTTCCCAGAGGAACCACATGCAATCTGGTAGGTGCAATTTGGCATGTGAGCCAGCTGAGACTGGACTGGCTTAGGGAAGTCCCTGAATCTGTCCAGCACAGGTTTCCCCAGACCCCCACATCCACCTCCGACAGTGGCCAGACATGCCCAATGCAGCAGGTAAAAGCCAGAAGGAGGATACAAGTCAGGCTACACATGAGCACACTGAATTCTGGAGAAACATTCTTGTACATCTTATTCACACTTCATCTCTAAATGAAAAGCTGTGTTTTACTAAGACTGTATAAATATCTTGCTTGTATTCTTATTTTTGTGTTCTTTTAAGAAAGAATAATAATGGAATCCATTTTAAAATCGGCTCTTGTCTTATCCCCTGCAACTACCAAGTCTTCGCAGTTTCCCTGTTTTTCTTTGTAAAAATATATCTGTTTTGTCTCTTTGCCTGTCTGCAACTTTCATGTTCCCTTTTTTGTTTTCAATAAAATTTGATACATACCAAACATAAAAGAATTGTTTTTAAAACAGTTAAATGTTTCTCCTCCTGTCAGAAAATGTACTCAATCTTTTGAATATGGAGATTGTACCTTTCTTTCATCTGAAATCCATATGAAGCAAAGGAATTGTTTTAATTTTGCCTTCTCCACTTAGTCACCTAATTTGGAGTTTATCAGAATATTTTGGTACTGAAGCCACTAAAAAGTGACATTAGTAATTGAACTGTGCTGTGCTTTTGTCTGTGCCCCTGTTCTCTCTCTTTTTTCTCCTTTGTTGTTATCCGCGTTACCATGTCTTCTACTAGTCTATATCCATTTCCTCTTGCCTCCATTGACCACATCACATTCTTTTGTATTAATGCTCTTTGCATTGGCTCCTCACTTGATTCCTTAGTAGCCTAGTTTCACCTTATGAAACCCTCCAGTGAACTATTGGCTATTTCTCTGATCTCTGCAAAATGAGGAATGTGGAACTTCCAATAAGTATGGCAGCCTTCTGATGGTGCCAACGTGAAGAAACCTGTTGGGACTAGCCAAGCGAACACAGATTTGTATCATCACCACTGTTTCCTTTTATGAAGTGGGAACTGGAATTTGTGATAGCTTATTTTCCCAGAGCTTCCCTAGAGATGTCATTACGGCCTTCTGGTGAGATTCACAGAAAATTTCTGAACAACTTTCATACTTAAAAATCATGAATCACTGTTTGGACTGATGTGTCCTGAATAACTTCCTCTGTCTTTCAATACATTTACCTTTGTCAAATATCTTTTCTAACTATTCTTTATATTTTGTCACTGGATGTTTATGAAAGTACTTTTAAAATGGAAATCAAGCTGATTGAGATAATACATTGTCATCAATAAAAAAAATAAAATTGGTATTTTAATATGAAATTCATGCTGGATATCTTTTAAAACTTGGCTAAATTGGCTGCAGTGTGTGTACTGTGGTGTGGAACCTTGGTGATAATTTTTTCTCCAGAGAAATGTCGGCAGTGATATGCACTTTACCTTTTAGAAAGCTTTTCTTTTGTTCACTTTACTACCTGAATATAGAGGTTGTTCTTTCCTACTAAGTGATTAACTTACCAATATTTTTTAAAAGTACTTTTACCAAAATTTGTACATATAAGCTCCTTCAAATCTATTCATATATTACTATGCTCATCCTTTGGGAAACCTGTCTAAATTTTATTACTGAGGGGATTCCAATTAATACGCATTTGTATGAAATTAGTCTTGTCTTTTTTACTATGTAATACCTTGTATCCAGGTATCCCATCCAACTCCAGATGGATTTGAAATTGTGGCTGTTACAAAAATAATCGCATTATGGGCTACTTGACTGGTTTATGCGTGATTAAGGTATAAAAACAAATAAGAGTCAGAGGGAGTGAGGAGTTCAGTCCATACTGCACCAGATTATTCCTGTAGGAAACAGTATGTTAATTTGTATTTGTCCTTACTAACTGTAGTGAGCTGTAAAAACAGCATTTTGCTACTTAATTGATCTGGGAGGCCAGTATTAGCCTTATGTTTCCCAGTATTTTCTTTAAAGTTCCTGGAGAAAATGATGCCTTTGAAGGAGGTGTTTAATCTTGCCATCAACCTTGCCTTATCCTGTATCTAAGCATCTGTTTTATACTTTAATGCGTTCTTTTTATCCTTTACTGTCTTCTTTCCTTTTATGTATTTGTAGAAAGCCTTATTATTCTTCACTATATTGCTTGCTGTCCCCTCTGATACTCTGCTTTTCTCTTGTGTAATTTTCTTTTTTCACTCAGTCTAGCTCCCAACGTATATTTTTCCTTTAAATCATTTCTTCTTGATGGTTTTAGTTGCATGTACACTGCATTTTTCATCAATATTTCTTCCATTGCCTCTTTACTTTTGCCATTTAGTCATCTGGGGATTTTTGTCTCCTTAAAAAGGATGCTGCTCCATTAGACATTTGTTAGTACATCTTTGAAACAAGTCAATTCTTTTTCCATGCGTTATTCCTTTGAAGTTAATTCTTGACTTTGGTCATCTGCTATTTCTTTTGTCCTTAGAAACTTGTACTTTTAAAATTTCACACTGGTTTGATACCCTTTACATCCTTCTTCACTTGAACTATGATGTAAGAATTGAATGTATTTTGTAGTTATGTTTCCTAGTGGTTTCTTCCTTGATTTGTGGGGTAACTGAGCAGTGCAAGGGCAATCCTGTAGGCTAAATTCAAGGCATATATGAGAGGAGTGGGGAGTAACAGAGACTTGTCAGCCTTCTGATACTTCGTCTGTCCTAGACCATTTTGCCCTTTTGTGTGATGTGATGACGAGTTAGTTTGTGCTGGCCTCTAGCCATCCATGACAACACTTACATTTCCTGAACCACCCCTCCCATGCCTGAGGCTTTGAAGGGCATGGTACAGTAGTGCCATGAGCTGATTCTCTGATACTTAGGGAAATTCCTTTTCATGCAGAGGGAATTTCCAGTGATCCCGTTAAACTGATTTTATGTCTTTTTAAGCTGGACTGATGCTTACTTAATTTAGAATTGATTTTTGTATGCATTTTCTACACTGCCTACTGTACTTGGACCTTGATTGAGGACTTTAAATGATGCAATTGTATAAGCGGAAAAAGGATCATGACAAGACATGAGATTCAGGCAAAGAACTTCGATTTGTATGATTTTTTTGTATGGCTTTGCTGATGAGCAACTCAGGAAAAACTGTCAATGGCATTATAGCAAAACTATGTTCTCATGTTTTGTTAAGCCTACTGTGTGAATTAAACTAATTCTTGTTTTTTCTCTACTGAAATCAATAGAGTTCATGTATTACCAGCTTTTTCAGAAAAATAAAAATACTATTGTAGGAAAAGCATGTTGTTTTTCTTCAGTGAAACACAATGCTTTCCTCTGAAAACATTATCTTAATATTTAGAATTTAATAATGCAACACAAACTGCACTACCATACTTTATTGCTCTATATCTGTACATAAATGTGTGTTATGTTATCATGTATCCTGAAAAGTGATTTCCTGTAGGATCCTGAAAAAGCAATTGTAAATTTAAGGTCCTGTTCACATGTAATATTCTACTGTTATGTCCATAATCCACTATACTACAATGCTTACAGAATATTCCGTATGTTACAGCTCCTCTTGCATTGTACAGACCAATGGCAAATTTGGTCTATGAAGTTCTTCAAATAGTGTTAAGTGATGTAACATTTTGTCCAACCAGTACTTACTGTAGCTACAACCAGTACTTACTGTAGCTACACTGTGGTCTGTGACCACAGTGCATGTCTTTGTGCTTTGCAGATTGTGATCCCTTCAAAGCTTAACAGGGAAATCTGTGTAGGGCTAATTCCTTAATACACAGATCTTATTCTAAATCCTCTTGTCCAAGAGCTGTACACAGCTCATATAGTTGATATTTCATGTTTTGAAACACAGGTCAGCAAGAATTTGATCTAAAATATATGTGTGGTTTTTTGATAGAAAGCAGAGGTTCAACATAAATGACACTTTTTGATTTAAGGAAGACTCTTGAGAGGGACCTGACTGTTCAATAAAAAGAATATATCCTATGTTCAGGTTGAAAGATCTGGATCGATTACTGTGTTTTCCTAGCCATGCAGAAGTAGATGGACCTTTTTAGTCAGTCATTGGTATTATTCTTCCTTCATCATAATGTTTGAATTTGCTGTTGCTATAGGGGAAACTAGAGGCAAATTATATCCATAACTTTTGCCTGCCTGAGATTCTGTGGTGCCACACTCTCTGTTCACATTTTTCACGTCCTTCTGTGCCTCTTTTTTTTTCCTGATGAGCCATAGTCATGAACCGTGGATACTACTTGAGAAGAATTTCTGTGTTTGGATATCACTGTTACTTTTATCCCAGTAAGACAATTAATCCAGAGTGGCAGTGAGAACATTTGAGGTTTAAACTTTGTACTGTATGAAAAAGGGTCTTCTCTCTCATGCGTTACATGAATGAAGGATGTATCTTAGAAAGCCAGCTCCTTCCCTACTAGTTGCCCAGGTCTGAAGAGCTTTCTTCCGAAAGCACGGGCAGGTTGCAAGGTACAAAGAGACACCTTCACCAGTAGGTAGCTGAAAGTATTACATGCCTTCTTGTTCTGTTTATAAATCCTCATGTACCTCATAAAGCCATAGTTTTCAGACCTAATGAATAATCACCAACTGGTTGAGATTGGAAGGGATGTCTGGAAGTCATCTGGTCTAAATCCCCTGCCAAAAGAAGGGCCAACATAAAGCAAGTTATTCAGGACCATGCCCAGCATTACACATGAAAATGCAATTGATTTGCTAAATGGAGGGAAGTCTCCCATTCTAGAGTAATTTTACTCAGATAGTCCGTATCATTTTCATTCAGTTGATAAAGGATTTTAAAAAAAAATCCTAGTTGGTATATGGTTCTGTGAAAGAAAATAAAAATATTTTACAAGATTTAAGCCATCTCTGCATCACATGAAGCTTTGTTAAGAGGGCAAAAGTAACAGTTTGGAAACAAGAAGTTCAACTTTCCAGCCACCTTAGAATATTTAAACTCTTTTTAGCAATGAAGCTTTAGCCTTTTATCATAATGCAACCATCTGTCCTGGTACTCCATGTCAAGATGGCCTCACAGCTGATGGATATCTTCTAGTAGCAAGTTGTTTTCAAACTAAGAATCTCAATGATATGGGAGTTTCTCTGTTTCAACAAGTTTCACAGCATTGCCTTCAAATCTATTTATTACTCCTTTCTGTCTCTCTGTCAAAATCTCTTGCAGTCACTTCCCTAGGACTGCTTTTCGAGCAAGGCTGCTATCACTGCAAGAACCTTTCTTTTGTTAGTATGCTGATACCATGTTTCCTTAGAACTCTGATATTTCTTTTCTTTTCATGTAATTTTCAAGGGTTTTTTTTGTCTCCATTTGACTTGCTATATAGGAAGAAGTTGTTCCAGATTGGTCTTGTACAAAATCTTGGATCTGTAGCATAATCTGGCTTTGTAAAAAGTGTTCAAGATGCTTTGCTTGCTGGTTTGTCTATACCTAAGAGTTCATTTCGATTAGTGAAGTGTGAAATAGGACTAGTGATCTGTTTTACTGAAGTTAATAATATATGGTATTATAGAAGAGGGTATATTTTCTGATGACTTCCCATTCCTAGAGAAAGCCTCATCATGGAAAGAACTGAATCATTCCAGAACAGTTTTTCTACGATTGCTGTCCTTGAATTTTTATTTCCAAATAGCTGAATGTGTAAGAATGTACTTAAAACTTCAGTCTTTGTGCTGTTGTCCATTCTCCTAAAGTGTTTGTGTCTGGGGGATCTAACGTATATGGTCTAGACAGCTGTGATGGTGAAGAACATAAAAAT
>VWZD01002702.1:54917-69472 GCA_013396695.1 Sakesphorus luctuosus
AAAACATTAAACCCAAGAAATTTGCCACAGAGGTTGAAATGAAAAATTGTTTGCATCTCCTTCTAATATCTAACTGTAATAGGACATAGTACAGAACTAGTTAAGAATATTCCCTATTGAGACACGCATTTAGGATTCTTTAGGGTGTATTCTCATTTTGGTTTGCTGAGATTTTGTTGCTCAGCAGTGTTTAAATATGTTAAACAGAAAATCTGGCCCCCTTCAACTATGAATATGTCTTCTGTGTTTTCCATTAGAATGTGCTTAGTTTCTTAGTTTTTTTCCCTCTGAAATAAAAGTCTTTGAAGTTCTGTAAACAAATAATGATGGTTTAAACACTGTTATTGGTCATATAAGCNCAGCCCAGGAGATAGCTCATCCACTCATAATTTGAAACACTTAGGGGTGATATTTGTAACTGTAGAATGTGTGGATTCCTCTTGAAATACATACACTCAGTTCTGGTAAAAAGAAAAACAATAATGTAATTAGGATAAACAGGTTCTTTTGACTGTACTGGGAACAGCTGCTGTTAAGACTGGGTGTCAAGGACTCATCTCCATTGGGATTCTGCAACTGCTTTTTTTTCTTGCTTTTTTTTCCTTCTGACTCTGTCTATAGCAAAGAAGAAAAGGAAGTGATAATTCCTTTGGAAAGCCACGTTTCACAACCATCTGTTAGGTGATAATACCTGTGTTCCTAGAGAATTAGTATGCTTGAATCCCATTGAGCGCAATGGCACAGCTATAAGCTCAATGAAGCCTTGCTATGAAAAGTGACAGTCCTTTGCAATATAAGCAGTGTGATACTTTTTGTTCAATTTAATGTAGATGGAGTTTCCTTATGGTAATTAACATCAGAATGTCTTTTAATAACTCTGCATTACATAGAAATGTATTTATTTATGAGGAAGTCCTTAGCCTTTGTAGAGAGGTGGTTTTCAAGGCCAAAATAATTTTTTGTAAAACTTGAAGCCCAGTAGTGACAGAAGAGTGTATGACAAAGCTGTAATAAAACTGCAAGTTGTGGAGCAGAGCAGAAATGTTTACAAAATTGGAGTAGGACCGCAAATTGAGAGTTGTCTTCTGTATGTTAGTACAAATTTAAGAAGCCGAAGAATCTGAACAATGTTTAATTGCAAAACAGGTGTTCTGCTCTTTCATTCAAGAGTGGTTAATGAAGCTTTGAAAGTTAAAAAACAGTCAAAACATGTGTGGCCACACTAGACTTGGTATTAAGTTGGCATGTCTGGATTATTATTTGCAAAAGGAGCAGGTATCATAGTGATTTTAACAGCATGGTGGTCTGCCATGACCCATGTCAATGCTTTTTGTCAGACCAGGCAGCAGGTTATGCCTAAGTATTAGCACTGACAAACCAAAGCAGAGCAGTCAGGAGGACTGTCTGCTCAGTGGTCAGGAATTAAGACTTCCTCACTTAAAGAGGATGAGTAAGGAACAGGGGGAGAAATACAGAGCAGGATGGGAGAAGGGAGAGAAAGTCAGGAAATAAATATTCAGAAACACCTTATAACTAACTTTTTTGCTATAGATCTGTATCTGCATTTTTCCCATAGCTATAGGAAAGCATTTGTTTCCATGACATTTCTGCCACCTCTTTTCCTAGTCTCACCTGGAAAGCAGTGGAAAAATATTTTTTCTCAGTGTGTTGGAATAACTGTAGGGGTTTTACATTGCTACTATTAATCATTTGTCTGCTATTAAACACTTAAATATCACAGGCTTGATGAATGTGGATGTGATGTATTTGATACTGTTGAGTATTTAAGCAAGAAGGTGGACTGTTTGGTTGTGATTTTCAGCTACTCAGAGTTGCTAGAAAACTGATAATTTATTACAGTGCAGCTGTCTTTGCTTTTACTGTAGTGCCAGATCAGTGTAAATGTAGATGGGGTGTTTTTTCACTGTTTTGCTGCAACTGGCCTTTGAGGTACCAATGGTGGCATCTCCAAGGCAGACAGGAAAGCATGGGTAAATGGCAACCATGTAGTGGAGGATGAAAAAGCTGACTTGCAGGTAGATGGATCACTGGCAGCTAACTTAACCAAGTCCGGACTCCAAAAAAAGTTTGGGAATTTCGTGAGCTACTGTATGATGTATGTGTTTACTTTAATCTCCTATCATTTTAGTTGGAGGCAATTTGAGACTTTATTAGACAACAGACTGCTCAGTATACAATTGTTTGCTAAGGCTTTAGATTAAAACTGGCTGCTGTAAAAACCCCAGAATTTTCAAGTGAAATAATAAATCATTAGGTATATGGAGGATTTAATTAATGATTTGAGACATGTATAGCATTGCACCTATAAAAGAAAATGTTTTTATATGTTAAAATATCCTCACAAAAGCCTTAATTCTAGGAAAGTATATCTGAATAATCCTATGCCTGTAAAATAAGGGATTGAATAGCAGTGCATTTATGTGGGGGTAAAGTTTTTGCAAGTTTGTTGTTTTGTTTTGTTTTGTTTTTAATAGGAAGGTTATTTCTCCCATCAGTTAGGCAAAAAGCACAGTTACTTGCCTTAATCTCGAGTTTCATGTGCTACGTGAATGGATATAAAAGCTTTCATATGTAGCTCCCATAGCTTTACCCTCAATGCACATAGTTTTCTTTTCAATGAAAAAAACCCAAATGTTTAGAGGCTAAAAGTTCATAGGATATTAACTGAAAATAAAATTGACTTAGTTCTCTTAGATATAGTAGAGGAAAATTCTGTGCTGTGTCTTGGTTTTCTATAGGCAAAAAAAATCTGCAAGCCTATTGGTGTTTTAAATATAATATAAATGTCATACATAATCATAACAAGTATGCAAAGTGTTTTCCAACATTCGTATGGTATGGAAGCAATTACTGGCACCAGTTCTATCACACACCCCTCATATGGGCTAAGGCCAAAAAAAGTGAAGGTCTCTAAACAAAATTACTTTGTGTGGGTGGGAGGAGAGTGCACTTTAACTTTTATTGTGGAGCATTCTTGAGCCATATTTTAATGCCAATTACATATTCTTTAACACAAATAAATAAATAAAAATGTTCCATGTTAGGCTTTTGTTACTTTTTCTTGCCATTTTTTTGTCACAGGACTTGCAAAGAAGACTCTTGCATTTTCATAGTATGAGATTTTAAGATATGATGTGTATAAGTACAAATCTAGAAGGAAGTTACTTCTCCATTTCCTTTGCAGCCAGTTCTGTCGTTCCTGACATAGTACATTTTTTTTCTTAGCATGTTAATTCTACTTACAGTAAAAAAGCACTGCCTCCCATGATTCCATTTCATATCTGCAAGTTACTGTGATTGCTTTACCAAGTGCTTTGTTCAATGATGCATTTGCAATTCTAAAGGTTCAGAGCAATCTTCTCTGTAATTCTGCTTTCTGACATAAGTGAAACTGTCTGTAACACAAGGTTTGTACACATGGCATGGTAACAAGTACTCCAGATTGTCTTCTTCAGATAGATGCTTATGTTCATTCAGGGTAGTCCATTCTCATGTGTTACTGACTTACATGTTCCTCGCATAGCTTCTTCCTCCAAACATGGATCTTGCTGATCTTTGTAAGCTTCTAATGCTTGCTGTGTTAGGAGCCTTTATATCCCTTGAGAGGCCTAAATGCCTTGTGTGCATAAATTATGTCCACTTCTTCCATGTGAGCAGGTCTGATGAAGGACATAGCCTTTTCTGACAATTTCTCTTTTTCTGTCTTTCAGAACAGTGAGTCTGTCTCTCCTCATGTCTTGGCCTCTTACTGTTGGCAGCTGTACTACCTTATACATAGCACAGAAGCCTCAGGAGTCAAACCCAGAACATTTCCCCAGCCCCTTCTTAAAACTGGAACATCACTTCTCCAAGGAAATACTTTTTCAGGGTCCTTCCTGCTATGACTTATCCCAGTGAAATGCTGACATTTAGGGGTTTCCCCAGAGACCAACTTGCTTTCATGCATAGGCACTTGAGTCATTATGCTGCCCCTTTATTGCCATGTGTGATCATATGTGTAGTAGGTACTGCATGAAGCAGTGTACCAACTGAAATCTGAATATGGAAAAATACTTCTTTGTGGAAGTTCAAAGAAATTCTTAGTTTTTCCTCCCTGATTTTTCATGTGACACTTTCAAAAAATTAGGAATTCACAGGCAAAAGGCATTGTATATTTTGGTCCATAAGTTAGTAGAGCGGCATTTTTTGAGTGCTGCTACTGCAGGTAGAGGAAGTTTTGGAGGAAAATGCAGTAGCAGGGGGTGTTGTGAACATCATATGTCAGTGGGGACTTATATAAGCTTCATGGTTAGAATATTTTGGATAAAATAGTACTGGGACTATGGATTATGCAGCTGAGTACAAACTAGAAGGCTGAAAGGAGGATAGAGAAGTAGATGAATACTTCTGTTATGGCATGAGGTGCATGGAGAAGATTTGGATCAGATTATTTTACACTAAAACAAGGCACATATTACACTATTTTTAAGTGTATGGACATTAGTAAAGTACCTGTAGGTATAATATCATACTGAAGACTACACTTTTGTGGGTTTTATGATCATCACAGGTACCTATCTCAGATTATCAGAAAGAACATGAAGCAATGTGGATAAAACAAAGAGTACAAACCCTTGTCCTGCCCCCTCAAAATTCCTTCTGAGCTTCAGGGTGAATTCCAGTTAATAAAAAAATAAGGCACTCCCTTTTGGCTGGAAAAGAGAAATTTTAACTCTGTGTGTGTGTGTGTTAACAGTCAGTGATGCTGTGTGGGTACATGTGTATACACACATAATTGGATGCATAGACACAGACAGATGGACTCACAGACACACACTGGTTGGGCAGATACTGGAGTAATTCCTTTGAATGATTCTTTAATTTGGTGTGATAAACTATCTGTGCTTCCTGTCGTGTAAAACACTTACTCTTCTTCAAGTAATTTTTTTTCACTTGCACAAGTAATTTGCATGTAAGTAAGTTTTAAATATAAATATTTTCTGTGACTGTGTTAGATAGATGATGCATAATCCTCACTTTATACACAGCTTAAAGACATATCCTCAGAAGTGACTTGTAAATTTGTTTTCCTGATTTAGGACCTGTCAGGCTCTGATTGCACTAACCATTCTGTGCTGTGACAGAAGTCAGCTGGAACAGCAAATCAGTACCTACGAGCATTCAATTAGGCTCCCCAAAACTGAATCCCTGTAGGAGAGACTCTGCTTTATTCTCTGTGAAGAGGTTGTATGATACAGTATTAAATTGGCCTGGATTAGAATACAGTACTATTTATTTCTTGGCTTCCTAATCCACTAGAAAAGGTACCTCACTGAAATATTTTTCTATTGCTTCTATGTATACCCATAATGTTCAGGCGTGTTCTGACTGTCTTCAAACATTTTAATTGCGTGCAGTTTCATGATCATGTTATGGCAAGTGTGGTTGGATTTGTAGTTATAGTGTGGCTTTTCTTCTGTGCTCACATAAGAAGGAGTGCCCGTGGCAACTTTATCTGTGAATGAAGCAGAAAGCTGCTAGTTAAACAGTATTGCTTCCTATATGATTCATCGATTCTTTTCCTTTCCTTTTTATTTTTTTTTATCTAGTAAGGCAGTAGGGTAGCTGGATGTACAGTATGTATTTGGGGTCAATTAATTTTATACTAGTAATACTACACATCAGCACTCAAAATGCTACTTCTTTGTTTACTTCCTTGGATTAAAGTAAAATTTGGACCAGATTACAAATAACAGTTAAGTAAGTCTAATATTATATCTGTTTAGGAGTCAGCTAATTTAGATCTTAATATAATGATTGTCTCTACGTTCATAAAGATAAGAAGACAAGTGAATGTATTATCAAGAGATTGTTTTGGCTTTGCAAAACCTGCTTGTTACCTGATTGGGGAAACTTTTTTAAATATGCATGGAAAATATTTTCATTGATCTTTTTTGAATTTATAGATTTTTTTTCTCTAAGGTGGTAAATTTTCCAGGAACTATTACCATCTTTACTGAATGTTTGTAAGTTCAGTTAATCAGGTGAATTACAGTGCTTAATATATTTCTATCTTTGATAAGCTTTTGTTGTTCCTATTTTATAATTCAGTCCTTAGCAGCCTCCCTCTAACTGCAAGGTTCACATCGTTCAGCTAAAAACATTGAGACAAGGAAAGGTAGAAAAAACGTTCATAATTGAAAGTTTTTATAAATAGATTTTATATAGATATGTATGTATATTTTAAAACCTTGGCCAAATTATGACTTTGACAAAGATTTAACAAACCAGGAGTGTGAAATGCTCTGTAGGCTAACAGTTTTAATGGGTTTATCTTAGACAGTTCTTCAGTTGTGAAAGTGTCAGTTAATAATTTACCCATCCCAAGAGGCAGTGGAAGCAATCACACTTAGGAGCGAGGTACTCCTGTTCCTGTCGCAGTGCTGCAGCTCATCTTGACTCTAGAAATGTGCCATTGGACGCGACATCAGCGCTGTGTCTGCACTTTGACAAATGAAGTCTTGTAAGAGCTAAATAAGGCATAGGAAGTTTTGGAATGAGCAAATAGCTCTTCAGCTGATTTCTGCAGTAATGGATTACTGTAAATGCCCATCTGCTGCACATCAGAGGGAACACAGGATCTGAGGCTTTTTGGTACCATGCTTTGGGATGTTTTTTCTGGTGGATTTTTTTGTTGGGTTATTTCTCGAGTCCCCCCCCCCCCCCCCCCCCCCCCCCCCCAGGCCCTGCAGCATTACTTTATCTTTTACTCTGCTCGCCTCTTCTNTATTTGGAAAGTAAATGTTCTGCTCTGATGATGTATTGCAAGAGCTAGAGTTTTCTACCTTCTACCAGAAATATGCATGTTTAACATAAAAAAGCTCTGAAATACAGTACTTTTACCATCAACCTTTGCCAAGCAATTTGTTCAGATGCAGTTGTTAACATGAAATTGCAGTAGATTAGGCAACATTTATATGAATTTTATTCCAGCATTTACTTATTGAATTATCCTGTACTACCAGGATGGTAAATTTTGTAATTTGTTTTCCAGTATATGAAGAATGTTTCTCCACAAGTACTCACTTTTGCATGCATATTTTTTTATTAGACATTATGCCATTCTAAAGATTTACAGTTATTTAATAATGATTTATTACAGTAATTTATTCTGCCAGCTGTGGCACATTTTTACGGGAATTTGTAAATCAAACGTGTATTGAAATTCACTAGAAATGTGTATTTCAGATTCTAATGAAATGTACTCCAAAATTGTTTTTAGAAGCAGACATCTATATGACTGAGCTGTAACTTTCCGTTTCTATTGTTATATTTACACTTTTCCTCCACTTGTTTTATTTACTTGCCAGTCATGGATGTTTCAGTTACTACAGGATTAGTGAATCTTGTGGCTGCTCTGCGAAACAAACAACAATAAAACTGTAGAGTCATTGACTTTGTCCTCAAAGGTATCAGTATCAAATCATGCACTTGACCTGCAGTGATCAAGTCACATTAAGGATTAAGAAGACAACTTGAGAGCAGTTTCAGTGTACTTCTAATTGCTCTCTCTGTGTTCTGATAGAAAGTGCTTGTCTTGAATTTAGTGAGTCATAAAAGACACTGACTGAAATGAGTATTTGAGGTGATACAAAAACGTGTGTACGTTTGGAAGTGGGGGAAAAGCAGGAAGAAACCAACAGTGTTTTTACAATATTTTGTAAAACGTTTACAATATTTTTTCAAGAGTATTGTTTTATTTTTAGCTTAACTACAAACCCTGCATTTAGCTCATTTTAAAGCTCTGGTGAAGCAACATGCCAGTAACTCTGTTTTCAGCTTGTATTCTGATACCTGCTATTCTTGGCTCTTTGAAAAACTGGCGTGAGCCATGGGTGTGAAGTAGTTTTTAAAATTCCAGCTCTGTGTATCAGTTTCCCAATAGTAAAAATCAGAATGAGATTCTTCCTTTCTTCTATTTGTTGTCTCTTTTGATTATTCAGGCTATAAACCTTCCTAGACAGGAACACTCTCTTCTTTTTTGCTTGTACATCACCCAGCACAGCTGGAGGAGGGAGATGGGATGAGCTGGGTTTTCAGTCTCTTAGACTTTGCTTTAATACATAAAGATGCAGCTAACAGCAATGATGCCACCTCTCAGTTCTTGTGTAGGTAATAATGAGATAAATTGTGTATAAATTGAAAATTCAAAATATCTTGGCTTCTTAGATTTATTTTGTGGGTTCAGTCCTGAAGTAAAAAAAAAAAAAATCTGTTGTTTCATATCTTGTGAAAATCACCTGCTGTACCTGTGTGGACAAGGATAGGGTTTCAGCTTGCCAGATAAGCAGTGATGCTTTCTTGTTAATCAAAGATCAGAAATAAATTTTGAATGAATTCGACACAAAATGTAAGGATACTGAAAGATTGCTTTTTAAATTTTTGTGAATATGATCTCTTCATGACAGGAAGTAAAACTGACAGGGTACAAAGGAGAGAAAATAGGAGAACTATAACATTTCTAAGTAATTACTGTCTCTTAAATCATTAGTACTTTATAAAAACACATAAGCAAAAGGACAATTTAAGTACATTCACTCCAAAAAATATCAGTATAAACATAATGGTAGGTCACTGATTGAGAAACATATGGCAATTTATTCCCATTTCCTGTATGGGGATGAGATGACTTTTGTACTGTGATTGTGGAGCATTCCCAGCNACATTATTTGACAGGAAAGAGCTGTTGTTGTTTTTTTTCCTCATGCTTTCTAGGTGTTTCCCCTTCCCCCCAACATTACCTTTGTACAGTTAGTTCTTCCGTTAAGTCAAGTGTATGACACTGTAGAGTCTTCCATGTGTTTACACTGATGCTTATCCTGTATTCCTTTTGAAAAGTGACCTGCAAAGCAAATAAACCTGCTTGTGGCCTGATTTTGCTTGGTTTGGCAAGTTTTAGTTTTTTCCAATTCTTGTCATATTAATCTTGTATGTGAGGAGGGAGCAAAAATACAGGAAAAGTTTTCATTGTTAAAATTCCTACATTGCTTTACCCTTTTAGTCTCTTTGATGGAAAACTCACTGAGATTTTTCTGCTTTGGAGTGCTCAGGCCTCTAGAAAAAGCAAAAACGGACTTTTTTTTTTGTATTTTCAAGTCAGAATTTCGCCCTCCATCTAATAATAGACAATAAAAGACAAATTTCATCTTTTAAACACAGTAGCATATACCTTCCTTTTCTGCAGTTTTACCTAAAGTTATATTTTATTTTGGTTGTAAGGCTCCTTCTAAGAGTGACAAGAGAATAACATGTCATTTCCCACCTACAAAAAATTCTTTCTTTTCCTAAAATGAAACTGGGTTGGGTTTTGGTTTATTTTTATTTATTTTTATTTTTTACTTTTAACATGTTCACAGGTGTCCTGAAAGTGAGTTGGATGAAAGATAGCTGATAGTTATCTATAATCTAATACTAGAACTATCTTGTGCTCTAACGGCTCTCTCTGTAGTTCTGTGTTTAGCATACAACAAGCTGATCAAACCTAAACTAATGCTTCCAAGTAGTTACTCTTTTTGCTGTTTTAAGTGCTAAAAGCACTTTTTGCTGCTGAGTTTCTCTAATCTTAATGGAAACTTAAAGAGTGACACTGATTTTGGGAAAGGGAGTGAGGAAGGGTCTAATGTCTGCTGACCTCCTGAGGAAGTTTGATGTTCAGCCATTTCCCTTCCCTGGATCTCCCTCATCCTTAAAGCATAAACATGGAAGGGGAGGGATGTATGCTAACAGTGGGTGAACTTTCTTTAGAGTATCACAGAATATGTTGAGTTGGAAGGGATCCACAAGGATCACTGAGTCCAACCCTTAGTCCTGCACAGGACCATCCCCAGGAGTCACACTGTGTGCCTGAGAGTATTGTCCCTACACTTCTTGAACTCTGACAGTCTTGGTGCTGTGACCACTTCCCTGGGGAACCTCCCAACCACCTCCTCTGAGCTTCATGCCATTCCCTCGGGTCCTGCTGCTGTTTGCCACTTCAGTTGTTCACTTCCCATCAGCCAACTCCAGGATAAATCAGTTGATGTTAGTGTCCTTTCTTCACATTTTCCAAATAACCATTTTGTTTTGAGAACTATTGCTTCTTGCTGTGATTGAACCTTGCCCATGAATCCAAGATGTATTTGGCATAAAGCAGAAAAACTCTCTTTCAAAACTGGAGTTTTTGAAGGGACATTTATGTAACCCACAGGAACTTGCAAGCCAAATTTTCAGATTAAAAGTAGTAAGAAAAGTAATTTAATCTCAGGTCATAAAATGTTTATGCCCAAAAGCTGAAGCTTCTGTTTGGTATACAGTACAAGTAAAAGGCTGAACATCCACATCCCCCGGGGGATAAAAAGATTTAACAAGTATAGCCTTTTGGTTTAGGACCCATTAGTACAGAATGGGAGATCTTAAAAAAATTCAGAAGTAACTTGGAAGTACCTGCCTTTCCTATCTGGTTTCAGAAAAGTCTGAGCATTGTGCTGCAAAGGATGTAAGGTATTTTAGTAAGGAGGAGGACATGTTAGTTCTTCTCCATTGTACATATAATAAAATCGCTACCACTATTGATGCATACCACAGGGCTTTATTGCAAAGTGGTGTTTAATACTGTCTTCATGCCTTTTAGATGCAGGCTAAAGGGCAGAGGAGTGGCCTACATCTGAGGGTCTGAGGAACAGCACTACTGTCTGGAATACACTCCCCCTTTCTCCGATCCTTGAATAAACCCCCCAAACCCAACCTCTCCAATCCTTGTTCTTTACATAACATATAGACTTGCAGATATTTCTTTGGTGCCAGCCTTGCAAATCTGTTGCAATTACTGTAAAAACACAATCCAGGTTAATGGGTTACTCTTTCAATAGCACTTTTAAAGCCCCTGGGGGTCAGGTAGACCATATGAGAAAGCCAAGGTAGGGATTGTCCATCATGAGATCTTCCTTTAGAGCGTATTTGCCCCTTTTCCTCAAAGCACTCTTTATTTTCTCTGCAGTTGTGTGAATGGAGAAAATGCAAAAGCTTCAATTTCAGGTCTGGTTCCTAAAGAAAACCCGTATGGTTTATTTGTGGCTTGGGGAACAGGGGTTTGAATTGGCATAGACTTGTGGGTGCTTTAGGGCTGGAGCACACACAGTTGTGGGTTCCAGATGCTTGCTATCCTATATTAATGTGGCTTGTCTGTGAAACCATGGCATCCACAATACTATACACAAAGGTCCATGCCTGTGGTAGTTGGGGAACTACTTCCCCCAAGAGAAATTTCAGTTTTTAAAGTATGTTACAATAAATTTACAGACATCCAGCTCAGAAAGGCTTAGATAATGCGAAATTCTGCTTTTGAGTTTCATGTTAAGATTCAGACACTATTATGCATGAAAGTTTCACTCTCTTGATAAAGAGTATTTTGTTGTTTTACAGACGAACCAAGGAAGAAAGATGCTTATTTGCCCCATAATGTCTTAATATTGCAGGAACTCAACCTCCTACATTGCTGGAATAACCAGTATTCAAATATTGTGACAATACACTTACAGTGTTTCTGTGCAATTAGTGTCTCTTTATCTGCTACACAGAGAACATCTATCCTATGGGGTGGAAAAGAGAAGTACGCATGCTGATTTTCTTCCAAATATGCTGAATGGTTTCAGATATATTTGTCTTTAACAACCACATGTCTTCCACAACTTTTGACAAGCGGGCCAACTCACATTTGGTTTTTTCTGAAAGTGTGAATGAATTACTAAAATTAGAAATATTTTTTCATTCTATGTCTAATTCACTTCTTTAAAAATTCATCCAGACTATTGTCTTGTATATTAAATTTAACAGAATAGGAAGTATTTTTAGATTGCTGTTTATTGTAAGTTCTGTCCCAGCGAGTGTGTTATTTAATAAAGAAATGTTTTTGTATAGTATCTTTCACACAAATTGTATCTCCAAAACACTCTGCAGAGTTAATAAAATTAAGAAGTTTTTTGCCCTTTTTACTAGAAGTTAATAGCCCTAGACATGAGGACAGAGATATTGTTTCCAGATGAAGGCTGAAAATAGATGGAGAATGAGGGAGAGAAATGCACGGTGGTTCCAGATGGCAGGCATTGCAGAGGAGAAGGTTCTTGCAGCCATGTTGGCCAGAGTGTACAAAAGGACAAAAAAGAAGTCTGATGCCAAGCACAGGAAGCTGAAATGTAGAGCAATGAAAGTAATAATGTATGAAATCTGTCAAATATTTTAAAAACAAATAAATTTCCTTTTGTTTTTTATTTTTCTATAACTGAGTGAAGAGCTAGATTTGTTTGTTTGAAATGAGGATATTTCAGGTGAAAAGATGTTACAGAAATTGAGTTTTACTGATGCTCTGTACTCATCAGGTGAGCAGGTTTTTTGGTTGGTTGGTTTTGGTATGTTTTCAAACAAAATAGAAGCTTGTACGTATTTAAAAGTTTATTGAGTCTTATTGCACTTCTGACTATCTTATAAATTATTTATTTGTCTGATGGATATGTGGCTACCTAACTATAGGGCATGAAATATGCACTGTTCCTCTAATACACTGGAGGAAGACCTGTTTATAAAGTATTTAGTATTGGTTTTATAATGCACTGTTGTCAACAGGAGACCACGAAGCTCAAAGAGCAATCTCATTTTGGCCCACAGTATTAATGCTGCTTTATGAAACTCTGTGACAGGTCACTTAGACAACAGCTCTTAATGAAAGGACTTTGTGCCAGTGTGTGGTCGTGTGACTGTCTGTTAGTAAGGCATAATTCAGCCGCTGCCAAGGCTGCAGATGAATCTCTTTCGTCCAAGTCCCTGAGGTGACTTTGTGGCTGCTGCTACTGCTGGCCAGGTGATGGAGCTCATCATTTCCCTGGTCCTCCAGAGAGAAGTGAGGCAGAGAATGCTGAGTTCTTGCTAATGCAGCTTTTCCTAATTGTCCAGAGAGATAGGAGGACACTGGGCAGTTCAGTCAATTCCATGTACTGTGAATGAGTCAGTAATTAGAAAAAAATAGCTCCTTTTAATTCACTCTTGCATTTGTGCATGAAGTGTCTTTTCAGTTACCTAAATTCAGCTGTTCTATAAACCAGCAGGCTTTTTAGGTCAGTTTAATTATTTAATTATGACAGTCTTATATTTTAGACAACAAATAATTGTTACTAGGAAGTGGCACAATAGATTATATTATGAAATAATTAGATCATAGACGTAGCCTAGACTTAAACCCTTTAGTCTGTTGTGGCATCCAAAGGCCTTGCTTAGTATAGACACAGTTTACTAAAAGGATGAGAATAATGAAATTAAGTACCAAAGAATAAATCACTTTATAAAGGTCTTGTACTAAACTTGCATCCAGTGGATAATTTCCACAGTTTTAGGATGTTTTTCAGAAAAGAACAGCAAAACTTGCACAGTTTAATAGTATATTAAAACTATAAACCTTGCTTAACCCAGATAATCAATAGCTGAAAGATGCTGTAATATAGTAGTACACGTGTGTAATAGTACAGTCATAATCTGTGGATGTAAACCTGTGTAAATGTGTGTTTTTGTAGATCAAAGTGTTTGAATTGGTTTTCTCAATGATTTATATAAATAAGGTTGTTGCATTGTTTATTTAACAGTTGTTGTGAGCTTCCTTCTCTTTCTATTGAATCCTGAACTTAGGTTTCATCAGTAGAACTGTTTTGGAAAGAATTTTATTTTAAAAGTGAAATACATTTATTTTTGTGTTATACATCTTCCTATATTATATGGCATGCCAGGTGCCCTCAGTCCTTTTAATTCCTTGTAAAACAACACAGAACATATAAATCCTACTATTATTTCAGTGGTGGGCTATATAGACATTTCCTTAAATGCACAGCTTAAATCAAAGTCTGTTGGAGTTTGTTGTATCTACTGTGCTTTGACTCAGATTCTCATACCCTTTTTTATATTTTACCCTTTGGTACAAACAATTAAGTAACAATTTCATGTCAAAAAAAGTCACTGGCAAAAACATTGATGTGAAATGAAGAGTGGATGTGAAACTGCCATATGTGCAGAACAGGCTGCCCTGTTTATCTGTCTGCAAATTATGGAGTTTGCACCAAATTTTTGCTGGGTATTTAATATTCTTCCAGGAAAAACATGGAATTTTTTAGTTTAGTATTTTATGCCATTCTGATGTATAGAATACCTTTCAAACAGCAACTAACCACTTAAAAGATTTAATGAGCACAATCAACAAACTGCAGTAACTTGTTATTATGTTTGGGTTTTATCAATTTAATTGTTTTTATAACATTCTGCATCCTCCATTTCACCTGCATTTTTCTTTTATATATGTGTATCCCCTGGAATAATGATTATTTGATTCCTTCTACTTCACATGTGTACTCCTCTGTTGTTGAGCAGGCAAATTAATATATTTCACATATTTCCCATACAAAGTAGGTTGGGAAACATAGATATGATTCCCCTGTAAAAAGGAGTTTCAGGTGACCTGACCTCCCAGTATTATCATGTTT
>VWZD01002703.1:6854-55969 GCA_013396695.1 Sakesphorus luctuosus
ATTCCAAGCCTGTAGAACCAAGTTCCATAACAGAGGAGATAAGTCTTTCTCCATGAGAACTCTAACTTTAGCCTAAGCTGCCTTGTCTGTTTTGCAAGTTGAAGAAATCGTCAACCTGCATCATTATTAATATTTACTATTCCCAGTGGTAAATCCACTAGTCTAATTCCAATTACCATGGCTTTTTATTTTTTTCACTGAACAGGTGCATCCTCACAGGCTGCACCAATATTGTCTAAACTTCAAGAAATGAAAGACACGGAAGCAGAACTCAAGACAAAGGAATCTGAACTTGAGACTGTAGAGAAAGAGTTGGCAAGCTTGAAGAAGGTTGCTGAAAAGTAAGATTTGCACTGAACAGTGTATATCATTTCTCTTCTGTGACTGAGTAAATTTAATATAAAAAAGTGTTTTGGGAGGCCAGAGAGCCTCTCTTGAGCGTGGAGAAATATGGAGAAAATTATTCCCTCCCTCTCTTTCCCCCCCAGTTTAATTTGTAAGTTCAGCAATCAAAAAGAAAATTTAGGTTTTGGATAATACATGCAAGAAAACTTGGGTTTGAGTAATACAGGGAAAAAAAGAGTATACGTTGATGTCTACTTGAAATCACTTGCAGTTTTCTGAACTTTCATGAAGTCCACTGAAGAGTGGATCTGTTCAGACATATTTTTAACACCCATACAGAATTCCAGTTTGTGATAGCTCTTACTTTTCTTGCAAGGAAATATAAAGATGCTAAAAAGGAGTAGCTGAGTGATACTGTTGTAATCATTTAAATGACATAATTTTAAGTATATCTGGGTTTCAGCTTTCAATTATTATGTTTTTAAAAGATTAAATAGAAAAATATGTTAGTTCTGCAAAAATGCCATAAAGAGGTAGAGTTGCATAATATGCTACCTACCAGCTGGATTTATTTTTTTCAAATTGTTTTGAGTTGCAGTAGACTTCCAGAAATATAACAAAAAGGAAGAAAGTACTTCTGCTATTAGATATTTTTTTCTTTAATGCTTCAGCCTAGCATCTGTCATGATGCTGGTTGGGAAAAAAGTGGTCTCTGAGTTGTTGCCAAATTCCACGTGTTGCATTTGTTTTTAATATGCCTGATTGTGACTACATAGCAGGAGTTACATATATAACGACTAGCCTACCTACAAACCTCACAATTACTATTATAGCAATTTTATCAGGCTTTCATTAATTTAAGCCACTCTATCTCACATTAGAACGGGAATATAGGCATTTATGTACTTAGTTCAGCTTTGGAAGTGAGGTGCTGTGTGCCCCTTGATACAGGAGTGTGTCACTGCTGTCTTTAAAGGTACCGACAACTGAAGCAGCAATGGGAGATGAAATCTGAGGAAGCAGAGCTGCTGCAAAAGAAGCTTCATCAAAGTGCTTATTACAAACAAGAGGAAGAGCTGCTTGCCCTGAAGAAAACCATTGGTGAGAAATGTGTTCTTACTCTTTTAATTGAAAAATAATTGCTGAAAGTGAGATGGACATCAGGCTATTTGAGCAGCAATATAGTTTGAATAGGAAGAAAGTGTTGGAAAGGAGTAGTGTTCAGGTAGCTAAGAAAAATCATAAAAGCATAAAATGCAGCAACAAGTAAAACATCTATAGAAAAAAATGGATAGAAGTGATACATATCTAGATATAGTATTGTAGGTTTGAGGTGATATCTTATTAGGTAGACATCTGATTAATTACTTCTTGATCATGTGATTTGGCAAATACTTACCCCTGTCCAAAAAAAAAAGAAAAAAATGCATATTTTCATTGATTTTAGTGGCTGATTGTCTTATTTGGTTCCCTACCAATAACTGGTAACAACACACTGTCTTAAAGTAGTCACTGAAATATCTGACTTCAGTAACTAGTGAGTGTACAACAACTTTTTTTTTCTCTTGGGGGACAAAGATTTATTTCCATTGGAGTTTAGGATGTCAATTTAAAGATAAAAACAATGCCTAATCTCAGTACTGTACTTCTTGATTCAGCGGAGTGTGAAGAGACATTAAAGAAAACTGAAGAGAGCAAAAAGAAAGCAGAAGACAAATACAAGGTATTAGAGAATAAAATGAAAAATGCAGAAGCAGAATGTGTAAAAGAACGAAAAAATGCTGAGCAGAAACTGGATGTTGCCAAGAAAAAGGCAGATGCTTCAAGCAAAAACATAAAAGATACACAGCAGGTAAAACTTCACCTTTGTTTTGGCTGTTTTCTTAATGATAAAAGTGGTTGCAGCCATCAGAAAGTTTAATTCTCCTGAGGTTTTAATACTGTCCGGGTTGAGACTTAATGTATTACTTTGTAGTCATTGACATAGGAATTGCTGTGGTGTTCTGTTTGTGGGGTTTTGGAGTTTTCTTGTGACATTTCCCCCTCGCTGAAGAACAGATGCTGTTGATTTTGTACATCATTTACACCAAACTGAATCTTAATGAATTCTTAATAAATTGGAAAATGTCTCTCCAGGAAGTCGAAGCTTTAGTTCTGGAACTTGAAGAGCTAAAACAAGAACAGGCTTCCTGTAAACAGCAGATAGCAGCTGCAGAGGAAGCAATCAAATCCTACCAGGAGCAAGTTGAAGCTATGGCAGCTGAGGTGGCTAAGACAGAGGTAAAAAGGAATGCTGTGTTTCATTATCCGTTTTGATGTTACTGAAGATCTGATCCCTCAAGGTTACATTTTGATCTTCAGATTTTCTTCACGTGTGTATTTTGATCTTCAGATTTCCTTGTTCTTCAGAGTGCTTAGCACTCAGTCAGCCCAGGCAGTTATTTTTTTGCTTGGTTTTCACATGTGAATATTTTCTCCTTGCTGTGTCTGTTCTAGTAAGGGTCTAATAAAAAAGCCTTGTAAGAGGCTAATAAATGCCTGTTTGATTTGCTTTTCAGGAATCTGTAGAGAAATCACAGAAAGAACTGGCCAAGCAAAAGGAAGTAATTGCGTTACATGATAATGCAATTAAAGAGAAATCTGCAGAGACAGTAAAATACAGAGAACAAAATAATGAATTGCAGCTTAAGATTAAAGAATTACAACACGACATCACCAAATGTGAACAAGAGGCTGCTGATGCTTCTGCCAGGGTATTTCAGAACTGTGCTTTTCTTTGCATGTTGTGTCCAAGAGTGGTTGTTTTCCTTGCCGTGTGCCCGTTTTTCATAAGCACTGTTACATTTGCAACTCTTGATGTAAGAGTTTTTATCCCAGGAAGAAGGAGTGGAGATTGTACATTGTAAGAAGAGCTTATCTGTATAGACTAACAGAGAGTAGATCACAGTGAGAAGGTGAACAGTAAGAACATTCTGACTGTATGGACAAATTTGGTAATTAATTAGAGGCAGTTCCAAGATATAGTGACACTAGCGTAGTCCTGATATAGAAAAAAGTGTTTCAACTAAGTAAGATACATACAAAAGCTACCTTAAAATCTTGGTTTGTGTGCAGTCAAGGAAGTCACACGAAGCATTGTAAAGACATGCATCTGTGCTGCACTGGGGTAGAAAAATTAATGAGTAATTTCAGGATGATGAGTTTCTTTTTTCCTGTTTGGTTTTTTTTTTTTACTTTTAGTTCACATTTGAGAAGGGTTTGAGGCAAGCCTCAATATGTCTTCTTGTTTACAGGTGACCAAAATGCTGAAAGAGCATGAGTGGATAGCTTCAGAAAGACAGTTCTTTGGTCAGCCAAACACAGCCTATGATTTCAAAAGCAACAACCCTAAAGAAGCATTTCAAAAGCTGCAGAAACTGCAGGAGCGTAGGGAAATGTTGGGAAGGAATGTGAACACAAGAGCCATGAACCTGCTTTCTGACACAGAGGAGAGGGTAAACATTTCTGTACTCTTCACCTAAAAAGATTGGGCAGGTTGGATGTATGGTATATACATGTATATAATGTAGCTTTATGTTTTCATATGCACTATTTCTGAATACACCAAAAAGAAAACTAAACCTTTATGAGATACCAGAAAACCTTTGCTGGATCTTACATATTAATCTTACATCTTTGAACTGTTCACTTGCACACCAGTTCTATAGGTTATTCATAATCTTGACTTTGAATGGTAAAACTAGTTATTTTATTCCTACCTACCCCAGTCCATCCTAAACTGCAGCATTAGACAAGCTTTGTAGTATTCTTTAGAGTATCTGAGAACTAAATGCTGTCTTAAAAGTTGCAGATCAAGAAATTGTTGATCTTCAAGCATGGTAGCTTGAGCTTGTTGCAGGAATCTCTCAAACTGATCTGTATCTTCAGACTATTCCAAGGTTGTCTCAAAACTGCCCACTGACTCACACTTCAACTTTTCTGTTACTGTTTTCTCCTGTCAGCCTGCAGAAGCATCCTTTCTTCTATGGAAAAGGAAATAAAACATGATTAACTTGCAAGTGCAATTTCCATGGTCATGTTGACTTTCCCCTTGTCTGATTGTTGGAAATTCTGATACTTTAATTTTCAAATAATATCCCCAATTTTACCTCCTTCATGCAGCTACAGGAATGCATTGGATTTCAGTCTTGTAGTTAGTGACTGTTATGTAGTTAAAAAATTACATAGTGAAGTTGTAAGATATGTACATTTTTTGAACACAAAGTTTATTGTAATCAATCTTTTCTTCTCATTGCATCAGTACAATGACTT
Source organism: Sakesphorus luctuosus (assembly GCA_013396695.1). Taxonomy (NCBI): domain Eukaryota; kingdom Metazoa; phylum Chordata; class Aves; order Passeriformes; family Thamnophilidae; genus Sakesphorus; species Sakesphorus luctuosus. Next base: position 11,511 of record VWZD01002703.1, read on the forward strand.
AATGAAGAAAAAAAGAATTGTAGAGAACGACAAGTTAAAAATTCTTGCTGTTATTGAAGAGCTTGACCAGAAGAAAAATGAAGCTTTAGATATTGCTTGGAAAAAGGTATGACACTTGAAATCTAATCTTCATGTTTTAGCAGAGGATCAGATTTATCTTGGATTGCTGTTCTATGTATTTCCATAGGAAAAGAGTCTTTTCAGAACTAGTATCCCTTGCATAGTATTTAAATTACGAAACAACCACTTAATTTCTCCTGTTTAATCTCTCTTTTGAGAATAAGACATTATTTCTCTGAGAATTGTAAAAATCCAGTTAAACCTGCAAAACTACTTTACCATTCCCTTTTAGCACCCACAAAAATTTAAGGGAGTTTAAACTACTGGCATTCTGAAATACAATCCTTTTTTTTTTAACTTGAAGCAGTATTTCACCAGAGTTAGAATCTTCTGGTTCTGTGTAGCCCCCCACCCTGTGGACCTGGAGTACTGTTCCCGTTTCTGACAGGACACAGTACTGGGACAGAACAACATCTGATTTATGTTTCTGTTACCTATGCACACTGCCTTCTTACCAGTTCTCTCATATAATGAACTACAACAAAAGTATTAAATATTCTCTTTCCACATGGAAAGCTTTTGACACAATCTTTTCTGCTGTACCAGGAGAACTTGTACCTTTTGGCCTTTGAGAAAATAAGTTTTATCCAAGATTGAGTTACACACAGATGAAGTATTGTTTTTAATTATTACTGCCTGTATTCAGGATACCACTGACAAAATGGTACCTTTTCATTGAAAAAGTCTTGCTTGGCTAAAATTAATGAACTGTATTCAAAGGCATCACGGGTGGTGGAAGAAGGGTGTTTTCAGATACATTCCTTAACCTTGAAAATGTTAATCCGCCTTGTACAAAGTTGCATCTCATCCAACACCTGGACAGTGCTTAAGTAAACCTGGGAAGAAAAAGAGTGAGGAGAATGCCAGTGTGTACCTTTTACACGAGCCTTTTACTTTGACCTAGTCCTTTAATTGGGAGAAATTGCAATTTACCAGTTAATAAATATGAGTTAAGGCATAAAGAAGCCTTCTAATACTTCTTTCATTTGATCCTTCTAAAATGCGTAGCATGAGATGTCTATATCCTTTGGTGTTGCTTCTCTTTTCAGTACAAAGAAAAGATTCTACATACTAGTATTTTCTCACTATCCTTAAATTAGTATGTGCTGGTCTTCAAGACATGAGAGTCATTGGGTTAAACTGGGCAAGATGTCCTGAGTGTTGTTCAGCTTTTACCATTTTCACTCCTGGTGCTTGTGATTCCAAGTGCGTTCATACACCTTCTGTGGTCTGACTTCCAGGTGAATGAAGACTTTGGTTCCATTTTCTCAACACTCCTGCCTGGAGCTAAAGCCATGCTGGCAGCCTCTAAAACCAACAATGTCTTGGATGGTATGGCATTCAAAGTTGCCTTGGGAAACACCTGGAAGGAAAACTTAACAGAACTTAGTGGAGGACAAAGGTTGGTGAATATATCTGTTTTCCATTGTGGTTGTGTATATAATTGATATATCTAACTTAATTAAAGTTCTGAAAAGCAAAATAATATTTTCCTTTGTCAAGTCAGGGACTCTTCCTCCTTCCAAACTGACTGAACATTGGAAGCACTGTTAATTCTGACTTAGAACAATGTATTACTTGGCATAAGATAACAAACAAGATTTTACTCCATGGAAAAGTAACAAACAACATGAGGAGTGAGAAAACTGCAGTTAGCTCTAGGTAGTACTGATGTATTGTTGAATTAAATGTTCCTCTCTTTGAATTGTAATCTTAAAAATCTCTATAGACAAGGTTTGCCCCAGTGTAAAAGTAGTGTCATGGAGACAGTTTTCATCTCCAGTGACTACAGCTACTCTTTAGGGTTTTGTGCTTCCTTGTAAGTTAAAAGTTTAACAAATTGAAACGGAGAAACAGAACCTGGGAAGAGGGGAGACAGATACAGTACTTTCTAAGGATAGAATATTCCAAGAACTGTATATTGAAAAGCATCTTTGCAAAACACAGAATTGAAAAGAGACAGAACAGCATAATTTTAAATATCGTCACTCAACTAACCTGATCTTTTGATAAAAGACTAAGTAATATTTGCCATTTCTGACAGAACATTCACATTTTGAAATGGGAAGCTGTCCCTCCATCTTTTCAGGCTCTCATCATGAGCCTGTTTTTGAGAGCATTTTGGAATAGTAGAATTTTTAAGGTTGGAAAAGCTCTCTAAGTTTGTCAAGTCCAACCATTAACTTAACACGGCCAGTTTGACCACTAAACCACATCCCTAAGTGCCACATTACACATCCTCTAAATCCCTCAACCACTTCCCTGCACAGCCTGTTCCAATGCTTGATAACCATTTCAGTGAAGAAATTTTTCCCAATATCCAATCTGAAACTAACTACCCTGGTGCAACTTGAGGCCATTTCCACTTATCCTGTCACTTGTTCCCTGGGAGAAGAGACCAACCCCCACCTGGCTACAACCTCCTTTCAGGCAGTTGTAGAGGGCAATGAGATCCCTCCAAGCCTTTTCTCAGGTTGAACAACCCCAGTACCGGCTCCTCACAGGACTTGTGCTCCAGCCCCTTCACCTCCTACATTGCCTTTCAACTATTGTTTTCATAAGCCAAAGCCTTTAAGACAAGAGAGTAAATCATAACTTTCTTTTCTCCATCCTAGATCACTGGTGGCCTTATCCTTGATTTTAGCCATGCTCCTCTTCAGGCCTGCCCCATTTTACATTTTGGATGAAGTGGATGCAGCCCTGGATCTCTCTCATACCCAAAATATTGGGCTGATGCTTCAAACTCATTTCAGACACTCACAGGTATGATCTTGAAACTCTTGTAGTCATAGAATTATAGAATGATTGGGGTTGGAAAGGACCTTAAAGATCATCTAGTTCAACACCCTGGCCATGGGTCTGAGCACCTTCCACTGGACCAGATTGCTCAGAGCTCCATTTGTTATTCCCAGAGGATTCTGAGCTGTTCACCTATGCCTCGGATGTGTGTTGCAGCCATTGCTGCAGTAATTAGAAGACAGGGAAAAATATCTGTGCTAGTTCAATTTCAGGCATAACCCTCATCCTGAATTCTTCTGCAGTTCTTTAACCTGAGGTTAAAAATATTTCATGTTGATCCTCCTGAAACAAGCTAGGCAGTAGTGGAAAGAATATATCACTGTGATTTGTACATAAAAAAAAAAGTACTACCTGTGTCTATCTGGTGTTTGGACCTTTTCAAATTACCAGAGAGAGGAGGAGAACCTTTGTTAGCAGCACTGTAAAATGATTTGAGCAGTATCTTTTGGCTATGAAAGATCCTGCATTCGTACAAAATTAGTGGCAACATTTTTTCCCAGTGTCTTATGCACCATCAGTGGGTATCCTGTGTTGTGGACTGTATCCCAGGCCAAGTGCTGGGATATGGACAACTGATGTATGTCATCAGCTGTAGAGCATTGTCTGCCCTGTGGATCTGCTGGGCTTTGGGTACCTTGAGAATATTCTTTTAAGAATTACCACCAAGTTATTAGCCAAATAAAGGAATTCTCTGTTTAGAAGCCTTTTTGGGGGTGCTTAAAGTCTTTATTTGGATGGTGGCATTTACTTTAAATAAGTTTTTCTGGTTTGTTTTAGTTTGTTGTGGTGTCCTTGAAGGATGGAATGTTCAGCAACGCAAATGTCCTCTACAGGACCAGTTTTGTGGATGGTGTATCCACTATTACAAGATATGATCAGTTTAAAAAAAAAAAGATTGAGTCTTCTGTCAGGAAACCCAAGAAAACACAATAGGAATTGTTAAAAGAGAACCTGCAGAACCAGGAAAAAATGATGCTTAGGAGCAGCTTTTTAAGTGTTGTCTGTCACTTTTTAAATTTCTTTTTAAAGTATTTTCAATCTTAAAATACTCCTTTATGTCTTAGCTTTTAACTCCAACCTCATTAAGAACTAAAGTTCACAAAAGATTGTTGTCTGTGCTGTTAGCTAAGCTGTCATTCTTTTTAGTGTCTCCTAATTCCTAAAATCTCTCTGTATGCCTTTACATATAAATGTACATAAGCAATACCTCTGTAAGTTTAATAGGAGGAACTGAATGAAGTTTTATTCAGAAATGAGAAAAATCTGATTTGACTTCCAGTGTTTTACAGCATTCAGAAAACTTGTTTTAAAGAGTAAACACTGTCTTCCTTACCTGTTGTCAAAACTAGCTTCCAGTATTTGCAGTTTGCTGCAGTGCTGTGTCTATTAAATATTGTAATGACACAATCTGATGGTGTATGTGCTTTCCTTCTTCGCCATTTTTCACTGAACAGTGCCTACTCAGAATTAAACCCTTTCTCAATTTTGAGTATGTTTTGGGTGCATCCTGCTGCCTTCACTGACTGAAGAAGGCCATGGGTCATGCCCAGACTGCAGAAACGCAGCTTTGTCACAGCACTGCAGAGGGTCCGTGTTCTGGGGCGCTACAGTCCAGCAGCCTTTGTCTTGTCAGATGATGCTTTAATGATTGGGGGGCAGCATCTGTAAAGTTTGTATTTGTGTGCTTCCCCCTGCTTAGCTCATTCCCCTCTGCTCCTTCCTTTTTCTTTCTTTAGAACACCATTTAGAAAAGTACTTGCGATTAAAGAGGGGTTGGGGGAAAATGTGTGCAAGTCTGGAATAGTTTGGAAATATGAAGTCCTTGAATATTATTTAAATTAATTTTTAATCTCATAGTCTCATCGGCCATGTATATATAATATACACAAAGTCTAAGAATGTATATACAATATATACAATGTGTCTGTCTGGTTGCAAGCTGTGGGCTTTAAAAGAAAAAATTTTTAAAAATCACTTAAGTTCCTTCTAAGGCTGCAGAGCCACCATCTGAGCCTGCAGTGAGAGCCTGAGAGCAGCAGGTCAGTGCAGAGCACAACAGCAGGTGCACTGTGAGTCCAGAACACGAGAATGCTACAAAATACCATGGAAGACAAAACCACCACTCTGAGGAACAGGTCATGCAGCCTTTATTTAGTTTTGCCTTTTTGGTAAGCAGGAGGGTTTTCTTTCAGTCAGACCATTCACATACGTGGACAGTACAGATTGCAGTGAATTTGATGGAGAACTTGCAACATTAGAAAACTTTTCTCAATATACATCCATTTAAGCAACGGCTTGTAAGTCAGAATGAGAGTGCTAGAGCCGAGTCTGCGCACTGCACTCTGCGTATACAAAGCATCGCAGCAGCACAAGAAATGCCCCTGCTGGGCAAAGTACAGTGTGTTTCACATAGTGCAATCACTTTCAGAGGAGAAACTCTAGGAAGGCCACATCTATTTTTTTTTTTTAATCCTATGAAGTTTACAAATGCAACAGGGTAGAAATCAAACCTCTGACTTAACTGTACAGGTAGGTTTTGTGTATAGGCACATGCTTTAGAGAGGAGCTCTGAATCTGCTCTGTAATCACGAGAAAGACATATTGCTTTGTGATTCAGAAAGTGTCTACCATCTCTAACCTTCCTAACACTCTTGGCCAGAATTGTTAATCCAGCTGCTCACAGAGTTCCTAGAATATGCTCTTCCCTCTAGTGTAAATCCCCAATAGAGAAATTCAGGTTACTATTGACAATTATTACAGCTATTCTACATATAGTCTTTAGACCATACCAGGCATTGCCTCTGAATACTCCAGTCCACAGTGAAAACTCAAATTACCAAAGACTCTTGCTTTTCTGTTACTGTCACTCACCAATGTGAAAAAACCCAAGTCAGACAATGAACTGCTACAGCAAAGCATCACCAGTAACACCCACCTAATACAAAACAAAAAAAAATCACTCATGACACTACATGTCACGGTAAGCAACTTGTTAAAGATACTGCAAAGTGACTTGCCCAGTAAAATTTAAAAATGTACACTGTGCTCAATAGTTCAAACTACATGTAAACAAAGAGCAGCTCCCTGCAACAAGGTGTAAATCAAAACGTAGCACCAGCTCCCAGCACCAAGGAGTTGCCCACTGACCAGTTCTAGTGTACAATGCAATAGTGCTCGCTGAGGTTTCTGCTACACGAGAGCCACAGTGGGACAGCTCTGCCCATTTTTTCCTGACATTTTCATACCAGGTGTGCACAAATTCCACTCCTCCCTATGGAGAGCAACAACGAGATTGTTACAGTACCAGAAAACACTGACTGGGCAATGGCACCTGAGGGGAAAGTAGGTTCTGCATACCTCAACCTGAATAAATGGGCATGGAGGAAACATCATGTCTGTCTTCTGAGCAGTCCTCTCCCTAACAGCAGATCTGAAAGAAGCTGCAGACTGAAGAAAAGAAACACACCTTCCTATGTTGAAAGCCATGGATGTGATATTGCCCGTACTCATGACTTTATTTCACCATCAGCAAAGCATTTATCCCCAAAAAGCTGTACACATATTGGTCAGGTTATGGAGCAGTGCTATCTTCACACTATAAAAGTCTGTTGCTATAGTGGTCAGGTTTTGTTTGTTGGCAGAGCGGGGGGAAAAAAAGAGATAGGCAGCATGGCCACATCACCATAGAGCAATTTTACTCCTATATTACTGTAGATATAATCTTGCTTCGTAAGTGCAAATTAAAAAGTATTTGCTAGAAGCCATCACGACTTGGGCTCTGATAAATGACAGATGATTCAGTTTCTTACAAATGTTGACAAGTCAAATCATTACAGGTTTCCAAAGCAAGAGCAAGTTTACGAATAGGAAGGGAATAAAATATTACCACTCTTAAAAAAGAATACATCATTGCAAACTTCAAACACTCTTCAAAAACATATCTAGAAAAGATTGTTTTCAGGTTTTTTTTTAAATTTTCTGGAGCTGATGAGTGTCCATGCAAAACAATTTTGAGAAGAGCAGTGTTCCACCTGGGTATCAACTAGCCCCAACTTTGTCCCACACAGCTTGGTAAAGTGCTCTCTTGTGCATCCTTTGAGGAAAAAAGTTTTCATTTAAAGTTTGGGAGGCCAAGGTTGCCAGCTGGGGAAGGCATAATCTCAGTCAATCCATACGTAGGTCAGAGAAGGAGGAAGGAGCAAAGTTAACAGTACTCTGCCTTTCATAATGCACAGACAACAGGCTGCAAGGGAGGAGCAAGCAGACGCAGAGGTGGGTATCAGATGAAACCCTGTCCCTGGGAAGTCACAGGAGTTTAACACAGGCCTCATCAAGGGAAGCATTTCATTCTCCATAGACAACAAATACCAGCATTACTGCAGAGTCCTGAAGATTTACTATTCAGACAATAGGTAACAGATCTCTACATACAAAACAAATGAAAATCAAATACACTTCACTTTCTGCACTGGCGGTTTTTCAACAATTCCACTCAAGGGCAAAGGGGATATAACATTCTTTTGCTGACTTAAAAGAAAAGAAAGCATCCTGCCCTTGCAATTTTATGTTGCACACTTACAAACATTCTAGGGCAGATTATTAGAGGTATTTACTGATAAAACAAGTAACTATCAGCTTAAAAAGTAAAAATAACATTAACGGGGTGAAGTAATTAAGGCATATTTTATATTGGCCAGGAATGATGCATCCTACAGAGTAATCTTCATTTCCCCACTTGGTTTTCAGACCACTGCACTTTTATGTTTTTGTTTTACATGGCACTTTGAAATTTTTGTTTTACAACTTAGTCAAGATTTTCAAGTGTTTTCTTCAATACAAAGGCCCTCTCCTGTAGCTCGGGTCTGCTATCTGACGCCATCGTAGACAATGAACGGATGAGGAGCTCTCTGCTTTCTGGTGTCAGGCTTTCCCACTGCTGAGCTTCTGTGTAGATAAAGACAGACAGAAAATCAGAATGCCAAAGAAACTCAAAAGGTCATCTTGGTCTCCACACAGGGTGAAACACTGACTGCTTTAACCTTTCCCTTGCAGTTCATACTGTGCTTTCAGTAGAACACAAATTCAACTGGACACTTAGGTGCATGAGCTGCCTTCTGCACCCAGAGTCATTCCCATTCAGGCTGCATTGTCTAGGCCTGTAACAGGTGAATGCAAAGGCCTGAAGAACCCACGTTACAAATGCCTCATGAAAGAGGCATGTAAGATTTTTGCAGGATAAAGGAAACAGAAAATCCACAACAGAAATGCAAAGGAAAAATGTGCTACAGAACAACTGCAGACACATATGAACTTGAGATCTAAGCAGACTTATCCTGTTAAGTCAGTTCTACAAGGCTTAAATCCTAAATAACAGTGAGGATCTAAACTACACTGAGAGGGTAAAAATTACTCTTCTGAACAAACAGGAGCTCCCTCTTCTAGGGAGACCAAATACAGAATCTGATGAGACACTCAGTCAGTTCTGTGTGCTCCCCATGGGACCCTCCTTGCTGAACATTTTCTTCACCCAAGGAGTATCCAACAATATTTCAGAGCTTGACATCAGCTCCAGTTTCTTTAAGTCCTCCCCAGCTCCCAAGTCCCAGCTGCCCCAGAATCACCCCATGCTGCAGGCAGAAGCTAAGGCCATCTCCACAGTTCCAGGCCACCCAGTCAAGTGCCATTTTTACCTAACAGTGGCTCTTCAGGTGGCAAACAAAAGAGTCTCACCTTGCAGTTTGGTGAGCAGCAGCTGTATCACAGACAAAGCTTCTGTTCTTATGGACGTGTAGCTTTTGTTTTCTAAGGGATTTAAAGAAAACAAACAAGAAAGCCCACAACTACATTGAGAACCACATGTAACTAACTACAAAAAGCAGTCATCACTGTGGTCTCCAGACCACTTCAATCAGCATAGTTCACTGAGCTCTTATTTATACTGTCAGCCTGCAGTGCTCCTCAGTTAGGAACATTTGAATGGCAGAAGTGAACAACTGGAGGCTGACAAGTCAACTAAACTTTGTGCATTGCCTCTGCTACTACCACACAGCTACTGTTGCTTACACATGCTGAAAAGGGACACAATGCTGGCATAGCTAGTGTTGCAGACAACCCCTGTACCTAACAGACTTTTCTTCTGCAGAGTTGTACTGGCTACAGACCACAAAAATGTTAACAAGTAGCATTGAGCAAGGGTATGCAAACCCTGTACTATGAAGCACAAGCTTGTCACAGGAAGTTATTTGGGCTCTGAGCTAAAATCATGCTAAGGTGAGTACCTTCATAATCTTCACACCATGAGGAACTTTCTCCAGAGCAGTCGCAGAATCAGTAGATAATGCTAAAGTAGGTGCCACCTTTAGGCATACCAGAAACAAAAGCCTCATGCAGCTGTGAGACTTAGGGCACCTACTGTCACAGGACAAGTGGGAGCACTACCAAAGTAATGAAGAGCCCCATGACTGTCAACAAGACATAGGTAGCACTTGTATCCCCATGGGCATCCTGCTCAGGAAGAGCACAAACTGCCTCAAAAGCCTTGAAGCTTATTGCACTGGCTATCTGAAAATTTGGGATATCTCTTGGATACTGTAATTCTGGATACATAATGCATATGTATCCAAAAAGCCTGAACTGTGGAGGAAAAAACCTTGTGTTCCATTAAATTAGGAAGAGCTTGATTACATGGGATCCATCTTCTGCACAGAGAAAATTAGTGTTTCTGATGTGTAGTTCTGAGAGGCTGCACAGTCTCCTCCATCTGTCTCTACCTTTTCACAGTTCTCTCGCACCAGAGAAATGCACTTCTCTATGCACTACATAGAGCACATAGAGACTGTGCAGTACAGTCTCCTGCAACATCAGAATAATCACAACGCAGTGCAAGGAAGGTCAAAATGTTACCTCTGACAGCTTATGCTGATTTTGCATTTCCTCTACCAGCCAAACCCCCCAGAGGAGGATTGCAATGCATTAACAAGCAACTCATCATCAATCACAAACCAGAAGTCCATTTACCTAAAGAATGGGTGATAGAGGAACAGGTTTCCAACAGTATTTCTGTCAAAGCGACGGCGTCTGAGTGCTCTTCATCAAACAGCATTAGCCTGTCAAATGCAAAAACAGTCAGGCACTCTGCGTCACTGGGACAGAAGTCTGCTTGACTTCTCCCAGAATCTGGTGCCATCCTCAAGTTTATTGAATAATTTGAAGCAACAAAGACAAGACAAATCACTGAAGTGGATTTCAGAAAGAATTACCCTTGAAAGTAGGCATTCATGGCTTGTAGTACTCCAAGCTGCACTTTCCACGTGCTGAGTTTCAGACGGTCACACATTAACTTGCAAAACTCCCGGCGATAGCAACCTATAGGAAGATAAAAGATGTCGTTGTGTTACCACAGAGAAAGGCAGAAGGAAACACTTTCTGGTGCTCCTCTCCAAGTGACATCAAGCTAATCACTGCATATGACCAAGTCAACATCTTGTAACTAGTGACTCTGAAAATCTTCGCCCCAACAACACACTCATACAAATGCTGGAAGATGAAACAGCTGCATTACACACTCTGGCATGCTAATAAAAGCAACCTCTTTCCCCTCCCTGCCCCTCCCAGATACATCAGTTCCTCCATCTTGATGCAAACATGAATGTGAGCAGCAGAATCAGGCTGCTTTTCATTAGGCAAGCCACCTCAGGCATATGCATGTCTGCAAACTCGGAACATTTTTGTGAAGTGAATTAAAGACAACAGTAATGGAAATTTCCCCAAAGATGGGCTATTCTGCAGGAAAGCTGTTGGGGCAGCTGTGACTGAAAATCTTGCAATCTGCAGGCAGTGAGATCCTGGATCTTCTCAAAATGCCTCCTCACTCTCTGCGTGATCTCCAGGTCTCTCTCTCCCTTCTGCTTTCCATTTTAAGAGGGAACAGTTTGCTTTGCATGTCATTAGCTGACTTACGCTGTGTTTCTGGGCTCCTCGGCCATGCCTTGCCCAGGGTCTCGAAGGCACAGATCAGAGACTCCATCTGCACCTCCTTCTCCCTCATGTCCTCGTCCTCTTCATCATGCTTTGGAAAACCTGCACACATGCTCTCCAGAGAGTTCTGTGGAAGCCATGGGGGAAGGTATAATCGACAGAAGGATGAGGGCAGGCTGGGCACATGCTACAGTGCAGCTCAGTCCTCCCTTGCAGTCTGTGCACACCAGTCCTTGCACCCAGTCAGTGCCTCCACACAGATGGGGGCAGCCCCCAGGACCCTGGCAGCTCAGGCAGCCAGTGGAAGTGCACCACTGGGTTGGTGGCCTGGCATCCAAACATCTGCCTCTGCTATAAAAGTCCCACTTGCAGAGCTGCAAAGCTTTTCTGATACTAGACAGAAGCACTCTACACAGCTTCCCAGCAGTCTCTTGCAGCCTGCAGAGCAGTCAGGAATTAACTTAACGCTGTATCAAGGCAGTGCTGGACATCACAGGGAGGACTCTGTCTAGAGAACAGTTGGGCTAATTCAGAATTTGGGCAGCACATGTGCAATCACCCCCAGGGCTCACTAACAGTCTGGTATTCAGCCCCACCAAAGATGTGGCTGAGTGTGGGTTTTCCCCTCACACCACCAGCCTCCTGGGCAGAAGCTTGGCATGTGGCCAGCATCAGCTGGACGGTCACCACCTGGGTGTTGTGCTTTGTAAGAGAAAACTCAAGAAACTGAACTGTCACCTTCTGTATCATGGGAAAGATGATATCTCTAAGTTCCTGGAATCGGTCTTCCTTTGTTGCCTGCAGCACCTCTGCCGCACAGCGCAGAGCCACCAGCTTATACTTCAGGTTCTCTTTAAGACATTCTTTCAGGATAGCCTGGATAACATCTTTGATGGTGGGCTGACCAGGCACTGACTTCTGCAGCTCTGTGCTGAAATGCAAGGCACACAGAAACTATCAGACTCGTGTTAATCTCTTCCCAAAAACCGCTTTTTCCAAGTAGGAATTAATTCCTGTGTCCAAGCACTCCATTGCCTACCAACAGCTGTAGCAGAAGTCATGCTCCAGGGCTCTTGTTTGCTCTTTGTCTGGTCTGTTTTTCTTTCCCCTCTTTTCTCATATGTTCCAAGGTACTTGCCCCCTCAATAATCTTCTACCTCTTCCTCTCTTCCCCTTTAAGGTGTCCCTTAGTCTCTTCTTTCCTCTTAGTAATTCAGGCCTCTGAACATCCTCCCTAAATCAACCATTTACTTCTGCTGGTCCCTCTGAAGAACCACTTGCCTCCCCCAGCTCTCAGCAGCAACCCACACACACACAAAGCAGAGAGAGACTCCTCACAAGTTCATGATAAATCAGGATGGCAATCACAAACTTTCTAGAGTTTCTTAGTACCCAGTAGGCACTAGCACTGTGTAAAAACATCCTTTTTGAGATTTCAGGTCCTGAGGGTACCATCTCCTTCAAGACACTTACTTGCAGGCACAGACAACACTGGAGATGGCCTTTAGCAGCTCCTCCTGCAATGAATAAAACAGACACCACTGAGAGATGCTACACGGCCAAATGGCACAGTCCTGCCACACAGGGGGAACTTGTGTACTCTGCTGCAAGAGGTAGCAGGTAAATATGCCTGTGACACCAAGTCAGAGAAGCACTGTCTGTCTGCCTCTCTCCTGCTGCTCCTGGTACAGAGGTTGCAAAAGACTTGGTTTGCAATCTGCATTGAACTGGCAGCAGAAAGGGGCCTTGCAGTGCCTCTGAGCACATGCTAGTACCCCTCAAGGACAGAACGCAGTGCAGTGGAAGTAGTCTAAGTGGGAACCCAACTTCTAAAGCAATCTGAACTTCACCTACTTATATTCCCTGTCATTTGTGTATCTGCTAAATGCAGAGCAAAAGGCAGACTCCATAAGTTCATTTGCATTTCCTGGCTCAAGGGCTACATGCTGCTGGGTTCACACTGATTCATGAGGTGGCAGCTCTCTCTTTACCTTCCCAGTCCAGGTTCTCCCTGGCAGGCCTTGTAGCAGGGCGGAGAGCACCATTCCCAGATGTGGTGGTACAAGGGAGCCTGCCTGTTTTGCAATTGTTGCCATGGCAGCTGCTCCCTGCGCTTTCATCTTCCAGGACTGGGACTGCAGAGCCTTCTGGGTGATGGTTATCAACTCCTGCATATACAGTCTGATGCCCCCCTGAGTACCTGCAAATCAAATGGAGGAAAACTGTCATTTTGTAATAAAAGAAAAAAATCTGATTTTATTAAAACCCCCAAAACTAAAAAACCCCACAAATTAAGAAACCCCCACGCTCCCCACAAAAACACTCCAGTTATAGATTTATAGGGGCTCTTGGCCATGAAACACATCAGAAAAGCCCACTTCAGCCAAGGGGTGAAGAATTCCTCCCAGGTTAGTTGAAGATGGGTTCATTTTCTAGGGGCTTCCAAAGAAACTCTTTGGTATGTATCTGGACACAGAGCTCACCTCAGTCCTTCCATTTAGCAAACAGTAGACATTGTGTTAGTCTGTTTCTAAGGAAGAGAACTTTTTTTTTTCTTTCAAGAACAAGTCACTAGATAACCTTTTTGCAGCTCCTTCCTCAGACTCTAGAAAACTATTCTGGTGACTGAAGAAGCAGATCTAAAATCACATCACAGAAGGAGCCAGCAAAACAATTCCATCATGCATCCAGATCTCAATAGACAGAACAGCCATTTTATGGCACAGATTAATTCCCAGAAGTTAAGCCACAGGTATTGCCAGAGAGATCTCCAACCAGAGATACAGGCCAAAGTCCCCTGTAACTTTAGAAGGTGCAACATCTCTTAAAGAGAGGCATCAAAATTTCCAAAGATGGCCAGTTATCTGTACCATGACCAGGGATGTACTACAGTGGCATTCTGTAACTAACAATCTTAAAATCCTTCTTCCAACTCTGTCCACCCTTGTGATTAAATATCCTTGTAATTATTCTATATTATAGCCAGAGAAGACAGCCTTCATCCAAGAATCTTCAGCAAGGAAGAAAATGGAAAAACTCTTCCTAAATCTCTTCCTCGCAAAACTCTGTATTTCCAAAATGAAATGCCAGAAAGCAGAGTATTTCTTGCCCTGTATTTCCCAGAAAGCTTATTACTCTCAGTGCTACTTACCAGGTACATTTTCCTGCCAAACTTCAGTCCACAGAGTAGAATTCTCTTTTTCTCCTTTCTCTTCCTCGGAAATCTCATGCATTCCAAGAAAAGCCAATGGCAGCACATGCATGGCATGGTTCTTGAGTACATCTGGGCTGTACCGTCCCATGGCATGCACAGTTAAAGCACAGCCTGTACGGTAAACTGGCTCTGAAGGAGTAAAACAAGCCACATTATGATTGGGAAGGAGGATTATCCTTTTAACTGCTTGGTCTGCTTCTTGGGAAGTAGGCTAAGGCACAGTATTGTATGATAATGTATACAAATTATTCATCCAAGCATCACAATACAGAAATGTTTCTTTACTAACTTTTGCTATCACCAGGAACTTTTTCTGCACTGTACTCTGTAACTGAATACCCCAAAAGCAACTTACCTTCCTTCTCCATGTACCAACTGCTGAGTTTGTGCAGCAGCTTCTCAGTGCTACTGTCCCGGCAAGTCTGTAACAGGGAAGAGGCACAAATCACCCTAACACTTCAAAAAAGGACCAGCAACAAAAATGCAGAATAAACCCATAAACCAACCCCAACTCACCCAGACCAGATGCCCCATAGCAAAGGCAAAAGACTTCTGCACCACGCTGTTGCGATCAGTCAGGCCACTAAGCAAAGCGCTCATAAGTTTGCCTGTTGGGAGAGACTTCACTTTATCAATAGTATCACATTTTATTGCTATGGCAAGAGTTACAATAGCCTGCATTTCATTAGACTGACTGAATTTATGTGTTTCTCCTCACTGCATGTTTGTGTGGTTATAGGTCTGTCTGGTACTTATGCTTGAACCAGTGCTAGTGTTTTGCACACCTTGAGTGCCAACGTTCCTGCTGCATGACCACTCCACTGATGATGCTTTCAGCGTTATTTCTATTTCGCAACAGAAAAATTACCTTCCTTCTACTATCAAATAACAATAAAATGTAAAGAGAAGACCCAGCGAAGCAAAGTCCCTGTTTATGGTCCTCCCATAGCTCAAATTGAAGGAACAAATGCTTATTGACAGTGCTGCACTAACACAGGCATTGTTAGTCTGCTCCAAGAAAGTGGAGAGGTATTTTTGCCTCTTCCTGCTGGGTGCTAGTGAATTCCCTCAGCTCCTTCCTCTGCCTCTTCCAGCCTGGTGAGGTACTTAACACCTCTAGCACCTATCCCCAGCATGCCAATCTTAAACAAAAAAGGTAACTTCGAACAGCTACAAAAAACCACCTTTAAAACTTTACTCTAGAAACAAACTTTACCTGAATAAGGCGTTAAGTCTTGAGGGCACTGTGTCGTTAATGACACAATTACACTGGCACAGCCACCCTGGAGGATTGCAAGGTAAACAAAGGTAAGATAAAACAGCGTTAGCCCTTGTTATTACTGTTAATACTTGCTGCAGTGCTACATGCACTTGTATGATATGATCTAGACCCACTCAGCCTCTACCCTGATAAGCCAGGAGCCAAGGGCTGAAGCAGAAAAACAGTTTGTAAAAAACCAATGACAAGAATTGAATTAGGAAGTGAAAAAGAACCCACACTCAGGATAGATGGTCCTGGAAGATTTACAGCAAATCAAGGACAACCTTCTGCATTCAAATGTCACAGACTACAGCAGACATGTAGCCCAGGGGAGGGGAGGGTGGCACAACTTCAGAAAAGTGATGCAGCTGCTTAAGACTCACATGTAAAATGGTTCCAGTATGAATGAAACCAAGCTGTCACACGATGTAGTCAGAAGAACTGTATTTACATTAACACTTCTCTGTATTCCCTTCATCTCCAAAGGAATGACTAAAAAAAACCACAGACATACCTTTGTGCCAAGG
The DNA here is from genome assembly GCA_013396695.1 of Sakesphorus luctuosus. NCBI lineage: Eukaryota > Metazoa > Chordata > Aves > Passeriformes > Thamnophilidae > Sakesphorus > Sakesphorus luctuosus. Next base: position 27,409 of record VWZD01002703.1, read on the forward strand.
CCTACTCCACTTTTGATCAGTTCACATAGACGAGGAACCAGTTCACCCAGGACAGATACATCCAAATACTGCAAGCTCTGGAGAAAGGGAAAGGATGAGAATAAGGAAAATTAAAAAGAAAAGGAAAAAAAGAAAAAAAGAAAGGTAACTATGGCAGACTTAAGCTGGTGTACTTTCAGCTGAGGCTGCCTCAGCACTGAAGTCTGGTCGCCTCAGCTGAATCATGAGAGTTTGCTGTGTTAGGAGAAGAAGCCAACATAAAGTGGCTTCTACCACATAGAGCTTCTCTTGTCCCACTTCTCTGCTGAGCTGATCTGGTTAAAATCATCACTTGCTGGAACCAATGTACTCCTGCATCCCAATCCCTCAGAAAACCTGAAAGTAAGAGCCAGCAAGAACTCCTTTTGGAGAGAGAAAGAGATGCAGAGTCAAGACAGTTTTTAAACAGGTCAAGACAAACAAGTGGTCTAAGTGACATAAAGGTACAAGAGGGATGTTATTGATATGATTTCTAACCTGCTATACTTAAAATGTGACTGGGCAAAGTAGAAAGCCTCATGTTACCACCACCGTGTAGCACGCTGCCTGCAGAAAGCAGATCCATTCTCTAGTAAATTCAAGGATCACATACTAAATTAAGGTAACTCTTTTTGAGCTTCAAAAGTCAGATCAGTGTTTACTTCCTCCTCCAGCACTGGAATGGTGAAGGAAATAATCCATATAATCTCCCTGCCAGCCTCAGAAGAGAGAAGGTTGCTCATAAACCAGGACATCTTCACACTGCTCCAGAGAAGGCATTACAAACTCTACCCTCCCCTAGGAAATCCCATTCAGTGATCAGAGGCATATCCTGGAGGAGAGACAGCAGCAGCTGCTGCAGCCTGTTGAGGTGCAGTGAGTACACTTTTACACGTAGCCTTTCGTTCCCAATTGCTTTGCACACTATTTATAGAGAGCCCTTCACCTGACCCCAAACCTCAACTCCACATGCTGTTTTGTACAGGAGCGCTTGCTGTTGGTATTTTTCCTTAAGTAGAGCAAATAAAGACTAGCTTTGGTGGCGATGTTTTTCCTAAAATTTGCTCAGCACTCACACTCCTAACCTGCCCACATGCCCCTGGCTGTGTGTGGTGCCTGAGCAGAAAAGAGGGAACTTTTCTTTGGGAAGGAACAGGCTCTTACAGGGGGCAGGGAGTTCTTCCAGGACAGATCCTACAGCACAGCAACTCCTCATCCAGCAGCAGGAAACTACCAAACTCCAGCTGCTGACTGTGTGCTCAGTTGTATCAGCATTTTCTCTAAATATCTCCACCACCAAAGCACCAGCAAGGCCCAGGCAGAGATACTGAAGGCACCACAACGAAATGGCTGGAGAGCATTTGTGCCCTAAGAACAACCATTATCTTCAGCTGGAGGCCAGGTGGGAACTTGGTTGTGGAATAGTGGGCCAAAGGTGAAGAGAAATCTTAGCTAGCATAACCCAGAACCAGCTGAGCCCCCACCACTTGAAGGTACCCTCTTCATCAAAGCAGGCAGGTCCTCAGGTGCAAAAAACAATCCATTTGACTCCAAATGGAGCCACGACTATTCACAACTGATCTGAGGAGCAAGCACTGGTGACAGGAGAAGTCAGTACATGAAAAAGAGAGTGGGCACACAGCCACATGGAGATATGATCATAAAATGAACCCTGTACAGGTATTCTATAAAGCTCCTATTTAAATTCCAACTCTTTCCCTACAACATACCTTACACTGGAATCCTTCTGAAAGAGGAACTTACCATGTTAATGGTTTCCATCATGGGAGATGACTTGACAGCACTAAGTCTGGCACTATCCATTGCAGCCTTAAAAAACAAAAGAGTAAAAAAAAAAACACACAGAAGAAAAACCCCAACAAACCCAAGTGTAAAAACAACATGAAAACAGTGGAAAGATCAGTATCAACTGTAACTCACTACCCCCTATTATTTCAGATGCATACAGACAGAAAACCTAGTCTGTGAATGTTCCTCTTTCAGGGGAAGACAGATGTTCTAGCTGGAATACAGGAGCCAAACCATGCAGTCCTGACATCATGTGAATGGGGAAAAAATCAACAGATGGAAAGAAGGATGGAGAGAGGGAAGGGGGGAGGGGAGATGAGAGGGAGAAAAATCCCACTCTGAACTATTGTTCACCCTATTCTCATTTGCAAAGAGCTAAGTTTGACTCTTTACCCTCTATACAATAAAATCATCTAAATTTGCTTCTGAACAGTGGGTTTCCATCACCTTCCCAGAAGACTGCTATTGATTAATATGGTTCTTGAGAAAGATTAAAGGACACTGTGCTCACAACATCCACCTCCAGCCCATTTTGCTATGGCACACCTTCCAATTTAAGTTATGAGAAGTCCTGAAGTTAATCCCCTGGAAAAAACCACAGTAACACTAGTAATGGTTTTTATGGAGATTGTTCTTGACTTTCTGAAATGTGTAGTGGTCTAGGGAATCAAAAAACCTCCCACAGTTTTCCAGTCATATTCCAAGGATCAAATTTCGTAGTACTTTAATAGCTATGTCTCTTTTCATCTTTTAACACCTCTCAACCAAACCTGCTATCTTTCTGTTTACTGAATGAAGATTAAAGTCTGTGTTATCTCTGTTTTGTTGATATTTTCCCATTATAGCTGCACTTACTTTCTCTTGATCTGTTGCAGAAAAACTCAGATAATTGAGGACTTGAGGCTCCAGCACACTCAAGGATTCCAGCAGGGCTGGGATAAGTTTTGGTGCATGAGGTTTCAGCATAGATCCAGCACTTTTACTGACCTTCACAAGAGTGTTAATGCTGGAAAAATATTAAAGGGAAGGTCAACAGAGACACACACCAACTGAGCTGAAAAACTTCTGCTCTACTGTAATCCAGACATACCAATATAAATCCACCTGCAAACAACAGTATATGTATTTTTCTGCTTAAGCAAAATCATACCCTAGCCCCAAGATTCCAACTAATGTTATGTTATGTTTTGATCAGACATTGTGATACCTTGGTGAAAGTAAACAAAGGGAATGTGCAAAGAGGCAGTACTGAAGGCAGATGTAGAAGAAATAACACATTCTCACATTTTAAAGAAGTGCTGGACAAAGTCACCCAGAGACATTCAAGCCCAAGAAAAAACAAGTTACAATGATCTGTTCAAATCCCACTTACCAGTTTCAGACTGACCCAATCACTCATGCTGCATTTTGACAAAGCGTTTTCATATATTCATAAGGGATGAAAAAAACCCAAGAAATATTCACATCACTTGTTAGGAACTTTTTAACCCTCCCAGTAAATATTTTTCCAAAGACCAGCTAGCTACATGCCAAGTCTGAGCCACTGAGCTACACTCCAGTTTTTCTGTCCTTCAAACAAATGAAGGAATAAACAAAGTTACAAACTGACAAGCACTAAGTCCCCACACAGGGACATTGAATTGTTAAAAGACACAAAATGTATTTGAACGTGACCAAATGCAGTCACACCTGGGATGTGAACTGTCAGTACTCACAACTAGTTCTGAAATCAGATCTGGCTGTTTAAAGAACCATCATGGGATTTTCTGTTTGCAAGCAGAACACATATGCCAGACCCAAAGAACAGCCCTAGCACAGTACATGGCTTGCAGATCAGTTTACTCGGAGAAAAGAACTTCCTGCTGCATATGGGCACTTGCAGAGAGGCCAGACACTCCCAAAGACAGGCAGAGTTCTCAAGGCTGCTGTTTAAACTCAGAGAGAAAATGGCTCTGCAGTAAAGCTCTTTTGGAAAGCAACTTGTCACACAGGTGAGTAAGTTGGGGCCCTTTGGGACAAATCATGACACAACCCTTGGGGAAGTTCTATGATGCAAACTAACCTGAGAGATCGGACTTCAGCAACTGTGCTCACTATGCCTTTGTCCAGGAGGCAAGGAAGCAACACAGCTATCATCTTCTGACCTGCTGCTCCTTTAGAGGGATCACACATTTTCACACAGACCTGTGCAAGGTGAGAATCAGTGTTGCAAACATGTACAAACCTCCCTCTCAGATTACATTAAAGCACTTCCTCCTTCAGACAGAAGGAGGCAACAGCAACTAGAGAAACTGCTGACAGTCAAACCCAGGCTGTTACACCTTCATTCTTCTCTCCACAGGCACTTAAACCCTAAGATATATCCCTATAAGAGGTTTCAACTACAGTCAGCTTCCAGAAAAGGCAAATTAAGAGCCTAACAGGCCTTGACCTGAATGAAGAGATGAACCAAACCACCTCTCAGCTGAGGGACAGTCTATCTCAGCCACAGGGATTCAACCATTCCACAGGGCAGAGCAGACTGTCCCAGAATAGAAAAGATCCTGCAGTCACAACATTTTGCAACAACATTTTGGTACCAGATCCTCATTTATAGCATTAAAATGTCATGCATTGTGAAGGCTGTGATTACAAGCAAAGGGATTTATTTTTACAAAATATTAAGTGATATGTGTACTACACTCAAAGAATGTTTTCAAGACAATAGTCTACAGCAAACAGGCCACTCCTGCAGATATGACAATGAACATCATAATCATACACGTCTGTCTACATGTGCATATGATGAAATAAGAGTTTTACCTTGCTTAAAGTTTTTAGAGCTAGTTCTGCTGCCTTTCGTACAGTCTCCTAAAAAAGAAGTCAACAATCATTGATGCCATTTTAATTCTTCTACAGAATGGTCATACTAACTGATAAGCGTAACACTAGTACTGACATGGCTATCTTCATGGTCAATACTTAATATAACATCTTTAAGAGAAATTTCAGCTTTGATCCATCTGAGTATCTGGTACAGTCAATACATTAACATATCTCAAACATGGAAGGACCTCAAACCTGAAAGGACCTGAAGACTCAGACTTCACAGATGCAGGTAATACAAAAGCAGCCCAAAATAAACATTTCTATATTCAATAGTTAAGCAAACACTCAGGAATTGTTTTTTATCCAGGAAAAATCCCAAATCATCAAGAATAATCACAGTAGGAACTAAAAGCAACACTTCAAACACACAGAGAATTTCCAAGGTGGCATGGAAATTTTAATTGCAAGGAGCCCGAATTTCAAGTCTGCTTAACATGCAAAACTCCCATTGCCTTCAAGCTGACTTGTCAGAAAATCTCTCTTTAGACATCTCACTGCTTGATAACTGCACTTTTTGCCGAAGATTCCTATTCAGTTCTCAGTTCTATTACCTTAATGTCATCTTGCACTCTGAATAGGATTTCCCAGATTTCTGGAAGTTTGTCTATAATGTCATCCAAAGGTCTTCCTCTTAGTAAGTCATTTAGTGCCAGACAGCTGCAAACATGGAATTTTATTTCTTTCGCACAGTGTACTTATATAAGTAAATGGTTAAAAAAAATTGTAACTGCTTCACATTCCTTATTTCCCCCAAACCCTAAATCTACTCTGTAGCAAGAACATCTCCTTTAGCAGAGAAAAGATGTTCACTCATTCAGGTAAAACCCGAAACCACTGACAGCAAGTGAGAAAGGCTGCTATGGGGAAAATTGCTATTGCAAACACTCCAGTTACAAAATTGTTTTAGATTTCTTTCCTCTAAGTACAGAATAAGAAGAAATCAAAATAGTATAACGTCTGGAATTGAAATTAGAATGCAAGTTTTCAATACAGCATCACTACAAATCATTAAAAACAAAATGCCCTTTATTAAAAATGGCATCCTGCTTCCAAGTACATAATTGTCAGATTGATAATTGTAAGAGACAACAGTATTTCGAGTCTGAGGATACAAGAGAAAACTCATTTTCTGTGATCAGAAAAATCATTTTTAGAGAACATTTTTTAGCATCAAGCTAAATACAATAAAAGATTTCAGGCTCAATTACAAAAATAGCTTCAAGATTGTATCATAGTTCCAGGGCAGGCTACAAGGATGAGCTCTATCCTGTTGAAAGGACATGTCCTCTTTTCCCCACTCAACTTCTTCAAGTTAACACGTTTATGGTGAAGAAAAGAACAGAGTTCAAAGACAAATCTAATACTTTTTCTAGCAATACCTGGATTCCCTGATCCTCAACAGACTGCTGGTTAGGTTACTGATCAAATCCTCAAGAATTTCCTTCATGTACTTATCAACCTATTATTAAAAAAAGGAAAAATCACAAAACAAGCACAGGCTATGCATCCTTGTCTTATAGTCTATTAAAAACAAAAAAAGTCCTTTTGGATAATACAACCTGCTTTCAGCCACATCAAATGAAATAATGCTTGCCAGTACTGTGCAAACTTACTCTGACTGTGCTTTAGACATGCCTTTCTCTGCACTGCTCGAGTGCTTAATGCTCTGAGATAGACAACAGAAAACAGGGAAGTCTCACAAGGCCTTTATCAACTACACTGTTAAAAATGCAACAGCAAACATATATTTACATGAGAAGCAGTTGTGCTTTGAGGAGGGATCAGAGTGAATGACTTCACATTAAGATCAGCTTTCCTAAGAGAAAATATCTGCAAACTCAGTTCCAGGCTTTGCAGAACTAAAGCAAGGGTATCTTATAGAAATTACTTATTCCTGAAATATGTCTGGGAGGAGTTCTCGAACTGATGGAATTGCCTCCTTCCAAAAGCTTCCTCCCACTTAAAAACTGAGAAAGTATATTTAGATACTCTTGCTTCAGGAAAGTATCTTAGGTCATAAGGATTCCTGAAGAGCTTCTCATAAGCAGTATCAAAGCCATATCAAAGTGTGGAAAGACCCCACTTTAAGTAAACCATAAATTCTAATACTTGCTCAAACAACATCTGCAATATTGTTTCACATTTAAGAAGCAGTGCAAAACCTCTGTGCATCCTCCAGCTCATCCATGGATTGAAACACCTCTTTCTCTGAAGGACAGTATCTCACCCGTTTCTAGACAGCCCCTCCTCCCACAAGATCCACCTGTCCCATGAAGAGCGCTGGTACACTGCTGGCTGGGAGCAACCCCACCCCTCCACACTGTACTGTGCACTCACCATCGACTTGTCTGTGACCAAGGCATTCCAAATGCTGGTCATTGCCTGTCGAATGCCCAGGTTGGGGTCAAACTGGTAACGGTAGAGCCGGGGAAGCAGTTGGGGTAAAAATGGAGCCAGCTGTTCTCCAGCCTTGGCAGCTATCACATTGAAACCAAAAGCTGCTCCCTGAAATCATGACAAAGGAGTGTTTGTTAAACCACAGTCAGGGGCAAAGTTGACTGAAAGTCTTGATTTAAACCAAAACAAAAGGACTAGAATGGTACTAGAATGGGCCCATCCTCGGTGCTACAGTACTACAGTGATCTCAAGCATGCAATCACACTCAGCAGACAACACAGTACTTCCTTCTCTCCAGCTTTTATTTCAAGATACGGACTGACCTGCTTCATTTGCAAAAGTAGTACCAGTGAATTAAAATTATGAAGATTCAAATATGTTCCTCCAAATGAGATTCTTTCTTGGCAAAAGTGTTGAGGGTGGGCCACTGCTTCCCTAAAACTCTACTGTATTTAGAAGAATTAGAATAAATTAGGAACTGAGAAACTAAAAATAAAACAACTCCACCTTAGGCTCTAGAATTGCAAATTTCTGAGAATTTTTCATCTGTCCATATTTACTTTAAACTGAAGTATTATTCTGTGATCTCCTCTCTCTCCAACACTGTCAGTTCCATTGTCAGTTCTAGTACAATGGAACCAATGCTTGCCTGTGAAATCCCATGAGATTTGGCAGGATAGCCCAAGAAGAAATTAATCAATGCAGGCAGTGCAGTGACTGCCTCTAACAACTCGTCCCTGACTCACAGTGTCAAAAGCTGACACTTAAAATCCTGTGCTAGGAATTTCACAGGACAGGATGTGTTCTCTGGGTTAGTCTAGACAATCAAGAGCACTAGAGACAACGCGCAGTTATGGCCACTGCTGTGAAGAGGAAGAAGTTGTGGAAAGCATAAGGAAAAGGGAGGCATTGCCTGCAAAGCCTTGAACAGGGTGCTCTGCCCAGCTCTTGTGGGGTTTAGAGCACAGACTTTCAGATGCCCTCTTCAACATAAACAATTCTACAAAATCTTCAAGTATCAAAGCTCAGCCTACATTTGCTGAGTGGATTTTCTTGACTTATCCTGACTGGTGAAATTCCACAGGGGCCAGGAACATAACTGTGCTCCTGCGCTTCTGAATTCCCACTGCAAAGACACAAAAGTCTTGAGAGATGTGCCAGCCTGTCAAACTCTGGATGAAAACTAGGGCTTGTTTTTTGCACTAAGTGGTGCTGGCAGACACTCATAACCTTAGGTAGCAAGCATGGAAGAGCACAAAGGTGCAGTGTAGCAGATGCAGCTACCTGTGTCTTGTGCATGAAAGCACACAAAAGGTGCTCTGCCTGCTCCCAGAGACAAAACAAGTTCTTCCATGCTTCTGAAAATCCAGTGCAAAGAGTCCACATGTTAAAGCTCTGAATAGTATATTTAAATCTTCAAATGCACAACACTCTTTTTTTCATCAGGGAGTGGATCCAACAGTATTTTGGCTTTGTTAAAGACCCCAGTAGCTTCTAAATATCAAACCCTGAGTTAAAAAAGGATACTTTTGGCAACAGTGCTTTTTAGCAACTTGTTGTTGATTACTTTTTGATCTGTCTCTTTGGGTAACTGAGGTCACTTTCTCTAGCATCCAAAAATTCATTCAGCTTTGAAAACATTACCATTGTTTGAACATGCTAAGACCTGTCTTCTAAGTACATTCAAAAACTAAAAATAAAGGATCACAGTTGATTCAGAGGGGAATGTAGGATGGTATGAGCAGTTATCCATAAAACTTGGAACCAAAGCCGAAGGAATGCAGTTATTGATTCCAGAGTTCACAGTGGAAATGGAAAGTGTATGAAAGCAGACAATTACCTTCCGAGAATTCCACATGGCGTGATGGTTGGCCAGGTTCATGAATTTGTACACCAGGTCTGGCTGATTAAGATCACTTGCCAATGAACAAAGCTCCTTGTAGGTAGAAAGACCTTGACTTTGAAAAGCAGAAGGGAAATCAGTGTCACTATTTTTAGCTATAGAAATGTTGCAATACCTGAAGTTACAGTCAAGTTACAGCCTAAAGCAGAGAGAGAGATATTTAACCTATCTGTATCACAAGAAAATAGTTATGGTAACTTAGAAGAGAAGGAGAAACAAAAATCTCAGGAAGCAGATTTATAAGCAAGGCAATACTGTTTCAGCACTGACTGTGTGTCTGTATTGTGACTGTCAGTAAACTTACCCATCTGGGGTTTTGCTCAGACCACCCTGAAACACCACAGTTTCTCCAGTCATCTCATGTTTGGCTCTGATGGAAAAGAGATCCAGGATTAGCTTTACTAAACTCTACCCTTGAACAAAATGCACACTACAGAACAAGTAATTTCTTTTGTTCTATTATCTCAGTAACTTGACATTCTTTCAGTTCCAATCCCACAAAAACATAGTTGTGCAAAGCCACACACACTGCAAGGAATCTGATAAGCCTGTATGACTTGTAATGTTAAAGAGACCTGCAGAAAGTGAGTTTTGCTGTGCAGTCAGAAGGTACAAAGTCAAAACACTGAATGATGGCTTTTCATTTCTGCTAAGACCCAAGCCACATAATGGACTGCAAATCACTACTTCAAAATGAAAAAATACCATTTTCATTCATCTAATTTGTTCCTGTTTACCATCAATGAATCCCTACACTCCCAGCCCAGGTTGTTATCATTTACAGCGGTCAAATCGCACCAGGTTAAGAAAGGAGCAGACTCTTAACGTGCATTTCCGGCACTGACCAACGTAATCACTAACCATAAATTCTCTAAAACCTAAATTTTCCTCACTGAGGCTGACAACACACCATTAACAACACTTCCTCAACAAAAGGTACATTTTAGGCACAAGCAAGTCCCCCTTCTGTAACATTCATGATGTGCAGAGTTGCTGCAAGCAGTCATGGTTCTCTGCAATTACACAATGCAGCAAGTAGAAAATTTAACCAAACCCCAGCTGATTTGAACTGCTTGAATCAGGACTGAAACATTTTGAAGCTTTGCTGAACATAACAAAACCAGAACAACTTTAGTCACAAAAAACTCTGAGTTGAATTAAGAAATGTCCCAGTTTGAGTCTCTGGGAATGAACATTGGCTTGCCTTTAGCCACAAAACATCTCTTTCCACACAGAAGAGAGAAACATTTATGTTCCCATAAGACAGGTAGCTCAGAGTACTCTCTCGCAGTGTTTGGAGTTCACTGTACCTTTTCCCAGTCATAAGGGTATCAACAAGCATAGTGACTAGCTCTTGCTGATCCTGTTCACTTCCTAGTTCATATATCAGCCCAAGACCTTTTGAAGCAACATCTTGACTGAGCTCTGCAAGAGATTTTACAAAGTAAAATTAAAGACAGGAATGTAATTAAGCAGCACACGAACTTCAAAAAGAAGGTTCAACAAAAATCACGATGTAGCAAACACAGCTCTGTGCTGCAGTTCACAGCTCTCCATTTCACAGCAGATCTAGGCTGTCAAGACACAAACTTTGCATTCTGAAGTAGCAATTTGTTCTGAAGGCATAAACCCCATCAGCTCAGGTGGCATTGTCACACAAATATTGCTGCTGCAGGTTTTGACACACCAGGGAGAGTTCCAAGAGGCACAGGTATTCTGACACGCTGCTGGCACCTGAAGTCCAGCAATGTTAATGGGAATACTCTCTTCCACTTCAGTGAGCTTTGCATAGGCTGCTGGATGCCACCCTTTTCACCAGCTGCCATCATGGGCAGCAAAATGTGCTCACTTGAAGAGACCTTGGAATTCCTGTGCATGCAGAACTCCGTGATACACAGTTGCCCAAAGTAGAGCAGAAGCAGCACCACTAAACAGTTTCTGTTATTACAATCGGGAGGGGCAAATGCAGAGACATATTTGTGCTTGTTAAGCAAAACACACAAAAAAGTTGTGCTTATCTCTGTTTGTGGCACTTAGAAAAGGAATCATTCCTAATAACATCAGAAATGGGATATTTCTACACTCATCTTTCAATCCTGACTGACAGAGAGGCCGTAGTTGACTTGTTGCTTGTTCAAAGATTCCCTCCATTCTGTTAGAAGCCCATCAAAAGACACAACTCTTAGGATGTGATAGTACTTACCATCACTATCTGACAGAATTGAAACAAATGCACCTTGAATATCCTTGAGATGAGACTGAAAGATGAGAAAAAGTGACATTATTTTGGATTCTTTGTCTGGTCTCTAGGCAAGTTCCTAACAGATAAACAGAGGCTCCTTATCAATGGAGCTCTTAATTTGAGCCACACCTACAATAACAACTGCCCTTCCTTCCTGACAGGTAAGTAGCAGCCTGACTGACACTTACAGAAGACAACATTTAGTTGTCCAGCACCTTTTTACAGCTACCATGCCATCAGGAAGCCACATATTTTATTCTCCTTGTCTAACACCTGGCAGCAGCATGTCATAAATATGGCTTGCTGCCAGATGGGGCTTTCTTCATCCCCAAAGCAGTGAGTTTTGCCACATCCCACAAGGTGCACTGTTCAGATAAGTGTAATATGGTTTTATATGTAACAGCTTACATTTGCAAAGCACCTACGGTCCCAAAGCTCTTTATCATTACCTGGCGAGAATGAAGTGGTTACATGGTTCCATCATAGTCTGCAGTATCTCTATGCAGAGGACATTTTGGTTGGGAATGCTTTATTAAGTCCCTGTATAGGACCTTTCACATTCTCTCATTACAGATGGGCACCTTAAACACAAGGCTTTCATCAAAGTGTACCAAAAATACACAGTATATAAAGTACATTTGTAACTGCTCAGAGGTAGCAAAGTTGTGATAAACTCTATGAAACAAATGAGTTTGGTTCTCCCTCTTCTTCCTCTCCTAGACCTCCTTTTAGTATTTTCCAAATGCAAATCCTAGAAACTAAACAGACATCAATCTCTTCTTCCCAAGGGAAGATGTACTGCTACTTCATCTTCAAACAGGAATTTCCACTGAGCTTACTCTGGCTCAAGTGCAGTTGGCAAAGGTGACAAACAGCCTTGTTAATCTGCCAGTTAGTCTGTTTCTCGTGTAAAAAAAAGGTATGCCATGTCTCAAAAAGAACCCACTAAGGCACCACATGAAAAGAAGCAGTGGAAATTAAGAAAAAGGAAAGGACAAAAACAAGGCAAGAAGCAAAGACAGGGACAAAGGGTCAATGTTAGGAAAAGGCATATTTCTTACCTTAATTGCTTTGTGTGTGCTCAGCTTCTTCACCATTGACAGAAGCCAGATGCAAGCTGCCTGCCTAGTGTGTGGGTTGGGGCTTATGATGTGCTTGTTCAAAATAAGGTCTAGGACCCAAGGAACCACATCATTCACTTTCAGATCTATATAAAAGAAAGAAAAAGAGAGGGGAGAGGGAGCTTTGAGAATCACCCATACCCATTTTTAATGTCAAAATAATGTGGAGCTGCGATGAAAAACCTATTAAATGCATGGGTACACTTCAACCCCTGCTCATTTAGGAAAAGCCTTCACTAGAGTTACTGGAAATTATTTTTTCTAAGAGAGCACTGTGTCCTTCTAACCCTTTAGGAATGTGTTTCAGAGCCTGTGGCCAAAAAGAGGTACCATTCATATTGCCTAAGACTCAGGGCACTACTGTTTTTTTGTTAGAATGCAAATTTCTGGAGCAGTGCCAGGGTTCAGTTTCTACTCCATGTTGCACATGCTCAGCTTTGTGTACACTGGAGACCTAAGACTACTCTCACAACACTGAAACGTGTGTTTGCAGGTCTGAGGCTGATATTTACAGCTGCCTCATGTGAAGCTAGCATTCGGTCATGCTTGTATTCCAATGGTACAGAACCTTAGTCTTTAAAGAGAATTTCTGCATTTACTGCACGTAAATGTTACTTCATCATATCACTTCAAGTTGTTGGAAAAACACTTGCAATATAATTTTATAACCCTATTTTCCAGTGCAGGCTTCAAAATGTCATTTTACAAGATTTGTATATGCTAAGAACTAACCCAATATAGCAAACTAATAAGAAAAAATAAATGCAGAGTCAAGTAGCAATCAATTACATTTCATTAAGAAGCTATTTAAATAGCCCATGAAATCAAGTCTTCGGCCCTCTGAGCAGATGGCCTTGAAAAGGTGAAACGACCTGTATATAATCACATATACAAACACAAAATGTCTCTTACATCTACTGTTATAAACCAAACACCACAGAAATGAAGTTATGGAGCCCAGTGTTAGTCCAAGACAGCCCATATCATAGGAAGGCCTACCTGAAGGAGGGATATACTCCTCCTCTGTGACTGTCCACGCATCACGTGCAGCCACCGAGCTGGTTCCTACCGCAGCACTGGTAATGGCTTCACCAACTGTGAACTGCAGTTCTATTTGTTTGGCCTGAAAAACACGTCCAGGCATCAGTGACAGTACCAGTTTAACAGACACCAAAACTCTTGGCACTTAATCCACAATCCCACAGTCCTTCTCCCAACTCCAATTTTCAGCACAAATCTGCAATCAGATCATATTTTGGTGAGGTTCTGAGCCACTGAAATTGATGGAAAAAGAGGTGATGTCAAACTCTCCAAAATGAAAGGTATAAGCTAAAATTTTCACACTTTTAAAACATACCTCCTACAAAGTATTCACTAGTCTCTGCAAAAGTTCAGTTCAGTGAAAATAAAACAAATGAAAATAAAACAAAGTTAGAAAGAGACTGCCAATGTTTAATTAAAATTAGTGTGGCCTTTTTATAGTATGTAGTAGTAAAAGAGTCTCCTGTAATTCCATCCAGAAGCTGATCTCTTTAAGAGATGCAGAAATCTCTTCACTTTAAAACAATTCAGACAGTACTTAGTTCTGCTTCACTGTCCTCCTTACACAATGCTCTGAGCCTTCAGGAACACGATATGCTGAACTTTGCCACTTTCTTGTCATTATTTATGATAAATCTTCAGTTGAAAGAACTGATTTTCATGCCTGCTAAGCACCTTCTAGATTGCTTTCTTTACTCTCTGGAAGCACAAAATACTCAGGCACTTGGAGATTTAAGCCCTTAGCTTCCTGTAATCTATGATAAATCAAGTTTTTTCAAGTATCCCTTTTTTAAAGGAAATTGTCATGTCCCCATGCAGTTACAATACAAAAACACAGCACTCCAAAACACTATTTTATATTTGTGTACACCGTGTTCCTAGTATTAAAAGTAGAGTCACAGGGACAAGTGGTTAACAGCTTCAAAGTGAAAGAGTAAGTTTAGATCACATATTACAAGAAATTCTATACTGTGAGATGGTGAGGCACTGGAACAGGCTGCCCAGAGAAGCTGTTGATGGCCCATCCCTTGGAAGCGTTCAAGGCCAGGCTGAATGGGTCTTCAAGCAACCTGGTCTAGTGAGAGGTGTCCTGCCCATCGCAGGTGGGTTGGAACTAGATGACCTCTAAAGTCCCTTTTAAGCCAAACCATTATGTGATTCTTGCTTGTTTGGTCACATCAGATTGAAGGACTCAGCAAAGAATGCCTGTCTGACACTCGACAGCTGCCTCTACAAGGCAGAATCCTGTGTCAATATGAGCAGAGAAGAAAGATATAAGAAGCTCTAAATGAAGAACAGTGAAACAGCTCCTTGATGATTTAATTTTGCTATATGGCAAATTGCAGTATGTATAGCAGCCCTGAAGTACTGTGCACTACAAAGATGCATATATTCCTATAAAGAAAAGCTTCTACTTCAAGTCAGTTTTATTAGTAGATGCAGTTCAGATAAAAAAGGTGTATTTCCATTGCATATTTTTAGGCTACTTTTGAAGGCCAAAGTACAGACCCATGGCCTCATTACTAAAAGTTCTTAAGATTTGACATATACTGTGTGTAAAGAAAAAAAAAACAAACAAAAAACCCCACATAATCCTCCCAAACGGGAATGCACATTTTTCTCAGACTGTGGCAAAGGCCTTGATTGGCATGCTTTTAAACTGTAAAAACATTTTAGCAGTCCAAAGTCTACCTCTGTTCTCTATTTCAAAGTAGCTTTGTAAAATCCAGAGATACTATTACAGAAAGACAGCTCCCCTCTGTAAACCTGGCTCTAGAGTATAAAAAAAGCACCCAAATAGAAATACTCACTTTAGTATAAAGGATAACACATTTACAGTGTCTCACCTCCACAGAATCCATTAAACCCTGCAACAGTAGCTTCTGGTGAGGAAAATCTTCATCTCCCACTGGTAAGTAACCTAATGTTTGTATTGCTCGTTCCTTCATCTTAAATACAAACAAAAAAACACCACCATCACATAACCCTCATGTAAGTCAAGAAGATACCTTTTAAACTCACTATTTCTCACTTTTACTGAAGTGCTGCATAAATTACCAGAAGTTATACATGCAGCTGGTTTTTTAGATTAATCAGTGCCTCTCTCTTCCGAAACACAGATCTCTGAGGATTACCTACAAAATGATCTCATTTTTCCTGCATTGTGGCCATTCATATTTTCATCCCTTAAACCACTTCTTACGAATACAGAAAGCACAAGTGTTCAACTGCTAGACAATACTGCAAAAACCCTTAGCCTAACTCTGACCCACTAAAGCCAATGACAAGCCCAATTTCCTTAAAAATTGAGGTTGGGCTTGGCAAGGAATACATATACCTAGGGACGAAGCAGTCAAAAAATGAAGAGGAATCATAACACCACAACAAAATCTTGCCTTATTTGGTTCCTTGCTGGAAGGGATTCGGGCCAATAAACTTTCAACAAGCTGTAGCTTTGTAAATCCTGTTCCTTCACTGGGGATTGGCAAGGGGCCATTCCTGCCAATCTCCCCAAGAGCTGTACAAGCAGCCACCATGAGGAAGGGAGAGGTGCTGTCCAGAAATGAACCTATAGGAAGAAGTAAAACAATGACTCAAATTTTGTACAATTATTTAGCAGTGGGCAGGCATTTGTATTTTATCCACGCAAGAAGCAAAGTATGTATCTCCTCTATAGCCAGTGAAGCATTATGCTAGAACAAAATCAAAGTGAAACGAGACACTGAGAGGAATTGAAGCAATGGCACAGCTCCTAATTGTGCTCTATGGGTCTATGAGTTAGACTCCACCTAGGTTTTGTTGAAAAGACTTATGTCCACACATCTAATCAGATTATATTCTTACAGGCTGTAAATTCCACCACAAAAACTGAACTCAAGATTACAGTATCTGTGGGCTGAGTACCTCAGAAAAATCCTCAGCCTGGAGCAAATTGAAAAAAACAACTGATACATGCAGCAACATCTTAGGCAGGAAGTTACCTATTGTCTCTGTTGTTGACTTTATAAGTTGTTCTTGTTCCGGCATGACTGTAGTGTTTGGTTGTTCTGTGTCATGTAGTTCCATTGTTCTGATTTTCCCTTTGGCCAAGTACCTTCCTACTGTAAATCCCAAAGCCAACAAGGATCCATGTTGGACCTCCGGGCTCTACAGACAACACCAACAATGCAAAAAAATCTCATTTTCAAAGTAAGTAACACTTTGCACAAGCACTGATTTAAAAACACATACGGACAAGCCAGACCAGAAGACAACCTGGAGAATGCAGAGTTCTAACACATAAGGTAACAACAGAGTTTGATTTTGCTAGTGCTCTCTCATGAACAGAGTCCTTTATGACAAAGTAACAAAACTTAGAAAAGGTTCAGATGGACAGATTAAGAATTTACTACCACTATTCACACTTCCAACTTACATTCCTTTGGTAGCCAGGCAAAAAAACCCAACCAAAAATAAACAAATAAAACCAAAGAAACCCAAAAAACCCAAAACCTGACTTCACAGTACAGACTTACAAAGGTGAACTAAGATAATTGTCTCTACTTAAAAACTGGACATAGTCAGACTAAGGGGACAAAATGTAGTCTTTGGACAAAGCAGAAAAGGGGAATTACTCTAGATTTGGTAGGCCACAAATGGTAAAACAATTATTACAATTAAATGCCAAGAATGTCAATTTCTCCAATGCTGATTTGGTGCTGAGACTATCTAATGATGATGTTAATTTCTACAGGTGAATTCTATCAAAAGGATTTTGTGCAGAAACAACACTGTGAGACTTAAATGCTACCTTAACTGAAACACCTGTTTTTTATCACGACCTTATAGAGAGTTGCAACAGTGCAACTGTGCTGCCAGAATAGGATCCTCAACCCAGTTTGGTCACCAGGGACTGTTCCCCGATATGGTCTCACTGCAGAGAAGCCAGCAGAAGATAGGTCTGCACTTCAGCTATCCATTCACATTGCAGTCCTTACTGAGCCACAGGGATCACCTCCACCTCTAGCTGTACTGATTCTACTGGTTTTGTACATTCACAGCAAATAGGAGTTCTGACTCAGATACTAAAAGACATGGGAACACTCTGCTTTTTTATCACGTCACAGTTCACATCACTCTTCTCAGGCAAGCTCTGTGAAACTTCACCTGTGGCCCCATGGGTGACTGGAGCAGCAAACAGTAGTGGAAGGCTGGGACCTGTCTGTGCTGACTTTGTGACAGGAGGAGCTGCATCCTACACAGAACTGAGCAATGACATGGCTTTGGCTCACAGGCAGAGCCTTCACAGATTCAAAATAAGTCATGTTTGTTAACTACCACAAAGTGATAAGTATTTCTTGTCACCATCTGAGGCTGTTACCTGCAATGTAAAATGGTGGCCCACTAAGTCCTTCAGAGAGACTTATACAAAAGCATTTTGGGGAAATACAACCTAGAAACGCTACTCCTTTCCCTCCCTTTTGGGATTCAAGACACACCAATACAGAAATCTGCCCAATTTGTTTTCACAATTCCTTTCCCATACTTGTAGTGGCAAAACGGAGAGACAAGAACAATGTGAAGGAGAAGAGCTTCTGCTTCTGGATGAAGGAAGGAAGGCAAACCCACTGTGTAGAGACATGCTGTCGAGGGCTGCGGAGCAGTCCATGTGGAGTGGGAGGGAAGACGCCACAGCCCTCACAGAGCACAAACCCCTGAGATAATGAGGACCCATGAGGCGACTATGGCTCAGGAGGGGAGTTGTTAAACATTTCCTTGGTTCTGTGGGCACCTGTAGATGCTCAAGAATAAGGAACTGGTAAACTGTTTGAAGTAGTGTGATTCACTACCACTCAATGGGACATGGCTATGTAGCTGCCTAAAAATGGTTAAATGCATGATGGTGCTTTGCTTGGGATGTGCCTCCAGGAAACCCTCCTATTGACCTTAACAACAGCTTCAGGGATTAATTTATTTAAAGATCTGTTCCACTCACCTACAACAAAAATCCCTTCTCATCATCCAGCTGGAAGTCAGCTAGTTAATTTTACACCCAGATTAAGGCTAATATGTCCTGGACACTCTGTGAGATTCACACACACAATCAGTTACATGACATGAGAAAAAACAAGAAGCAAACAAAGGAAAGTAGTTACATGGTTGTCTTTTGTCATCTTGATCAGCTGCTCCAAGGATGCCCTAAGCTCATCTCCAGACATAGTAGACAGCACTACAGAATAAAATAGGGCTGCAAGCTCACGCATTTCTTCTTTGTTAGTGTTCATCAGGCTCTGTGGGAGTTTGAAAAAACAAAACCAAACCATGAAATACGGAAGCAGCTTCTTATACAGTCTGTTCATAAAGAGCTTCAATATACAAAGACAACTGTCATGCAGCCAAACAAACAGTTCTTAACTCAGAAACAACTCTTTAAACCAACAGCATTGCCACTTAGTGAAAAAAAGCCCTCAATTTAGCAAAGCATTCACCACACTCTCAGCATTTCAGAGGAAGATGACCACTAGCCACAAGAGAGCCACCCACCAGTTCTGCATCAAAATACAATGATTGAATTCCTGACCAAATTTTGTCTTCAGCCCAGAGTTTTCACATTTTGTACCATATCAAGCTAAAAAAAAACCCCACACCCTAAACCCATTATTTCCCCAAAGCCACCAGAGGGTTCCACACCCTTGTCATTAAAAAAAGCCTCAAGAGGATTAAGCCTTTTAAATCCAACTGCAACAACAACAAAAAAGTGTCCAGGAAATCACAGTTCTCAATGCAAAATTTTCCACTTTGTAGCTGAGGTCTTGTATTATCTACAGAATTGTTAAAAAGTTGAATTTTGGAAGCCTCAGGTCATTTGTTATGATAATCTTACCTGTACCTGTACCAATTTGATGTATAATGCAAGAGATTCCCATGAAAAATTCATACCCAAATCTTTGAATGGCTTGGAGCACCACAAAGAAAGCAAAATAAGCCAAGCACACAAACAAACAAACAAGAAATGACCTCTGTCAGGCTCATGAAATGTAACATTAACTTCAAGCTTGCATCAGATCACAGATGAGTTCTATCAAACCCCTGAACCTGTTTCTTTCCCTTGGTAAGGCAAAAACACACAAAGGATGATTTATAACAGTATTTCTGAAACTAGGTGCTATCTGTAACCACCCCAGAAACTTAATTTTGCAAATGAACACCAGACCAAAGAAAAGAGAATGGTTTTCTACAAATGATGAGGAATAGTGAAAAGAAGAATGTTTTTAAGTACTCTCCTTTGCAGTTCATACCTGCATGTAAAAGATGTGATAAACTGCATACAGTCCAATGCAGCAGAGATGTCATCAGGAGAAACTATTAGAATACATTCAGTGTTTTTTTTACCTTGACTAACTATTTGTTTCTGTGTAAGAGCTTCCAAACCCCTAGATGCTTGAAGCAAATAATGAAAAAGCACAAAGGTGCCTGAGAAAAGAATATATGGAAGCACAATTCTCTTTGGCTTATTCCCAAGTAGGCTCCAGCTTACGTTTTTGTTCATTTGTTTGAGGCCAATAAAACCTCCACATAATGGCCTCTAAAACAATTAGGGATCTAATTAATCTTATTTTCTGAGAGGTCATTCACATCTTCCCACTGTAACATTTCCACTGTTAAACAATTCCTTCAAAAATCTGCAGAACTTTGTTTTCAGTTATGTTTTGCAGAGAAAACACTGGCTGACTATGCCAAGAGAATTGCTAATATAGACTACTCTGAGCATGAATGTCAATGAACAAGGTCAGTGTACAAAAGCAGTTACACCAAAGAATAAAAAAACAGTTTTTCCCCTCTGGGTACATATAACACCTCATGAGGTGTTGCCTCTAAGTAGAAATATCAGACTACAAATTAAGTGCATGAGTCAACATAATACTGTGATTCACAATGAGAAATATGCCAGACTTTGCTAATGCCAAATCCCCATTCATCCAAAAAAAATTTCCCCCCAAAACCCAAAAACCACCCAAACCAAAAAAAGGGAGCTTTCAATATACCTTTATCCAATCTATTTTGTCTACAAATCTGGTGGCTAGTTTTTCTGGATACACTGAAACAACTTCTAGAAGACAGTACATGACTGGCAAACCTAAAGAATAATTAAAGAATCATGTTATTAAACAGCTCCTGTATTTACAACCACCTAACAATCACTGATAAAAAAGGTTAAGAAGAATCAGGCATTTCAAAGCATTCCTTTACAATTCACTAGGGATAACAAACAATACAGAATAATAGGGTACAGTATTTCACAGTAGTATTAGGGAAACTCATAACAGCAAACACTCTGGCAGCAATTTGTTGCAAAGGCACTCAACTGTTTTAGACTACACTTGTGGCAGAGAGGCTATTAGAGTGAGGAAGACAGAGCATTCACTGATGATGGAGCTGTTACAGACAATGGCTTCACAATTTTACACTATTATGTCAAATGATGCTGCAATTTTACTGCCCTTCTTTCTCCCACCTACACAACAGCATAGAAGAAAACAAGTTTAAACTAAAGAGTATATAGTCCCTGTTGCAACTCTGCAACTGCTGCAGCCAAGATCAAAGGCAGCTCATTTCTAGTAAGAGAAGACATTTTTTTTCTTCAGGATGCCGCTCCACACAGCTTCTTACCTCCAACACCAGCTAAGAGCTGCTGAAGAAGGCCAATATATACATGCACAGGGTTGGTTTCTGCACTTTTTGAAGAGGAGGAGGAGGAGGAAGAGAAAGATATCTGGTTGCCAGACATGAGGTTTCTTATGTAACGTCCAATGGCTGGAGCATGATCTTGCATATCTGCCAAGCTCTGTGAGGTTGGCACCACACCAGCACTGTGAGCAAGACACATCCGCAGATACAGAACTATCTAAGCAGAGAAGATAAAAACACAGGATGCTGAGGGCATGAGTACTTGAAAAAACAGGGAGGAGGAGAAAGAGCAGGGAATATGCTATATTTAATGTAAACAAAACTAGGCGGTTTCTTCTTTAAACAAATCTAGACAAAAGAGTCAGTATAGAGACAGGAACAAACAGAAAGCGTAACAAATTTTAGGACCAGGTTCTACAATACATCTGTGTAAGCAAACAACCCTACAGTGCCTGCATCACTCTCTAAAGATTAAATCATGCAGACTTTTGGTTTATCATCAGCTGATGCAACCTCCTTGCAAAGCAGTTCAGTCTGTACCCTAAACCCATTTGGTAAATGCAACCCAACACATTGGTAACACAGATTTCACTTCCCCATCTAAGTTTGCATCTAGAGGTCTCCAAAGCCTGGGAATCTGCTACGAAAGAACAGCCTCAAGAAGCAAAATGGGAGTTTTGCACAGGACCGCCAGTTCCTCCCTCTGACATGCTCTTACATTAAGTATGCCGCAGAAAGCAGCAGAGCAACCCTCTTGGGAATATTCCTCCCAGCCACCCATGAAAATCCTGTTCAGACTGCCATTTAAGGACTAAGGATGGAGAGTTAGTCCCAGTACCTGTTTAAAAGAATTTTAGAATTTAGGTGACTCATGGCAGCTGTTAGCTTCTTGCAGTGTATTTTAAATAAATAATAGTACACGTATTTAAGGAAGTAAATCCACACAATTACCTCTCCAAATGTGGCAGGATTAAAAGGCAGTGCTGCAGTTCCAGTCATATATTTAGCTGGGGTTTTCATTCGGTGAGAGGCCTAAACAACAGAGTATATTACGAGTGAAACATTCAGACCCATAACAGCAGAGATGTTCAAAATGTCAATGAATTTTTGCTGATCTGACTGCTAATCCTCCACTTAGCAACTGAAAATGTACAACAGCTCTGCAACAAGAAGGGCACAATGCACTTGGAAATAGTACAGCTCAGATTGATCTTCTTTGCATACCTATCAACTCAGAAAGTGGAAACCCTGAATTCCTCAGAGGGAATAGTAGGGGAGGCTGAAGAAGCACAATGCCCTTTCTTCTCTTCAGGAAAAAAGAAGGGCTTTAGAATTTAAAAACAAATTACCTCAGACTTTGAAACTCTGAGGTGCTCCACTGATAGGCAGTCAGGAAGCTCTGAGACAGCAGCTCTGCCTAGAGAGGCTGCAGAGCAGCCAGGCTTCCCCAGCACTGTGAGGGGGGTGCCCTGTGCTGCAGCAGCCAAGTCCAGGGAGTCTCTCAGATCCTGCAGGTGGAAGGCTGATGCAGCAAATGAGCAACAACCTTCCATGGAAATGTTAGCATGACAAGCAGGAATACTCCATCCGAAAAACACCCAAACAGGAGGTTTCCAGCGAAACCCAGTACAAATGTTGCAGAGGAGCATGTATATATTAAATAGGCAGCATGAGCACAGGGATTCAGCCAGGCAGCCTTGCATCTGAATAAACACACACGGTAGCTGCAGATGTCAACAGATCCTCACTTTTCTTAAGATGCTGAGATCTTCTGCTGCACTGTAATTTCAATGTCATTCAGAATCATTAAAGAAAACCTGCATTAGTGAACATAAGGTGACTCCCTTGAAGAATGGGTGTCCCACCCACACTCAGCACATTGGACCTACTCTTCCACATATACTGTCTTGCAGAGGGCAAGAAGGATCATGCTAATCCATGCAGGAAAGTCATTCTGCATCTCAGCCAGCTGCACCAAGCAATGCATACAGATTTCTCAAACATCTCCAACACTCACTGAGTGATGATATGTGAAAATTCACACTTTGAGAAAACTAACCGAATAAATCCACCTCCGGGATTTTGAAATACACCTTCAGTCATTTAAGGAAGATCTGAAAAGTGCTCAAAAATGTTTGGTTTGTTTTTTTTTAATTCCCTCATGAGTGAGGCAATCGTGCTTTTCTCAGCTGTGATTAAATTACACTGATCCATAGTTATTTACTGACATTACAGATTGTTAAGAAAAAAATCCCAATTACCTACAAGGGGATGGGCATTTAATAGTGCTATCTAAAACTCCATTTTGGTTTCTAATTTTTTTACACACATATTTAAATAACCAGCATTTTGGACAAAACATAGTTCTCCTGAAGTTTAAAATACTTCATATACTAGCAGAGTACATCACCATGAGAGCATACAACATTTTACAAGAAATCTCTCAGGTTTAAGAGGTCTGCTGTTGCAGATCTCTTGCAAAACCAGACATGCTCCAACATTACATATTTATGACATTTTTTTAGAAGTGGAATATCAGACAAAAAATAGTGATCTCCACATCTTTATAGCTAATAAGCCTACTATAGCTACTATATACAGAAGTGTGCAACACAGACTGTATTTTAACACCTCTTTAGATGAGCTCTCAGTGCAAACAGTAAGGGTAAAATGAGTGCCACATTTTTTGGCAAATCATTTCACTGAAGTCAGGAAAGGGTATTTACATGACGATTATGTCCATAAACTGCAGTGAAGATGAAAAATTAAACCTTTAAGTCAACAAATTAGACTTCTTTACTTGTTCTAGTATCTCCTATACCATATAATCTTTTTTCTGTTTCATGCTCACTATTTTTCTTGGGCCAAATAGAAAGTGGGCATCCTGTGCCTTCAGAACACGTTTGTGAGCAAACTGTGTTTATGAAATATGCTGGATTATCAGCCTTGAACCCTAGATTGCCCATGCAACACATCATTTGCAAAAATGGCAACAAAAACCCCATTCCTAGTTAAAACATCTGCCTCATTACTTCACACTTGGATCTCCTGCAATTACTGCCAGCAGGAAGTAACACTGAGTCACTTGGCAGTGCAATACTATGTGTGATCTTCACTGTGATTTTTGCTAACTTTATTCCTCGAGGCAGGTGAGGGAGACAAACACAGGGAAGGGAAGACCACACTTATCACATGCCTGAGCCTCAGGCATATATTTGTCATTTATTGGGACAGAAGCACTATACCTTGTCTTGAATATAAAGAACCATTTCAGGGAAGGAAGGCATCTGCTTCCCAGAACTCTCCTTTTCATTTTTTCCAGAGAATGTTCGCAGTACCCGCTGGGCTTCTCCATGTACCTCCTCCCGCCTTTCAAAAGAAAAGATGAAAAAAAGACATTATTTGCACAGAATAAATGGCCTCTAATGATCAGTAAGGTATGTTGGGAAGCTGGCAGAGAGAAAACAGTTTTTAAATGAGATGTGGGGGGATTTTTTGAAAGGAAAGGAGAAAAAAAATCTTGCATTAAAACTTGTAGTGATTGGTTTATTTTATAGAGGGGAAAGAAAAAAGGACAGTAATGAGTGCCCTCTGCAAAACTGTCTGGATGAGCTCAGTTCTGCTGCTCTTATACCCTTCTAGCACTCACCACCAGTTCCTCATTCCCACATCTTTGCTTTCCTATCTGCTACTTGTCCCTATCACTTCCTACAGCCAAGCTTCAGCTAATACCTACCAGCGTTATCATTACCTACTTAACAGCATACATAACTATTTCTGAAACAGTGCTGACACTGCAATGACACAGCTGTTTGTTGCAATTATCTCATTCGCTCTCCTTAGTTACACAATAGCTACTTACATCAAAAATCAAGCAATTAAAGTAAGTTGGAAAAAACCACCACCGACATTGTAGTAACAGAAAATGCAAATGAAACAACTAGTGTAATTTCACAAGTTACCCACTCCTCAGCAGAGTGCAGCAACTCAACTGCATGCTCTTGACTCTTCACAGACTGATAGAATAATTTCGTAAAACTCATTTCAGTTAATGCATTTCTACTTTGCAGTTGCAACTGATCATAAACCTGAAGTGCTTTAGTGAGAATAATTTATCTGAAACAAGAGAAACAATCCAAAGCAAAGGCTATTGTGAGAGCACTGTAACAGCTCTCCGCAGAACTTCCAAGAATGTCCCTATGTAAAGGTTATGTTCCAAATGATCATATTTGATTTTCTGTGAGTCATTTTTGTGCAAACTCACACACACACACACACATATTCATATTTAATCCAAATATATGTTGGATGCAATTGTATATGTGAAATAACTTAAAAAAGGAAAATAACTTACGGATCTCCTGCAGCTAACAGGAGTAAGTATCTGGAAGGGATATGATCTGGAGGGAACACTGTGCTAGCAAATTTCACAGCCACTTGACGTACTTGAACTTCAGGCTTAAAGGGAAAAGACACAAACATATGGTTGAGTTTTAAATGACAGCAGTAATGACTTGCACTCATCACTTTTACATCATCAGTCATCTGTTTTGTCCTCTGGTACCAACATGACTCAAAGAGTTTAGACATTTCGAGACACTATTCATGCTGACTCTGTATATGGCACCAGACAGGGAAAAGAAAAGCTAGCTTCTCATATGCACACAAGTAAGGAATGCACTGTTTAATTAAATACATGTGCATTTTGGGGAAATCATAACTCAGGGTTATCACCTATTCTTGGACAACTCAACTATTCCATACAGGCAGCTTTGAAATTAAGATAACATATATCACCTATCCACAGAAAACAGAGCTTAGGAGAAGCATGGACAGAGATAGAAAAGAAACAATAGCTCAGGGTAGTCGTTCTCTCTGTAAGGCACAGAGGATCTCAAAAAAAGGTATTGCCTGGAGACCTATATCCCTTGAGTGAAAGTGTCATCAGCAGGAAAACAATCTCTTACACTAAAAATACATATACCTCCACAGTCAGCAGGAGTACCCATGCAAACATGGAGTATACAAAACCCACTCTTTTTGAAAATCCAAACTTCTGGTGTATTCTGAAAGTAAGAGTCAGTGAAGTGTGGTTTAATCTAGACTAGTGTTTTATGGCTGAATTCCTGGGGATGTTCCCCAGAGTCATATGTCAGAAACCACATAGCCCACTGAAACCCCACTTAGCAGTGAATGATCCTTTCTACTAAACTCTTGCTGTCCCAAAGTATTTCAGAAGATACTATCCTTGAAGCATCTACTTCTCAGTTTCCTTGGGAGAAAACTAAAAGAAACACATAATGCAATTCTAATGGATTTGGTTTTTTGCTAAACAAAACACAAATAGAGGACTGCACTGTCACCACCCTTGCAGTCACTGAGGCATATTAAAAATATTTCACTTGAGCATACACACCTCCCCTTCTCCAGACAGGCCAATACATTCAGTAAGAAAAGAGACCTGTTCCAAAACCAGCTAACAGGAAGTGTAAGGAAACAGGAAAATAATTAATAGCTCTTTTTTTAAGGTATGTAATTTTGACTCCACTGAAAATACCTTTATTAAATACGAAGCTACAAGAGCTTCCATCAGGGTACGCTGGGCTCCTTCCAAGTTACTGTATGCTCCAACCATCATAGACAATGCCTCCTGAATGGCAAGCCTAGTATCAGCATCTTCCTGCAGTATAAAACCAAGAGTTTTCACTTTACAGAGTGTAGTGTCAAGAATTAAGCCAAACCAGCAAAAAACATTAATGATTCCCCAAATCCCCAGCAGCACCTACCTTGCATAAAGCTTCAAAAAACTGCTGTACCAGTGCTATATCCTTGGTAAAGAGCTGAGGCATTCGGCTGAAACAAGATATTTTAATTCATTAAGTTTTTGGTTCTTTCAATTGAAATGCTTCACATTTCATTGGTCTTCCCCTCATCCTACATTTTAACTGTCAAACAATCAGAGCAAGCACAGAAAGTTTGCCTTACCTCACCATATTCGCCATGAAGCAGCACACTCTCCCTCCCTCAACACAGTTTGGAAAGTGAGACATTCTACATACAACGACTTAGATCACCAGCACATGACAGAACATGCCACTTGTCCAGCTTCATGGCCTCTGGTCTTCCCTGTACATTCCTTAAATTTATGTTTCTGGCAATCCCAGAAGTGAAATTATTTCTTAAATTCTGTGCATATTTCATGAGCTGCCATTAATCACTGGTAGAAAAACTATCAGCTAAAACATACTTTTTACATCTCTGGAGGTGCCACAAGAAGAATGCTTTTGTCTGCACCATGCACTCAACTGCAAAACTGGCAGGTGGCACAAAGCTTGCTGATGATAAATTAATTGATTAGTCTGAAAAAAAATCACTCAATGTCCCACTGCTTAAACAGTGCTTCAGTTACCTGGAGAGCTTTCCAACCGCTGAATATGCCATTGACAGCAGTTTTGAATCCTTGAATGACAGAACAATAAATAAAATTCAGCAAAACCAGAAATACATGACAGCATATCTTTTATAATTAAACATATGCTTTAAAGCCTGTCTAGAGAGTGCTCAAACAGGCTTTCATGGAGAAAGGATCCTGAAACATAAAATACTCCTGTCCGAAAATAAAAGCACTGTATAGGATAGAGACAGCACACTTTTCTCAAAGAAACAGAGCCATTGCAAAGAGTGGCAAAATGGGGCTGCCCATGTGTTCACCAACTCAGGCCAGAAGATCACATTCAATAGTTCCAGTCAAGCAGCAAGAGGTTCAAAGCTGCAAAAGCAGTTATCAGCAACATCGGCCCTTTGTACGGTGTATGTAGGAGTTATCATGGGGAATTCGCCTTCTGAAATTGCACTGCAAACACCCTGTCAGGCCAGACTGGCGTTTGCAGTTCTGGTTGTTAACACCCTTCCTTCCCATAGCATTACCACCTCTGGACAGGTAGGATGGAATCTATTACAAGCAGGCCCACACAGCTGCTTCTCACAACAGGATAGATATCCAGAGCAGAGGTCCCTGTGTGCTAGAGTGAAACAGCAGGTAGATGCTACTCTGGTCTTGCTCTTTAGATCCTCAACACTATTACTTCCTTAGACTTTGCAAATGGTGTCCAACGTCCTATCCACAGATGTTGAACAAATAGAAGTTTTCATACATAGTCTTTTAAAATATTTGCTTCTCTTTCAAGACAAATTCTTAAAAAGGAATCCTTTTGACAGCTATCTCAGTCAACCACCTCAAAAAGATTCATCAGGTTTTATCAAAGGTATTTGTCTTTTCCTTGTATTCATCTGAAGAATTATAGTAAAGAACCTTCCATCTTACCTCTTTGTATTCATTGATCAGCTTTGTAAGTCCATTTAAAAGCACTGGACCTAATGGCTTTATTTTACTTTCTGGACAACTGCAATTAGAGACACCAACAAACAAAAAGTTATCTTTTGTATCCCTTAAAAGTATCTTCTCTAATATCATCTGTCCTAGTTCAGCAAGTG
>VWZD01002711.1:2997-14728 GCA_013396695.1 Sakesphorus luctuosus
TGATAGGTAGTGATTGCAACAGCAGGATTTCACAACATTTCAGTGGAAATTATGGAAAAGGTAATTTTACTTTCCTCCCCACAGTGTTTCTTGAGAACCATTCTAAGTGCCATGCAGGGAAAAATGTAGGGATATTTGGCTGGCCATAGTTTTTTTTTGGAGGAACTTCTCACTGTACTTGTGGTGACTCAGATCTGATGGATTGGGATGGGCTGCTGTAAAATAGGGGAAAGTAGCCAATATCAGTGATATATTGTGGGAGAATTCATCCTTTTATCTTATTCTTTGTAACAAACAGTAGGTTATGTGGCAATATTTGAAATTGGTGTGCATTGATGTTTGGTTTGGCTGAGACAGAGTTAATTTTNGGGATACTGTGCTGTACCAAAAATCTGGAGGGAGTGAGCTGGAGTGAGTGTTTGTTGCTCAGTGACTGGCTGGGCATCAGCCAGTACTTATTCTGTATTATCATTATTATTGTTGTTGTTGTTGTTGTTATTTCCCCCTCCTTTTTCTGATCTAATTAACTGTTTTAATCTCAACACATGTGTTTTCCCTATTTCTCCCCTCAGAGAGAGCAGGGAGGGGAAAGTGAGCAAACAGCTGTGTGGTGTTGAGCTGCCTGCCTTGTTAAATCACAGCAGCAACTGGTCAGCTTTGATTAACAATCCTCAATGAATACTAACAAGGGAAAAGATTAATGTAAATTATGGGAATTCTGCAAGAAGGGTTAACTAGACATTCAAACAAAGAGAAGTGACAGGCAGGATCATCACTTTTTTTTTCCAGCAAGAAGGAAATGGGTCTGTACCAAGCAGAGAGATATTTTTTAATCAGCATGAAAAGGATACCTGAGCTCAGTGGTAAATTAGGTTACCTAGTGATAATGAGCAAAAGTGAACAGGATAATAAATCAAGCAGAGTGCAAGTAACACTGTCTAGATCAGATTGCAGCTTGGGGAGGATAAGAACAAACTGAATTTTGATGAGAGACATTTCTGTAGAGTGCAAGAAGCCATACTGAAAAGCTTCTAGGATTCCACTGAATTCTAACTTCATTAGTAACTGAGAGACAGAAATCCAGACAGCCATTTGTAGGCAACATCCTTAATAAGATATGGAAAGGAGATAAGACAGTAGCATATACTGGGAGATTTATGTTACCTGTCCATCCTTTTCGATTACTTATGCACATTCTCAGACTGAAGGAGAAACTTTCATTGCCACCATAAATTATAACCTTACAAAAGTGTATATATCCTGGCATTTATACACCCTGAGCAACCCTACACCCTTGGAACTGTTCCCTTCATCTCCTTGAAACTTCTTGTGGAGTTAAGTTTGACCTGGTGTCAGTGGCAGACATGGGATGAGAAGCATAATCCTGAGTCAACCTCATTAATGCTCATGTCTTGGTCTGCAGCCTCCAATCCTCCCCATCAGCAAGGATACAGGTACCTAAGAATCCAAGGATACAGGATCCTCAGAATACAAGCTTCCAAGCACTGCAGAGAACCATACTCAACCTTCTATAAAGTCTATAATAAGGGTTTGTTACTTTCCAAGGTGGAAACCCACAACATTTTCTCTCCTCAACCATAGGAAACATTAAGATTTGAATGCTTTTATTGATTTGTCTTGGAGATCTGTCTTCTTTCGGTGTTTATGTACATGATAATTCATTTTAAGGGCATTTTTTTTTTCCATCAGCATTACCAATAACCCCAAGCCCCTGAAATCTATCCCTCAGGAGGGAAACAGAATATGAGATAAAGAGCAGAACGTTTTATTTCTTTATGTATGCATTTATTCATTAGTTTATTTAGAATCACATTTAATTATTTGAATATTTAGGAACATATTTTGCTCAGGAAAAAATGTTGTTGTTTTTTTTTTTTCCCAAATTGCCTCCAAGTAAATCAAATATTGAACAACTAGAAAGATCATCTACACTTTAAATAATGGATAATTTAATTTTTAAATAATTTGCTCTTTTGCAGAAGCCTTTGTAAAAATTTTTTATAGTTTGGAGTGCAGATAGTTTAGAAATAACTGTCTGTATATAATCATGAGAATGCTTGGAGAGCTTTCATTTTATTTTCAGCAGGTTTCTTGTTCAGTCTTTGAGAAGAATTTAACTAGATCAATGTGATTTTATATAAAGTTTTTAAGATTACACAGCTGAAGCAAATTGAGAGGAATGGTTTAAGATTTGACAGAAAATCAAGATGTGAAAAAGTCCATGAATGAGGATGTTTATCAACTGCTCTGAAAGAGCAGACTGCATTTCATCTATACTTCTCCTCAAACCTCAGAGCCTCCTGCAGCCACACAGCGCTTTGAGTGTCTGATCTTACCCCAAAGATCATGAAATACTATTACATTTAGCTGCTGCAGAGAAGAAAGGATATTATTTAATTTCCTCAAACTCACCAAGGAAAGTAGTCAGGCCTCAGGAAACAGCCCAGGAGCAGAATTCAAGAAAGAGAAACTCCCCCTTTCAATGTGCAACTGCTCTCCACCCCTTCCAGGGACTACTGTAAAATCTTACTCCCTATTTTTCTAACATTGTGTTGGGGTTGGGAAAAGGAGAATAGAAAGGAACTAAAAGTTCATAATAAGTTTCTATGTCAGTATTATACACTGGAAACACTAAATTCTTTCTTTCCTGGGTGTCTGAACCTTCAGAAGCACCTGAGCACATTTGGTTTGTGATATCCTCTATGACATAGGAAAAGAAATCAGAATATGTGTATGCTCCTCAATGGCAGTGACATCAGGTCATGAAATGGGAAAAAATAATATGTATATTTTTCCTATATCTGCTCTGCTTATCTCTTGAAAACAAGGTTTATAGGAAATGCAGGGAAGGATTAGAAATCATAATATCTGTTAAGGCTGATAAATTTTGCAACACTTTTCTAAGGGGAAGAAAGCACAGAAATATTGTATACAGTCTAGCGAGTTACTAGAGACAAAGAGAGTAAAAAAAAAATTAACTTTTTTTTTGGTGTTATTTCCTGTTCTACTTCTTTCTGCCTGTTTTTGATTTAAGGTCCTGTCCCTTCCTCCCTGCTTGAGTAAGGAACGATGTCAATCAAGCTAGACTTAACAGCTCAAAATAGGTACTCACAAAAGGTAACTAAAAAGAAAGAATATGTATTTTAGTTAAAGTAATTAATTAAGGATGTGGAACCAATTGCTTGTATAAGAGAATCTGATTATTTATAGTTGGATAAAATTAGAAAACATACACTGTATATTATGGGAAAATAGCAGAGTTTAGATGGAATTATTTTTATTTTAACCAAAATCTTACTATTTTTGCTCAAGTTGCTATAGTTTATTATTCCAATATCAACAGGTAAATAATACTTAATAAAGTAAGGATAGCTTATCTCCCAAATATCCAGGCTCTTTATTCTGTCATTCCTCCTTCAAGTTGTATATAGGCCTTTCACTGCTGTCCATAAAAACATGAGAAAGAAGCTGAAATCGCACACCAATAAAGCAGTTTCTGCTTTTCCAGGGCTGTAATGTTTTACTGCATTTGATCCATGTGCTCGCTGTCTGTCTCCCCTTTTTAAATAGTGCTGACCCACAGACCTGTGTTATTGAAGTCTCAGCCTTTCCAAGACTCTCTGAACTCTGAGATATTCTTTCCTTATCTCTCTGCTGGTTCCTCATTCCTGCAACAAGATTTCTCTTCTTGAATTTTCCACACTGAACTCCTTCTTGAGCTTTTTGTTCAACCTGCTCCCTATTAAGGAAGAGAAATTGGAATTCACAGAGGCTTGTTTATTTGCAGAGGATGAATCTGAGGACAGAACCATCCTAAGATGCTGTTAATCTTTTTTTAGGTATTTGTTCTTGTGTTCATTATCAATAAATTAAATACTTTTAGCCCTGAAGAGTTTTTATATCAAGAGGTTTTTTAAAAAAAACCTCTTTTGTTTCCATTTTAAAAGTATTGACCAAAACCAGGAGAATAAAACTGGTAGAAAACCAAGTTAGTAATGAAGGCTTAACACAATTTGCATGTTAATAAATCCATTGGTCATACTTTTAACTGTGAAGGTTTAAGATTTTCTGATTCGAGCCTGTGGAAGACCTCATAAGGAACTAGATAGTATATTTGCATTTTTTGTGATTTATATTATATTTGTTCATGTATATCTCTGAAAAAAAAAGGTGATTGCCACTTAGATTTCCATAGTGCTTTTAGTATGTTCTTTGCTACACCTCTTTTAAAACTTCTCAGGAAATTAAAGGGTTTTGTATACCATGATATGTCACAATTTACATGCCCGCTGGCAGGCTAAATGATATTTACCTTGTCAAACCAGCGAAAAACATGCATCTCAATTCACAATACAAGAAAATACTGACAGATGCTTGAATTAATTAGTCAGTATTGTCCACCACAACAAAGATGAGTAGAAAACAACCAGAAGCACAGGTAAGAAACACTAACTTAGTAATAGGTTCTGCAGTAAATAAACTTTTTTTTTCACAGTGCTATATTTACAAAATAATCTACTTTATGAGATCATAGTCATGTTTTGTGAGGAGGTTTCTTTTGTTTTGGTTTGGTTTGGTTTGGGTTTTTTTTGGTGTGTTTTTTATTTTTTTTGTTTGGTTTTTTATTTTTTGTTGTTGTTTTGGGTTTTTTTTTCCATTTTTACTCCCGTAGTGAATGATTTTAAAAGCAATATTTTCTTTTTACAAGAATTAAGTTTGTTTTTTTAAGGAAGAATGCTGAAAATTAGAACATGACTTTACAGTACTGTAAGTTTAATAATGAGAATAGGCTGTTAGATCACTCTTCTTACAGCTAATCTGTAGTTAAAATTCAAAGATTTTACAGGATATAGCTATTAACAGCCAAATAATTAGGAATGTGACTCTGAACAGATGCGAGATACTTTTGTTACCTTAAATATTAAAAAATTTGTACAAAAAAGGGCTAATTTCCTTGAGGCTAGGAGTTGTTTTCCAGGGAGTTCCAGGCAAAAACTTCAGGCAAGCATGTGAACAAGTTCCCAACTCTTCACTTACAGGTTGGAAATTCACAAGATGTATTGCACGTGAATTCTCTGAGCATCCATCCTTTTTCTCCTGCAGGTGGCTCAACACTGCAAATTCTCTACAGCCAACAGCATGAGGTGTCCCATTAACATCATTTTAATTGTGATAATTAAGGATGTTGAATGCTTTTCATACCCTGGAATCATGATTAGGTGGTGGTGCAGAAGTTTTTCTTCAAAGCAAGTGTGAAATGAGTAGTGCTGGTTCCCAGCTGAGACACCTTGATAGGGGTTTATTTCACATTCCTTTGCCAAGTGTCTTTCCTTCACCCTGGGGAGTAGGAGCAAAGAAGTGAAGAAATGAAAACCAATCCGAGAAAAAAAAAAGACAATGGCAAATACACAAGGACTTGCACATTTTTTCAGGTCTTCTGGATGTTTCCTTTCTTCCCCCCAATCCCTTTGTTTTGCATCTTGGTCCATCTCCAAATCCAGTTTTATTCCATCTCTGTCTTCCCTTTCTGTGTTTAAACTTTTCCGCTTCTTGGGATATATCCTGTGAGTCTCTTATATGATCTGTTTTGCCACATCTACTTTAATTTCAGGAAAGCATTTCCAGAGGATTAATTGTAATCTGCATTTCCATGCCAATAACAGATGTATGGCAATAGTGATTGTGAGGGATTAAAACATATTCAGTTAAGAAAGACTTACAAAATTAAAGTTCTAAACTCTACAGAGTCTGTAATGAGTATTTACAACTCTTTTTTTTTAACATATATTTCATTTTCCCAAACTCTTACTGAACTGGCAGAATCATTTGAATAGCAAGAGTCCCAGCAAGAGGAAATCTCTTTGAAACACAAGATTCTTTCTAATCAAACTTAACACTCTGAAGCCAAGGGATTTAAACTGTAGCATAAAGTAAGTGTGAGTCTCCCAGATAATTTGTAGATGAAAACATAGTACATGTGATGTTTTGATGGCAGATACAAAGACAGGCAAATTTCCAGCTCAAGCAGATACATTTAAAAGCTTATAAACCACTGCTAAAAAGGTATAAAAGAGAGCTGCTGAATATGTTTTTAAAAAAAAGTTTTTTGTACCTAACAACATGACACAATCTAATTATTTATTAAAAACAAAACCCAAACCACCAATGTTCTGAAGTTTGGAAAACAAATCCTGAAACTTGGAACAATTCTTTGCATTGAATAAACTTATTTTTTAAGATCCCGTCAAGCTAAAGACCGCTATTGGCAGCTTATTTATAAAAACTGTCCCAAGGTTTAACAGCTTGAAATGTTCAGCTGGAAAGTGTTTTCACGAAAAATTAAATTTTTGGGAACTTGTTTGATAAATTTTCATTTGCAAAAACAAATAAAAGTAATAAATACTGAAACTGTGAAAACATTTATTTTTCAAATTTTGTGGACCTGATTTTCTTTTTTATTTGTTTGAAGATATGTTGCTTTGGAACATATCTTTCATCATGAATTCCTATACATTTTAGCGAAGCATATTTACTCTGATGCAGGAAGCACAACCAGATCCAGGTTCTGACAGACATATTTCTCTCACTGGACATTTTAATTTTACATTGAAAATAAGTTAGTGAAATGTAGGCATTTTCTAAAGAGCTAGAGTTCTTACTTAAGCCTAGATCAGGCTAAAAGTCCCAGGAAATTAGCTGTAAAAAAAAAAATAGTTGCCTGTCATTGTGTTTTATACGTCAAGTGCATGAAGCAACGTGATCGTACACAGTGCCTGACACTATGGATGAGATCTCTGCTTAATATATGCATGGTAAGTTATGCAAATATATTGTAAGTGAATATTCTGGTCCCTAAAAAGACAGGAAATATGCTTTGAAAGGAAGAGCCCTGAGGAGTCCAACTAGTCATGAATGTGTCTGGGGCAATGAAAACCTCTGAACTGCAATAATACCCAGTTTGGAGAGTTTTTCTCTCCGTGGAGGTCTGTAAAGGTTCCTCTTCTGCCCATTAACTGCACAGAAACAAGAGCACTAATTTCACAGAGGCTGCTTCATTCCAGACATAAAAGTAAATGGATGTTGGATACCAAGATTAGATGCTCTGGATCGTGTTACGCCTTTAGTATTTCCATATGACTTGTATCTACAAACCTAGTCTTTTTTCTACAGCCTGTGGGTTTATGTCACTAATGTAGAAAGGAGATTATGTAAAGGAGAAAAGTTAACAAGTTGCAATTTTCTTTTTTATTTTTTTTACACAGTGAAATTGGTGGGTTTGGGAAGTGGGGTCCTTTTTATATTAAAGTATGTACCAGTAAGGAAAATCATCCTTCCCTGTGCAATCCCTGCCTTCTTTCTCTCCCTGCTCCCAGCAGAGGGAAAGGCACAGCAAGATGACTGTGTCTGCTACTGGTGTTCTTTAGACAGGCAAACTATTAAGAAGATATAACTCATCTTTGTCTGAATGAATTTTGTAATAGGTCCCTGAGACGAGAACAAAGCCTGTTTTCCTAAAGGGACTGCCTAAATAATGGCACTGCAGGTGGGCCAACACACACACAGGGTATAAACAGCACTAAAAATGTGTAAAGAAGTGTGGAGGCTGACTGCTACTCCTTGTACTCATTCACAAGATGAATTGGTGAATTAAAATCTCATTACCTGTGTTACATTGTGTAGCCTTGTTATGTGCAATTATCAAAGACAATTTGCTGCTGTAACTTGATGATCAAATCTAAGGAGAGATCCTTCAAAACAAAAATTGTTAATACCACGAGCTTCCGGATTATAAACTAGGTGTAATTTTCCAATGTTGTCATGATACTGTTTCTAAATGCCTGTCCTTTCTTATGCAGGTGTGCAATCATAAGTCAAAACTTGCCTTCACAGAATTGAAGGCAAAGAAGATTAATCTATTTTTGTGTTAGCTCAAAGTCTCATTTAAGACACTTAATTCAGTTAGTGAGTCAACATTAAAGAATGGGAAACAGAAGTCATATTTGAAATCTGATTTTTATTTACACTAACTCTGAAGGCCCTTATGAATACTCAGAGGAAGTACACCGCCTTTCATAAAACTGGCACTTGAACGCTTTATTTAAACTGTAGGACATCTGTATTGGTGTAAGAATAGTCTCAGGTCTGAATTCAGAACAAGACCAGAGAAAAGAGTACTTTCCCACCATCGTAACTGGCTTCTGAATGCAAGGTTTGTAGAATGGAATGGGTTATTATGATCAAAATTGCACGAACTGAGAAGAACATCTTATCCTAACTCAATATCCTTCAGAATAATAACCTTTGGAGTTACTTCCCTTTAATCTAAAAAAAAGTAATATTGCCTGAACTATTATATCAAATGCAGGAAACCTTACAAAGCACATCCTCATATACTTCTCACAAAGGCATTTTGTGCCTTTCATTTTATTTATTTATTTATTTTTTTTTTTAAAAAATCAGCAATGAGCTGTTAGAGTTTAGGAAAAGTCTTATATTCAGGTACAAAACAGGGCTCCAAGAGAGATGAAGAGACAATTTTTACAAGGACATGGAGTGACAGAAAGGAGGGGGTGGTTTCACACTGACAGAGCACAGGTTTAGATGGCATGTTAATGAAAAATTTCTTGCCTGTGAGGGTGGGCAGGCCCTGGCACAGGGTGCCCAGAGAAGCTGTGGCTGCCCCATCCCTGGAAGTGTCCAAGAGCAGGTTAGACAGGGCTAGGAGCAACCTGGGCTGGTGAGAGGAGGTGAAACAAGATAGTCCTTAGGGTCCCCTCCAACCCAAGTCATTGTGATTCTAAATAATGATAAAGGGACTTGGTGGCTCTTGCAAGGTCAGCGCTGATCCTTTCTTGGCAGCTGGAGAAACTAGTGGGCAGGTGTGGCAATCTCCAGTCCAGGTGAGCCATGAACGTACAGTCTGCTGCCACTGCACAGCAGTCTCTCAGCTCAAATCTGACTGGGACCAGCTGGTTTGGGTATAATGGGTGCACTGTTTGCTTTTAGAGAAGTCATGTTGTCAGTGTTGCATTTATTACTTCTTAAAGGGCTTTGTGAAAGTTTGACAGTGAAAGGTAAATGTGTAAAAAGTTGCCTTTTATTTTTTCCTGCTACACCTTCATTAGGAATTACTGAAGCACACAGGAGAGTAAAACTGACACTGATAACTATCCCTGTTAAAAGTTAATGGAGATAATTATCTTGTCTTTTTCACTCCAGTTTGTAGTTCAATCTGCAGTGCAAAAGCTGGAGACACATCTATGTGGTGTAGTAACTATTTAAGTATTAAATTCTTCAGCTTCGTTACCACAGAAGACTGCTTTACTCTTCAGACATACTATCATAGCTTTCATTAGGGCCACTTGCTCACCAACCTAAAAAATCTTGTGATGAAAATGGAAAACCATGATGGGTTTCCTCAGGAAGAGGGCTCTTGTGGAATCTGTGGTAATGTGCAAGCACAATTCCAGTGATTTCTATGCAGTGTGTATCAGTTTGACTTGGCTGCCCTGCCAAGCCCAAGCTGCCACCCCTCTCCCCCTCTCCCTCTCCTTTAAGTGAGAGGAAAACAACTGGAAAAAAATTGAAACCCAAAATAAAAATGAATTATATCAGAATCTATATATATTTTCAGATATTTACAACTATACATGCAATTGTACATACAATAGGGAGTTCCTAAGGAGAAAATGAAAAAAAGGAGGGAGAAGAAGGGATAAAGGAGGGACAAAAAGCCAGAATAGACAAGAACAATCAAAAAACCCAAAATCTAGCACAATAAAATCTTATCAACTTCCCTTAAGAGAGACAGCTCTCCCTCAGATCTCTGGCTTGGCAAATAATGGCAGTCACTGAAACAGGCCCCAGGTTCTGATAAGTAAGACCAACGCAGGGACCAACTGCTCCCAGACCTCGCCAGAAGAAGAAGAAGAGAGAAATTTCTTGTCTCTCTCTTATGTATATTCCCTTGTTATGTGAAAAAAACAGTGTGGAGTACCTGGGAAATGGGCATTTCCCTAGTTACAATTGGTTACTAAGGGAGGCCTGGGTCAAAACTATCACACAGTGGTATGACAGATGGGTGTAGTCTCACAGACAAGGATGGTTCTAAAAGTTCCCCGAGATAATAAAAGGCCAGAAGTAAACTTTTTATTTCCTACCAGTCATGGTGAGAAGGAGAGTCAACATCCCCTTGGGAAGAGGCAATTGGCCCACCTCTGTGCATAGAATCACAGAATGGATTGGGTTGGAAAAGACCTCCCAGATCATCAAGTCCAACCCTTGGNCCCGCTCCAGCCCCTCAATCTCTTTCCTCAACTGAGGGGCCCAGAACTGAACACAACACTCAAGGTGTGGCCTCACCAACGCGGAGTACAGGGGAGGGATCACTTAGACATAGTAGCCACCACACCTGCAAGCTGCAAGGTTCTAACACTGAAACCAGCTGACCCTTGCTGAG
Source organism: Sakesphorus luctuosus (assembly GCA_013396695.1). NCBI lineage: Eukaryota > Metazoa > Chordata > Aves > Passeriformes > Thamnophilidae > Sakesphorus > Sakesphorus luctuosus. Next base: position 13,478 of record VWZD01002711.1, read on the forward strand.
TGGGAATTTCACATTTTTAGACCAAGAGGTGAGATTTTTGTGTAGTGGATGAAAAACAGGTGTACAGAAGAAAAGACATTTCTGTTGGAAAACAAGCCTCCAATTAGAGCCCTATTTCATCTCGTTCTTTTGGCGGTGGAGCCTGACTTTTGTAATTCTGTTCATGGTGCACAATCACAGCCATGTGACTTTATAGAAAGTATGATATCCCAAGTGCTTGTATAATCCACATCAAAACATGAAAGTACTAAATCTCAGCACAGTGGTCTACCTTTTGTACCACTGCCTGACACCTTCCGTCTACTGTTCTTCTCAACACCAGTCAATCTCTGCATTTGCATCCAAAATCAGTGTAATTTTGTATATTAGATTTTACCAGAGTTTTTTAGGAAATTATTTCATTTTTTGATTTAATGTGGAAGCAAGACCTGTATGTGTGCCACTAAGTAGTCAGCACCTGTGTCTTGGCATGTTAGAAACAGACCAAGATCCATTAACACTAGGTAAAAGCATTAACCTTTGCAAAAAGCCCATTGAAATCATGTGTGTTGTCCAGAAAGGGGACCAGTGCTTCTACATCTACCACATGAATTCTTAGGTTCAAATTACTCATTCTTTAAGTATTTTATGGTCTTTGTGACAGTAGCACCAAGTTATCATTTCAACTTGTACCTGTAATTAAACTCTTTATGGACATATTGACATAACATATTATTATTACCTGCAGTTTCCAGTTAAAATTAGTATCACTTTATTTTAGTCACTTTAGCACATACATTCTGTACATTTTCTAGAGTAGAAAAATGTGAGCTGTTTTGCAATGAATTTATTAACAATGATTGCAAGAATAGGTGTACTAATATTGAATTACAACACTTACATTTTACATCATTAACCAGTCTTTTCTACTGTAAAATTGAGGTAGAAGAATGATGTGATGCAATTTTGGCAATATCCTTTTATTGTAACCAGACTACCTGCTACTGCATTGTTTATGAAGTGATGAGCCTTGCACTGAAAGGAAATTTACATATAATAAAACATCCTAGGAACTGCTTCTTGCATAGCGAGAACAAAGTGGTAGAGGAATAAAAGGAAAAGCTTTCATTGATGTTTCACTCAGGCACTGTTGTTTCAGGAGTATACCCTCATTACTTCTCTGGAATTCATAATTTAATTCAGACTGAGTGAGATGTAAACTAGACCTTTTCTTTTTTCCTATGTGAGGTAAATGTGTCTCAGGAGTCATTT
>VWZD01002715.1:8603-18709 GCA_013396695.1 Sakesphorus luctuosus
CTATTTTTCAGGACTGGCTATTCTTTTGTAGTTTGGAAGAAAAACATGAATACTGAACACATGATAGTTCAACGGGACATATATGAGGGTTCATATGTTCTCTTAACTTGCCTCTGCAAGGGGCCACTGTCTGGAACCAAAAAATATTATAGCAATAGAGAAACTGCATATAATTCTTACGAAGGACAGTCTTCTAGGCTTGAGGAATTTGTGTACAGAAATTCCCTTACCCAACTAGAGCATTAGTCATGTGAGTGAAGATTACCACGCATCATTTTGCTTCCTTAAATTTGCCCAAATGTGTTCTAAACTCTTTTGAGTGTCTGGTATTACAAAGTTCTATGCCTAGAAGCTGTCCATTCCTTAACTGTGTCACTGAAGAAGAATCTCTTTTTTCTTTTGTGTCTACCACCTTGCATTTTAATTTGATACAAATGTTTTTTGTACCGAGGTACAAAACCAAGAAACAGTCAAGCTCTATTCACCTTCTCCCTTCTAGTTGTAGGTTTATAGATTTCTATTATGTCCTTTTGTTGATACTCCTTTTCATACTCACCATCTCTTCTCTAGACTAAAGAATCTAGTCTCCCTACTAATATGTTTAAAGCTGTTAGAGCTTTTCTATTTGGTCTTGTTACTCTTCTCTGGGTTTATTCCCAATTCTATAGTACCTACTTATTTTCCATCAAGCCATCAAATTTTTGGCATATAAGGGATTTATAATGTGTCACATTATTTTCTCTATTTTTTTTTTAATTAGTTGATTTTCTCTTCTGACAGACCATTGAAGATATATTTTCATAGAACATCTTATCTTCTCTAAAGATCTGGGTTTTGACTGGAAGCGCATAAAACATTTGGGTGTTGAGTTGGGAAATCTGATTTTCTGGTGTGAAATAGGTTACAATCTAGCAATTTTGTCCATCTTGGAAAGGGGGAGGGGAAAAAGAATTGGACAACTTAAGCTTTCTCCCCACTCCTGATTACTGCTGGAGCCAGGGTTGGGCAGGGTGACACTCCCCACCCTGTTTTGGTGTGGCAGCAGTGCTGCAACTGTTTTCCCTGCTGGGTGAATTTGGTGGTAGAGGCTGTTAAAAGCATTCAGACAGCACTGACTCAACAGCAGCAGAGTGAATTCCCCTCAAACACTGCCCTCACCATCTCTACCTAGGTGCCCTTTTGAACTATTTTATTTTGAAAGTTTTCTGAGCGCCTGTGTACAGCACACTGCAATAGAAATTTCCTGTGATATTCTATTGCAAAATGCCATATTTATGAAACACATAAATATCCGAAGAACTTTTAAGTATTGAGAAAATGCAATATTTTTCCTGGAAGACAGAAAAGCTGACCCTTTGCCACCCACCTGTAATATTCATGTTAGTTTTATTTTCAGTCTACTGAAAAGCAAATCTGAACAGACAGTCCATGTGGGAAATTAAGAAGGAAAAAATTATTTGCTTGAATTTTTCTCTGCTTTGGAACAAAAGAATCACAATGCTATTTTAATTGAAATATGTATGTATTTATTTTAATGCCTGTCTTTTTTTATTTATTTGGCTTCTGCTGCTGACTCCTTACAACTTTGACTTCTGAGTAGTGCCTATTTAGATTTTGAATATTTATTTTGGACCATTTTTTGGTCCATTATCTTCCCCTTAAGGAGCTATTAATTCAGATATTATCCCAATGATATTGTTATTAAACAGCATTATGTTGAAAGACATTAATGACAATGATTATTGGAGGTTTTGATATGAAAATGCTCACACATTGTGGTACACTCATTGCTCATTTCCTCCAGTTTGCAAGAAGCCAGTGAAAGCTCTTTGCAAATCTTCTCTTCTCTTCCTCTTCTCTTCCTCTTCTCTTCTCTTCTCTTCTCTTCTCTTCTCTTCTCTTCTCTTCTCTTCTCTTCTCTTCTCTTCTCTTCTCTTCTCTTNGACCCATTCCAATCTCACAGGGTTATGTTCTGACCTGAAGGAGACCTATCTCAACCTATTCACTCTAAAGCTTCTATGACTTTGGGATTAAGCCTATACTTCAATTTGAGAATATGGATTTGAGGACTGTACATGTTTTGAATCTTAAAGTTTTTGTGTCAAGTTACCACCTGTGACATGGGATTGTTCTCTATTTCCCAATGTTGCAGAAACTGTTAAAGGAAAAGATACAGTAGATCATGAATCTAGCACATACTGTGCTACTTTTCTCTCTATTTTTGGAGTACTTTTAACATTTTGTGTGGGTAGGAGGGCTTGGGGGTTATTAATAGTTTGGAGACTAGTTTGAATCTTGATTCTACTTTATTTACGTTAGTTTCTCTAAGGGAAGATGAAATAAATTTGATTTTATCTTGAAGAGTCCTTACTTGTAAATATGCTAATGTCTTGGATTTCAGTAATAAAAGTGATAATATCTCCCATAAAGGGACTCAGGCATCCTGGATTTAGACAGAAGGCTTTGAGATGACTGAATGGCTTGTAAAGGGAAAGTCATCAAATTTCAACTCCTCCCACGACTGATTCACTGATGCTTTTTATTATCTGTGTAGACAGCCCTGAATATCAGCTGAAAGCACTTCGTCTGATATTTCATATAAGACAGTGAAAATGCCCTCCTGTACCCTGCTGAAGGATACAATCAGACTTAGAAGGATTAAAAGGCTAGGCTTGTTTATGTACAAATGCCTCAAGGAACAGGATGGTGGAGTTCTATGAATTGCATGGGAACCCATCAGTCCTGGAGGATTCTGAGCATGGAGCTCACCAGTGTGTTGCATACATATGCCTTCATCCTCTCTCCTTGCTCTCTTGATGCTTCTGGAGCTACGAGCATCTCTATTTCTGTTGTAGTAGGAATTGCTTTGCCAGTACTGCAAAGAAATGATGGTCAAGGTTGTAGCTAAATAAAGACACTCTAGTCTTCTCAGCATTGACATTCTTCTCCACAGTCATCAAACTCAGGTTTACGGCTCCAGAGGAGTGTATAATTGTTTTACTTCTAGAGAAGATGGGAAAGGAAAACAATAATAATAATAATAACAACATTATAGACCTGAGGGATCTCAACTTTCTCATTCTTGAATATTACAGGAAGATTCAACTGCTAACTAGCCCTTCAGCTGGAGCTCAATATGCTAGAAAACTATTCTTCTTCTGTGTTAAATGACTGCTGCCTCCCAGTAGAGGGTTATATATTTCAGTACAGCAAAAATTTCCTTTTTAACAAATACTGCACTAATAAAACAGTTTATAGCTTGCATTATTTGTTAGTTCATAGTGGTTCCCATTTTTACTTCTTGTCTTTCAGAATAAGACAAGAAATAGATATATATATAGTCATCAATCTTCTGCCTGCAATGTTTTCACAGATACAGGATCATCTTTCGAAATCCTAGAAGATAGGTTTTAATTTCTGTTCCTTTGCCAAGGCCATGTTGTCATTATTTTAGTAGCCAGATCCTTTCTGTGCTTTCTTTTTTTGTTGTTAATGTTTTATTACATATAGCAAAGCAATACACCATTCTAAACACTGCACTAGAAAAGCAACAATGGAAACAATAACTGTCATCAGGCATAAATATGGGCAGACCCTGGAAAAAGAATGAAAGAAAATAGTAATAACAGAGTCAAACAGGATAGAAATATGACTAATTCATGCAAAAGCTCCACCAGCAGCACAGTGCGTGGTGTTTTCATTTCTATTTTAACTCAGTAGTATTGTTCTTTAGTTGCTGCTCAAATCTAGTAAAAACATTTGGAAATGAAAACATATTTGCCTAAAGGAGTTCTGAGTGGAAAGCCTGCTTAGAATGATCTGGGCGGTACAGATGTGACAGTCAGAGTTTAACCCTTTTGCACCACCACTGAGCTGTGCTTTAGTAAAATGATGGCAGTAATCCCCTTTTGTACCTTCCACTTCTTGTTGCATCCTGTGCAAGACCAAGACTCTGGCACTCTTTGGAGCAGGCTGAAGAAAGGTCCAAGAAGCAGGCATGTCTAAGAGCAGGAGATGTTTAACCATGACCCGTTTGCCTCAGATGCTCCCTTACCAGCAATGTGAATCGTTCAAACAGCAAGCACTTTGCTTTCATGTTTCAGGATTACCTGAGTTTCACATTACATAAAAATTCTTGAGAAGCTCAATAAACCAGATGAAGGCTGCTTTGTTTTGCAAAGCAGTTACAGTTACACTGAAGAATTTGGACCTTTGAGACAGTGAACTCTTAAAGGTAAATGGGCTGAGAGGTAGATGGGGGCAAGCTGTGTTCACGGACCTGTTCTGTTCTCCAAAATATGCTTTGTGGGAACACAGCCTACCCTGTTCTGTCCTTCGATAGTAAAACAGGGAGAAGTGTCACCTTGTGTGCACTGTTGGATGTGACACTATAATGCAGTCATGCCTGGAGATTCTCTAGGCTCCCTTCATGTGTTCTCAACAGTAAAACCAAGCTCATGATGTAGCAGTGAGGGAATGTTTGCTATTTGTATGATAGCATTATCTGTATTGTAGCATGCAATCTATCCATAAACATGCTTCTCCCCTTCAAAAGCTACTTGGTTACTCATTTACACTTGGGATCACTGTAGTTCAAATTGTCATGGGTTTGGAGATAATTGCACAACAGTTAAAAGTTCTTAGCTGTGTCAATGACAAAAAATAATGCTTCTTTTTTCATTAATCTTCCAGGTAACAGGTACACTTTACTTATTTCTACTTGTCCAACCTTGGAAACCAAGAGCAGAGTTTTCCCATTAAGTCACTATAGGACAGGGTGGTCACTATTTATTCTTGGTAATATTGTTCTTGTGCTGAGGAAATCCTGACCGACTACCAGTCTCTTCCTCCTGAGCAAGGGCTAGTAATTGAAGGGAAAAAGTCTCCAGGCAGCATAGAGTGTATACCACCTTAATGAGGGTATCACGTAAAAGCTAATTGCAAAGGAATATAATTTCTCAGAAATCATGTAGTAAGTTTTTAATGTTAATTTCCCAGAGGGGAAGACATCAGATGGCATATTAATTGCCATAATTTTTCTTCTTTCTTTTTACTGTTCATGCTAGTCCCCATTGTTTACAACACAGCATCAATCTTCTAATCAGTTTACAGTCCTGTTTGTTGCCTATGTTAACCAGCTTTAAATCATCCAGTGGAGCATAAATTTGCAAGCAAACTTAATTTGTAAATAGTGGTATTATATTTTCACTTTGAAAAGTATGTAAGCATCTCTTTATTGCAAACGTATTTATAGACAGGTGTGATACCTGTAATCCTTATTACTCTACCATTCTTTATCTACCTTTAGAGATTTCTTCCTGAGGTATTAGTAATCTTTGTATGGATGGTTGAACATATACTGCAGATACATAAACCAGCATGTAAGGTCGTGTTTCAGAGAATATTATTTCATTTAAGCCAAAGCCGTGCCACAAACTGTTTTGGCTGTGTTCTCTAAGCTCAGGAACGTTCTTTGGTGCAATTTAATTTATTAAGACAGACTAAGATGATGCATTGCATTTAGTTCAAGAGTTTGGATTTGCTTTTCTGTTTTGATCCTTTAGAGGAAGCAAGTTACTTCTCACTCCCTTCCCCTCCTACTCCCTTCTGTGGGAAGATTTAACTCACACAATTCAACATTCTTTCAAGCCCTGACAATCTTTCATGTGGAGTCTGTATTTCTGCCTTAATTTCTTATCCTTTGAATGGAGATGGCAGAGCAGACACATTCATCTCCATGTCTAAGGACTCCTGCCGTGCTACCAGGTGGTCTCACACTGCCCAGTGTCTGGGTTGAATTTGTCCAGCGGCTGACCATTCTCATGTTTGGACGAGTTATGTAATACTGCAAATTTTTATCAAAGTCTCTTTATGTTGATGAGCATTAGATGTTGGGTTTGGTTTGTTTTTTGTTTGTTGTTTTGTTGTTTTTTTTTAAATGCATTTTGTGGCATTTAAGCACTTTGCTCTTAAGAAATACTGGAAAGTATTGAGAGATTCTCAAAGAGTTACAGAGTGTTGTGACTGGGAGGGAGGGGTTTGGATGCTGTGAAAGTAATTTTCAGAAGTTTCTTTTTTCTTTTTTTTTTTTCTTTTTGGCACACAGTGTAAACAATCTTTAGACTGTTTATTCGTTGCCTGCTCTTCAGGCAATGTAACATCCTCTGCATTAGGCATTAGTCACCAAACAGGGGCTGTCCTAAATCTTAGCCATCTGGATTTTTTATAACAGATAAGAAAGCATAGTGTGGGAGCTAAAGAAAACAGGAAGATCCCATGTAGAAAACAGAAAAAGCAGTTGGATTCTGCTGCCTCTTACAAAGCAAGTAAAATTATTTTATAACTAATTCTTGACTCTCTGAAAGCTTCAATGAATAGCTGGGGTTTTTTTCTTTTTTGAGAACTGTCACTCTGAAAGAAGGAGGCTGGTTTGTTAGCTGAGGTGAGGAATAAACATTGATGAAATCTTCAAATTTTAAGTTCTTTAAATGCAAAAATCTCAAAAAATAACATTTTTCATAATAGTTAAGTTTCTAATTGCTATACACAGATCAAGAAATGTAACTCTATGGATAAACCTTAACGGAAGTTATTTTTCAGCTAGATAGTATTTTATGATAAATAGATTTATTTGACTAGTTCCAAAGTATATAAGGCACAATTCTCCTCTTACCCCGCTTTACTTGCTGAGCTAATCTGTTTTGGTTTTTGTCAGCCACTGTTTATCAAACACTCTGCTTTTTCAATAAATCTCAAATGAGATAAAAACGTGTTTAGCATTGTTGACATCAGACCCCTGAAACAGCTGCAGATTTGCTATTGTTTGATTTCAATGCTCACCAAAATGAATTTCCTTTCTGTGAATCAGAGGGATATGATGAGTGACAGGTCACCTTTTTTTTTCTTAATCACACAGATCAGTGTGTTCCCCTAGATGCCCTGATAAGCAGTACATATGTGTGTGAAAGGAAAGGAAACAGGAATTCCTTTTGGAAGGGTGACAACCGTTGTAAGACTAAAATGAGTCCAAGGCAGATGTTCCCATCTCAAAACAACTGAAAACTCACATCTAAAAATTTGTGCAGCTTCCAGCAAGGACTCACCTTTTTTGGCTCTTTTTCCATGCATAGATTTTGTTTAGGAAATAAAAAAAAAAAAACAAAAAAACAAACCCGAAAAAACAACCCACAATAAAAACCAAAACCAAATCCAAAACTAAACCAAATCCCTTCCCTCCCCCCAAAAAAACCCCCCCAAAACCAAAACCACGCAAACTTAAACAAAACCAAAAACCCTCCACAACAAGATCATTTTGTGCCAAATGTGTAACACACCAGTATGCTGCATCATGGAAAATAGAACTTAGCCATAGAATTCCAACAAAATGTCATCACAGTAGTCAATTTATTATTCTTTGGTTTCATCCTCATGGCTAGGCTTCATGAACAAAGATTTGGGAAGGGCTCTACCCACGTGCCTGCACAGTGGATTTTTTAGGTGAGGCACAGCATGTGTGGAACTGGCCCCACTGTTTAACTCCTCAGGTTCATCTGCCACGGCCAAGCGAGCTTGGACAGTGACAGTGAAGTCCTCAGGACTAGAACCTACAGCCCCCGGTATTCCCAGGAGGTCTCCCATCCAAGTACTAACTGGGGCTGACCCTGCTTAGTTTCTGAGATCTGACGGGATCAGGCATCAGGGTGGCATGGCCGTAGGTTTAACACATAAATATTTCCATCTTTGAGCACACCTTGGGGAAAAAATGTTGTATTTAATTAAGCATTTGTTGGTATTGTCATCAAAGTGATGGAAGTGAGACAGGGAGTTTTCCTCCTAGTAAAATAAAAATTTGATGGTACAGCTACAACGTGAGTATGGAACCTTTTTTTCTCATTCGGACATTCCAGAAGCTCCAGTTATGCCCTTGGCCTCTTAATCAACATGTTATTCTTGGCACAGGCTTTCTCCCATGATTCTGTTCAGTAGTGGGCTCTTAAGGTTTCCAGCTTCCTCTCCTTGTCCTGTATTGCTATCACATAAAGCACTACTGCTCCCCTTACTTAAGATCAAAAGTGACAATCATTTAGAACAGCATAATGCCTCAAATCTATGAGGCAGCAGTAATGGCTAAATGGGTTTGACAAGATGAGAAGCAACATAGAATAGGTATGTCATGCCAGATGAGACCTTCTTCATGAGCTACTGCAAATCTACAGAAACACCACTGAGGCTATTGACACTGCTCTGGATATCCAGTAGTTTACCTGACTAGTGAGTTTCATATGAAGTTCTGAGAAAAGCTGGATTTAACTTATGCTAGAACAGATGATCCAGCAATTAGAGAAAGCTAAACTTTATGATAGTGGGGTGGAAAAAATTATATTGCAGAAAAGAAGTATCTAATTATTAGGTTCCCACTGTTCTTGAAAGATAAGGAGGAATGTAAGAAGCAAAGTCTAGCAACACAAAAGGAATATCACTAAATATGAGATCTGGTATATCCAGGTGGAAAAAAAGGCTGGAGTCTGAGGAGAGACAACTGCCTCTGTTTAAAACAGGAATTATTATTGTAGGAGTCTGGGATTACACCACATTTTAAAATCTAACTGAAGTAACTGAAACTTAAATTCAGTTGCAATTTTTCACACTGTAAAACATACCACCAAAAAGCAATCTGTAGTAAAATTACTGTTAAATCTATAACTGTTAGAAAAGAGAAAGGTCTGAAGTACTTTGAATGAATTAAATCCATTTACTCCATGGTGTCAAAGGCAGGAGAAACAAGACATTTTCTTATTTTCCCTGTTTTTAACTATGTCTATCTTTATTTCCCTGCTCTCAGTGGATAATTTCTTTCAAGGTTATTCTATGGTCTTAACATTCTTCCCTGAAAGTGACTACCAGCACAACTCTTCTAAATGGTCTCACCCTTTCTAATATCATCTTCTGGAGACTTAACAACAGTTTTCTGTGAGATATATTTCTCCCATGACTCTCCTGTCAGGATACCTTCTGCTCACTGAAATAGCCAAGAGCACTAAGACAGACGAGGCAGGAGGCTGGATATTTTAAGAATTGAAGCAAGGGTAGGTGCTGACCTCCCTTGATCCTGTTCACAATATTTTACTCTTTAGACAGCTTTATGCTGGAAATTCTGGACTGGTGTGAAAGTAGCTCTCAGCAGGCAGATTAGGGCTAACATCTGTAGTCCAGTGCTCAACTACTAAGTCTGGGAGAGTAAAATTTTTGTCTCAATTCCAGAGATAGCTATTGTGTGTTTTCTGAAAGGGTAATTTCCCACCTGTTCACCTCTGCTCCCCAAGGAAATGATTTAACCAGATCCATTAGGAACATTGCAGGGCAGCAGTGCTTAATACATATGATGTATCTTTTACACTCTTTCTCTCTGGCTTGAAATGTCCTTGGAATGCACCTGAAAAAGTGTATATTTGAACAATTTGTCATTTGAGATTAAACAGTCATTTTAAGCAAATTGTATCACCAGGGTTAATACAGTGATTTGATGTCTTAACAATTATTCTTCATTGGTGACAGCACTGAATGAGTTTAGCTGTTGGTTAATGTTTGAATGTTTTTGACTTTGTCAATCTCTAATTCTTGTTTTTTCACCTTTTCCACTGTAGAAGGCTCTTCTGAGTCTTCTACTTTCACTCACCTTTTACTCCAGAACTTCCCTTTCCTGACACATCATTCCCATTCTAATATAAGGGCCAAAGTAATTTAGTGAAAAATATATAGCTTTATACAAATGAGATACAGATTAAGGAATCTCCTGCCTTCTTTACTCTTTGCATCTTTTTTTTTCTGTCTAGAAATTTTAATATGCAGTTTCTTCCCAGATTATTAAATAGTTAATGATTAAATAATAAATACTTTAACTGCATGTTAGAAAAAGTCTAGTTACCAGAACTTCATGNATGCATGCAATTTACAACATTCAGAGTTATCCTAACGTTGCAGTCTTAGGAATACAGGACAAAGAATGGCCTATGTATGACCCTTTTTCATAATGGCAACAGATCTTCAAGGTCTTTCTAGTGCAAACATTAATCTGTGTTGGGTTTTGATCAACTTCTCAGTGAGTG
>VWZD01002715.1:22333-41678 GCA_013396695.1 Sakesphorus luctuosus
CTTTCATACTGAATAACCATTCTGGAATGATTATTTCTTTTCTATTTTTGTGGCTGGGGAAGAAATAAACAAGGAAGTCTTGACCTTCTACAGGAATAAGGTTAAGGGGAAAACACCAATACTGGAGTGCAACTTAATTTCAGGAAAGTTTTAAAATATATGCTCTAAAAACAACCACACACCAGAGTGTAGGATTTGAATTATGGCAAGTACAGGCTGCAGATGTAGTACTGTTCCTCTCTTGGTTTATGTAACCAAGTTGGGACAATTTAATTTTGTAGATGCACAGTACAGATTTAAATAGTCCTGTGACACACACTGTAATGCACCATCACAGTGCAAAATAAACTATCAGAATAGTAAAACCAAACTACGTGTAACAGGACATTATTCTTACCCTTCCGTCAAAGAAGCTTGGCTTGACTGTCATTTGCCCTTGTGAAAATTCTGAAATATTGTCTATCAGAGTTAATAGGACTGTAAAGTCACTAGAATTTGGAGAAGTCATGCCTGGTCCTGTATGTATTGCAGGAAAGTTTGGGTAAAATAGTCACCTGTTAAGGACACTGTCATTTTTAACAGTGTGGTCTCTCCAGCTTTGTGTGTTATTGTAGCCCACACGAAACTTTTGTCAATGCATGTACTGAACTGAATTAAATGATATTATGGATTTAAAGACTTGACAGTTACTTATTGCAGGTAAACAGTTTGTTGTATGTTGGTAAAATGGACAAGTAAGTGCATCCATCTACACAAAAGACCATGGTATGAAGATATAAAGAATATGTTAAAATAAAGAATAAAAAATGCATTCAGCATAAGTGGAGTATCATTAGAACTAATTAAGTGCACAAAAGGAACATTAGAGACTCCATGTTTCTGTGGAACAGTTGGCAAGTTTGCTTTTTCTTCCCTTGTGAGAAACTGTGAGGATGCTGCTTTCTGTCTGTTTACCTGCATTCCCAATCTATCGTTGCTCCCTTGAGGCTTTTCTTTTTGCTTTTCTTTTGCTTTAACCCACAAGCTAAAGGAAAATATAAAATGACAGCTGACACCAGTGAAACGTTCCCTTAGCCACAGCTCTACCAAGTCAGAAAAAGATGTAGGTAGTGCTGGAGGGGCTTTGTACTGAATCCGTGAGAGTTGTGTGATTAATTCTCACTCCTAGCCCTGACAACTCAACAAAACCCAGGCATGCAGGCCTATATATTTTTACACATATTTATATTTATATTTATATAATGTTGGTGTTTCTAAATATGTATTTGCAGTCTAAAAACCAGAATCTACATTTTTGTTTAAACAGAATTTCTACTGACTTCAGTGGTAGCATCACTCTAGCAAAGAGTTCAGGGTCAAGCCCACATTTTGAACCATATATTGGATCTTTCATGATTGTGTGGCAGGAATAGTATGTTCACTTCTTGCCACCGGGGATTTGAAAATGCATGGTGTTCCCTAGCAGTGCCCTGGAGTTCTGGAAGGAAGTACCATAGAGTGTAACACAGTTGCTGAGGTCAGCAGAGGAGCTTTGCTAAGAACGTGATTGTGACAGGCAAGCACCTGAAACAAATGAGTTCACAGACACTGAGTAAAAGCAAACTAAATTCTGCTCAGGGCAGGACTGAAACAGAGACATCAGCATGAGATTTTTTTTTTTTTAAAATCCCTTACCACTGTCAAGAGTCTAGTTTAAAGATAAGAGAACATTTTATCCATAAATATATGGCTATCAGTGCAATAAGGGTACACGTATGAAAGAACTACTGGCACACAAACATTGCATTGGAATGCAGTGTTTAAGCAATGAGTCTTAATCTCAGTTCCTGACAAATGAGACTCATTGTCCTTTACTTTAGATATCTGCATTAAACTGGTTATCCAGGTTCCCTCTATAGTCACTGAAGTGACAGAGACAAGGCTTTTGAGGAGCAAGAGAAAGCTCTGATAATTTGTACCTCTCTTTGGATAGAAGGTAGCACCCTTTGAAAGTCCTTGGGGGTTTTTTGCGTAGGGTTTGGTTTGTTAGTGTTTGGTTTGGTTTGGTTTGGTTTGGTTTGGTTTGGTTTGGTTTGGTTTGGTTTGGTTTGGTTTGGATTGTCTATGAAAACAGCCTTGTCACTTTCAACAGGAAGCCTTTCTGAATATTGCTACNCATCACTGTAACATTTTTCCACTTTTTCTCTCTGTTGTTTAATAATGAAAATGTCACCAGTTTCCTTGCAAAGTCCTGTTTTCATCTTACATATCTCTGAAAAGACAAGTCTTCATTCCTTCCTCTGATGAAAACACCTCTCTGATGGGACTTTCCCATTGCTCCCTTCCCATATTTGAGAGTGATAAGATTTCTTCAGTATAGAGCCTAAAAAGAAGAAATACATAGTTTGGTACAGATGTAGAAAAATAGTAGAAGGGATGTTTGTACGACATATCAGCATATTAACATGGTAAGATAAGACAATAATTTTAATGTTAATATACAACAAGCAGTTGTTTTGTTATTAACCAAAATCTTCTATAATTAGGATGTACTCTAATTTGGAGTATTTGGAGTTGTTCATTGTCTTTTGATTCTTCTAGTTTTAGTGTAATTCAGATCCTAATCCTGATTTTCTGAGTTTCCATTTTGGCGCTGATATTCCATGTGTGCTACATCTCTTGTATAATATGATACAGACTGTCATAAAAACCCCAGTGATGTAATGAATACATAGAATGAGATATGAAGGTCAAGAAGAAATAATTACTGGAGGTCACTTGTCTATATACTGTAAAATATGACAGAAAATCCACCAGTGAATGATGTTGAATATTACGATGTTGATAAAGCACAAGAAATAAGCACAACCTCAACATGCATGAAATTCAGTTGAAATAACGTCAATGTGTGGTTCAGGCACATTCCTGCTTTGGAATGTGGTCGACTGCTATGAAATGTGTAGTATCAACATCTGCTGGTTTATACTACTGATATCTCCATAACCCTACATTTACCAGAATGTTTGGACAGAGAATATTTCTTATTCTGCGGTGTGGAATGGTTTGTGGAGATGTTCTGGAAATTCCAAGGTACCTGGTTTTGTTCTCTGTATCTGTTTGCAAATTGGTCATATCAAAGCCATCTAATTATATCAAAAAGCTAATGAAATTATTGTTTCAACGTGTACTACACTACACAATCCTGCAATGAAATAAAAAGTAAGAGGGAAATTTTGTTACATTCTGCTTTCTTGCAGGTTGTAGCCGTAGTGTTACTGTTGTTGAGGCTGTAATGAAAGCAGAATGTGAAGTCCCCTAATTTTTTTTTAAGTCCTTTAGTCTTCCTTGGTTAGGAAGAAGAAATAGGCTGTATTTGCATTATTCTATGCCACATCCCTGGAAAAATTCAAGGTCAGGCTGGATGAGACTCTGAGTAAACTAAGCTAGTTAAAGTTGTCCCTGCTCATTGCAGAGGAGCTGAACTAGATGACCTGTAGATGTCCCTTCCAACTCAAACCATTCTATGATTCTATTTTTCTATGATTCTATTTTTCTATGATTCTATTCTGTATGACTCTATTAAACTGATACATAAAAACTAGAAATTACTGTATTCCCAGGTTTTGTAAGGTTAATTTTTCCTTTGTTGAACAATGCAATAGCTAGAGACCTTGAGCAGCAAAGAAAGCTAACAGTTAGATTGCAGGTGTTTTTTAGTGCTAAAGATTAGCAGAAAATCCAAATGTTGGTTGGCCTGTGTACTTCCTGTCTCAATTGAAAATGGGAAATCATCCAACACGTCACATTTTCCTTAGAGGAAACTAGTCAGAGGAACAGGAAGATTGTGTCAATAAAAAAGGTACAGCTAAGCATTTCCTTATTGTTTTCAGCCTCTAAATATTGTGCAAAGGCTAAAACATATGTATATGTGTGTGTTTGATATTGACATGTATTTTAAACAGTTGGTGCTGCCAAAAACACCAACTAAAAACCTTGAAAAAAACCCAGGCCAAATTTAGTGATTTTTATGACAAAGCTCTCTACAAAAACAAGTGAGATTGCCGTAAAACTCAGGACTTGGGATAGATTTATAGTCAGGATCAAATTTCAGCTGGTAAGACACATTTTTTTTATTATTATTATTCTCTAATTCAGGCTTGTTTATGAAAATCACATTAACCCTGTGGATGTGAAGGGGCTACATAACTCCTCATCTTCTAGCTGACTGCCTCTCTGAAAGGTCAGCTGCTGTATGGGAGTTCTTATCTCCCAGCCCAGTCTGCTGAGGTTNTGAAAGCAGAATGTGAAGTCCCCTAATTTTTTTTTAAGTCCTTTAGTCTTCCTTGGTTAGGAAGAAGAAATAGGCTGTATTTGCATTATTCTATGCCACATCCCTGGAAAAATTCAAGGTCAGGCTGGATGAGACTCTGAGTAAACTAAGCTAGTTAAAGTTGTCCCTGCTCATTGCAGAGGAGCTGAACTAGATGACCTGTAGATGTCCCTTCCAACTCAAACCATNGATTGCAGGTGTTTTTTAGTGCTAAAGATTAGCAGAAAATCCAAATGTTGGTTGGCCTGTGTACTTCCTGTCTCAATTGAAAATGGGAAATCATCCAACACGTCACATTTTCCTTAGAGGAAACTAGTCAGAGGAACAGGAAGATTGTGTCAATAAAAAAGGTACAGCTAAGCATTTCCTTATTGTTTTCAGCCTCTAAATATTGTGCAAAGGCTAAAACATATGTATATGTGTGTGTTTGATATTGACATGTATTTTAAACAGTTGGTGCTGCCAAAAACACCAACTAAAAACCTTGAAAAAAACCCAGGCCAAATTTAGTGATTTTTATGACAAAGCTCTCTACAAAAACAAGTGAGATTGCCGTAAAACTCAGGACTTGGGATAGATTTATAGTCAGGATCAAATTTCAGCTGGTAAGACACATTTTTTTTATTATTATTATTCTCTAATTCAGGCTTGTTTATGAAAATCACATTAACCCTGTGGATGTGAAGGGGCTACATAACTCCTCATCTTCTAGCTGACTGCCTCTCTGAAAGGTCAGCTGCTGTATGGGAGTTCTTATCTCCCAGCCCAGTCTGCTGAGGTTGCGTTAGTATTCATTCTTTATAAGAACAGCTTAGGAAGAAGGTTCAAGATGCTTAGCTACTGTACAAAATAATAGGGCTTATATATAAACATTTTTAATTTAGCCTGTCTGCTGAGTTTTGAAAAGCTGTCTCCTGATTTTGTCTGCAATTTTTGGACTGAAAATGTACTGAAGTTGTTGTGTTGTCATTGACATATTTAGTTCCTTGCTGCCTTGACAAATCAGTTTGTAATTATATAAAGGTCATCATTTGGCCTCCTAGTTTGTATAAAATATAGTTTGACCAGCAGGACTAGGAAAGTGCTTGTTTCCCTGTACATGGCACTGGTCAGGCGACACCTGGGAGAAGAATGCATGACTAGAAATAATAGTGCTTCTCTATAGATGGTAACCAGGTGCTTACAGGAAGAAGAAAAAATTTAGAAACCTGTAGAAGCAGGTGCAGGTCTCCTCAAATGCTTTGGCCCTCTTGGTCCAACTGGACACACTGCTAGCTTATGTTCAGACAGATGTCAAACAGCACCGCCAAGGCCTTTTCTGTTGGGTCACTTTTTGCATTTCCTTTATGCAGAACATAAAACTACCTTCCCAAACTCTATATCCCTATCCCTGAGCTTTCTGCCAGAAGTCTGAAAACTTCTTTGTCACTGTAATTGTGTCATTCCTCTTACAGGGAGGCTGGAGAATGTGGTCAGGAGTGGATGCAACTGCAGTGTGGGTTAATGTAGGTTGTTGAAAGGTGGGTGGGGAAATAACTGCTTGGCTAATTGTCAAGTCATCACATCACAGGATCCCTATCACATGTATATTGTGTTGTTCCTGTTTGCAGTATGGGGTAGGCTGTAGTGTCCTTCAGTCTTTTTAAATCCCTCTTCATTCCCCCTGAATGCTATCTGTAGCCATTCAGAAAACTGCCATACTTGTTACCCATCTTGAGAAGTGTAGGTCACAGTATTTGACCTAGTTGTCTTTGGAAGAGACACTCTCTTTCAGTGATCATTGCAGAGCTGCCGGTCTTCCACAGTGAAAATGTAAAATGAAAGCATTTTTAAAAATGTCATTCTGCTGCTGCAATGAGTTGGTTTTCACTATTTAGCTAAACGGCCACATAAATTCTGTGACATCTATAACCTGAAACTTTCAAAACACACTCAGAAGAAGAGTTTCTGAATAACTGGCACATAATGTCTTAACATTACAAACATCTTTGATCTTCCCACAGCTGTGCTAAGGAAAATGCATCACTGTTCTCCAGTTAAACAGAGGCAGGGAAATGATGTGTGTAAAACAATATTTAATCTCTGGACATATTACCAGGTGTCCTTCAGCTGCCATGGAAGGAAGAAGGAAGAGTCGCTTTGTTTTACAATGCTGCTATTTTAAGACCAAAAAGGATAAAGAGGTCCATGTAAAACAGTTCATAAAATCACCCTGCCTCATATAGGCTCTTATATTACAGCAGTCTTATATGGGCAGAAATGTTTTCACTTTTTTTTCTTGAAAATACAACTGTTGTGGTGTTAGGCATGAAAAGTCACACCTTTGATTGCAAATAGCAATGTTATAGCAATTTCCCTTTCTTACCTATGTGAGAAAGGATTAATTGCTCCAGTGTCATGCATTGTCTCTACCAACTAATAACGTGCTTAATTCATTGTTCTTACTTGTATTCTTTTGGCTAGAATAATGTTAATTCAGTTTTTATCCTCTCTCCATAGGTTTTTCTTTTGTAGCCCTTAACAAGGTGTCTCACCTTCGCTTTCACTTCATGTGAGTTGTCTTCCACCACTTCAGCTGCTTTGGCTGGGACTGTGGACAAGGGAAGACACCATGAGTAGCTGCATAGTTTCACAGCAGTCCAGTAGCTTTCCTGTGGCTGCATTGCCTGGGACATGATTCCTGTCAAAGATGAGATTAGTGATGGGTTGAGACCCAGATAATCATGGCTATGACAGAGAATAGTATTTTTTTTTCCCCCAAGAGGTGATGAACAGATTGGCAATTATTATACTTAAGAGTCATTGAAATCCATAGAGAGTTTTTTAAACTATTTTATTAGGTTCATGATTCTACCTGAAGTGCCAGGAGACAAAATCAGACACTTATTAAAAAGGTCAAACCCAGAAGAGTCAGAGTTCATGTCTGAGCTGTTGAAAGGTATTTTATACTTTGAACTAAATAGACCTATAACTTACTCAGAATTTTTTAAGGCATATATAGGTATGTAAGAGTTAATATGAAACATGAAATATTCTGGAGCTGTTACCAGACTTTTGCATATTTCTTCTTCACAAAAGAAATATATAATTCTGTGTTTTCAATTAGGAAGTAATAACTACATAATAATATGTTCTATGCTTTATAAATATTAGCTTCACACGTGTATATTTGCCACTAATTGATGTGGAAATAACTGTTCATGATTGGGATTTTAAATACCATTAAATTAGTTTCCTTCCATGACAGAAAATACAGTTTAAATGCTCTTCCCTCTTGATGAGCTTTTGCCAGTACATAGATAAACAATTTTTTGAAATTGCATCTGTTTTGAAGAAAAAAAAATGCTTATAAAGATAATAATGAGATATAAATATATGGTGAGGAATTGAAACTGTGTTTCAAAACATCACAGTGTTACAATGAAATATATCCCATTGATTAATACTCTTAAAATATATGAAGAGAATTGCATATGTAAATGAAGAGTCAAGAGTAAAGGTCTTTTTCAACTTCTGTATTATGTTTCTGGTGGAATAACATAAGAGAGCACAGGAAGGTTCCATAAAACAATTTTGTCTCTGAGAATCCTAATTCAAGGCTATAATTTCCCCTCTCTAAGATTAAATATGCATTTCTGTAAATCTAGAAACTGTTCAAATTCATGTAACAAATATTCAGGAAGTGTTCCCTGAAGAAGAAAATATTTTTAACCTCTTAACCTACAGAGTCCACAATTTTAAAATCAGATTTTCAGATGTTTAGAATCTAACCCGAAGGTGAGTAAAGGAAATGTAGCATCAATATGCTGTGGGTGCTTGGACTGTCTGTGTGACCTAAATGTTACAGGGCAGTAATGACAGTACATAGCAACAGTCTATCCACTTGTGCCCATTAAATGCTAGACACTCTTTCCATTAGTCATTTTATAGAGAAACTTCTAATGAACTTTGTTTTCCTAGAGCCTGGAGAATGAAAAAGTTCCTCTGTCTCTCTTTTTCAGTTTGTTTGTATACATACGAATTTTTTCAGAAACAACAACCTTCTAGCGGCTCATTACTTCCAAAAGCTGTGCCTGCCAGGCTTAAGCCGCCCCAAGTGTCTGCTTTTTTTGGTAAGCAAAGCAATGCAGTTTTGTGTGTCATTATAGCTGCCCAGTGTGTTGGTGATCTAAGTGAATTTCCTGTTTTGCAAGGTTTATATCGCCTGCAGTTTCTTAGCTGTGTTTCTGAAATTTGCTAAATTTAGGACAGGTTGGAGCTGAAGCAATGTGTGGAGAACTGACAAAATCCATGGAGAAGACATCAGTTTGTTCCACTACTCCTTGCCACTCAGAAGCTGCTGCTTTTGAAATGTGAAAGAGGTCTAAAAGATGTTCAGGAAAGGCTATAACTGGCAGCTTCCCTTCACATTGCTACCTGATATTTGCATGTGTACCAGTTGATACTTGCTCAGTATGAATTGTGGTATTCCCACTGGACTGTAAAAGTGAGATACAGAGCAATTACTTCTACATACTTGTGCAGTGGAATTCAGAACATCCTTTGGCATGTGTGTGTCCTGAGTGTGGCTGGATATATCCTTATATGCATGTTCTCTGAAATGAGCCTCCTTAGGCTGAATCAAATTACTGAAAGCTTTAGAAAATTAATTTGTCAGGCCTGACCTACCTTACAAATAATGCAGATACAATAAGAACCAATATTCAGTAATTTTTTGAAGGGCTTTAATGCTAGGGATGGCTTAAAATGCCCTTGTAACATCAGAGGGTACCACTACAATAGTTATTAGAAAGGAATTCCAGTCTCAGTGTGGACATAGCACTACCAGCACTACCAACTGATTAAACATGCCATAATTGTAAAAATCAGCTGAGAAGCTCCATAAAAATGCAAAAGGTGATTATTGTTTTGAGTGATGTAATTTGCAACATTAAAATCAAAGCATAGTGGTTATACATGAGTCAAAAATAAATTTGTGTTTCAAATTATTCGTTGTCCTCATGATGTCAGAAAACCTGAGTCTTGTATTTTCTTTACAGTTTTTATTATGTTTATTCTGTTTCCTTGGCATTGAGGATAACAAGATTTTTTCATCAGGATTAACACAAGATTTTGTAGACAGAACAGAAGTTTAAAAAAGAGTTATCATTCCTTTGATACTCTACTAGATGCAAAAAGGATACATTTCTTCATTTGATAACATCTGTGTACAGCCTTATTTTGGACAAGGCATCACTTTGTGCCCTTGCTTTAACAATGGTCAGGCTCCAGAAATCATTATTGTAAGATATACAGATTTTAAATTCATGGGTACATTTTTAGACTTAAATAAATTACTGAAATTTGCAATTTTTTGGAGTACAATAAAATTTCTAAGCAGGGTTTCTTTTGTTTTAGCTTTTACTTGCAACACTATGTGTATTTCAGGAATGTTTTTAATTTGAAAAAAAAAAGCTTTCTGATTAAAATGAGAATCCAGTGCTACTGAGAAGTTCAATAGCTGGCTTAATGCTCTTTTGCAAAAAGGAAAGGGACAAAAACAAACCTGAAAAAAATCCTTATCTTCTTGTGAAAAACATTGATGCTTCATTTTTTTCATCGTAATTTCAGATTCAGAAACTCACCCATGAATGAATCAGTTTCTGGCAAAAGTTACAATAGCCTGGAGGGTGCATTTATTTGAAAGAGAAAATTGTTCTTCTAGACAAAGTTCAGATTGCTCACGTCCCTCCTCTCAGGAAGAGGTGTTCACTCAAAACAGCTCTTCCTGTCCTAGAACGCCCACTGTCTTCTTTAATTTGTGGTTCAGCTCAGTGAAGCCTGCATCAGGGTGGCATGTGCATACACTGGAGAGCAGAGATGGGTAAGAATAGATCACTCTCTCTTGCTAGGAACTCTAATGTGAGTAAGATAGTTTGCCAAAAACATGTCCGCATTGAATTGAGGAGGTATTTTGCCTTTAGGTCTAATACATTTCCATTAAAGACATCCTGAACCTTGACCTATTTAAAAGGAAATAGAAAGCAAGAACTCCTTTTTGAAAATAATCAACTTACACTTTTGATCTAGAAATGAACTGAGGCTCCAGGGGTGCTGCACTTAATAAATCTGAGTATATTGCTGTCATGCAGGTAAATCCAGGAAAGTTGTTGCAATGCTCTGAGCAGCACATGGACATCACTACTGAGATCCCTCCATATAGGAAGAACATTATAAATAACTCACAGCTCTGGTCCATACATGCACCACAACGTGTTCAAGTATTGAGTTGGGTATCCACCATACTTCATAAGGAAGCGTGATCTGCTTCCCTGGCCTCCACACCCCAGGGTGATGCCCAAGACAACTCTCTTTGTTTCTGTGTTGGTTTTTTCAGTTTCCTTCTGTTCAAAATAGGAATATTAAGCCTTACTTCCCTTGTGGAATGCATTGACAGGGTGATGAAATATGCTATATGTTATTGTGTGTGATTGCTGTGAAGTCTGTGACTGTACACTGGAACTGGAAACTTCCTGGCATTTGCAAGCCATGAAGATTCATTACATCACATAACCACTGAGCAGGTAAGTTCTAAATCTATAGAAAGATATTCTGGTAATTGTATAGTGTCTTCCAAAGGCTTCGTGGTCATTCACATGCAGAAGAAAATTGTTAAAAATTTTGGCAAATTTTAAGGTGGTAGTTCCATTTTTTTTTTAAGAACTTTTACAAGTCTACCCTAAAAAGCACACCAAATTGAAAGAAATGAAACTAGGCTTTAGCATAAAGATATATATTTGGTCTTATGCATCAGGTACTGAGTATGCATGTCTGTGTTTCTTATAGAAGTTGACTATTGCCCACCAGACATGCAATTTATAATTAATGCAAATAGGGGGTATTTTGATCCAGTTACTGTCAATAGTTGAACAGCTTAAATTCAGTGAAGTAGTGTTTTCATTTGTTTTGTTGATTTTGTTGGGTTTTTTTTGCTTTAAAACTTTATGTTCTTTTGTTTCTTTTGAAAGCAGTTATGTAACTATGATTTTTTAGAATTTTTTCAACTAAATTTATGAACCAAATTTGATCTGAATAAGTTTAAGAGTTTGAATACCACCCCAATTAGATAATTCTTGAAAGTTGCTGCCCATGAGAAAAAACAAACTAAATAAAAATAATCATCAAGATCTGCCTATAGAGAACTGCTGTAAGTCAGCTTATTGTGCAGTGGTATGGGATTTTCAAGGTTCCTAGCTGCACAATATTTATAGCTACTGCATCAGAACTGCAGTTTTGAAGTAGGTATGTATCTGGAGGTACAGGATAAAAACCTATGTGAAAGATTGGGAAAGGGATGTCTGCAGACACTTACACACTAATACAAAAATGAGGTGGTTTTTCAAACAGCATTTGCCAGTACAAATGAACACTATCCCTGTTTATCACTGCTGTGTGCTCATAAAAATCTCTTAGTTTCTATGCAGTAGCAATGTGGCTCAAATAAAACTGAAATGTTGAGGAATAAAATAAAGTAATACCTGTAAGAGCACTACTACATGGTAGTAGGGGCAAGGTCTTCTTGTCATGCTGAAACAGATTCTTCAGCACAATTTTCATCATGTTGCATGTGATCCTCACCACTGACAGAATCTTTTGCATAGATGAGCATGTGCATAGTCTGGCCCTCAAACTGGTCTCTTGGAGAAAAGGAACAAGCGTTTGTCAGCACTGAGGCATTTAGCATCCCATATGCATGAAATAGCGACTAAGGGACTTTAATCTGCCATCTTTGATTTTATTCATGCAGAAAACTAAGCAGGCTCATCAGACCAACTGTTCAGTAGTGATGCAGCTGCTTTCTGTCAGTGGGATATCTGAGCATCAGAGGGCTTCCACAGGGACACGTGCCACAGATTATCCTTTGTCGGAGAGGAAAACGACAGTAATAGGAACTGGCAGATTTATGCCAGGGCTGCACTTTAGGTCCATACAACCATACAAGGCAGTTGCAAAAATAAGAAGGGATTGCCACAACACAGAGACAGTGTTTGTGGACAAGGCAGGAGAATGCACTAAGCATTTATTCTCTTCTTTGTAATTCTTAAGCATCTCCAAGATCCGCAGTTGGACATGCTTGAAACAAGTAATAGAATGACTTATTCTTTTGGCTAGAGAGGTTTTTCTGTATGCTTATTTCCTTTGCGGATAAATCAAAGAACATTTTGTCTCACAGCAATTTCCAAAGACAGATTTAGCAAAGCCAGAAAGAGAAAAACCAGTCTGATTCCTCAGGGGGAGAAAAAAAAAAAGTAAAAGTTTTTCAACCTGCCACTTTCCTATCTTTATATTTTATGATGCTTGTAATTGTGTTATCCTCATGTCAGAACATGTCAGAACAGTTCTTTTTGCAAGTCTACATTTTATGAGCTCAGAGCCAAAACTACCAAGCTGTTCCCATACTATTCTTATGCTATTATGAGACTTTGTTCAGGTTTAATAAGAGTGCAGCTGATACACAATGCATTTCAAAGTATCTCACTTGCACAAGTTGTTCTCCAGTCTGTTATAGTACTGTATGCTATGGAGTACACTTTATAGTAGATGTTTATGTATTATAAACTAGTAACAGTAGAGAGGGGGGATCTGTTGAAATGGCAATCACATAGTGTAGGACATTTAAACAACTGCAACACCATGTAACATTGTTCTGCACTCAGTTTAGAAAAAGGATCAAACTATTTTGAGTTAAAGTTGACTACCTATTTAGGATTCTGAATTTTTAATAGTACAGAAATAATTTGTAAATACATAGGTATATAGGGGCTAAGTGAGAACTTGTTTTCGAATGTAAATGGTTGGTAAGAGTTTTCTGAAAAGAGTTGTGTGGGCTTTCATCATTGTTGAAAATTTAATTTAATTTTTCCTCAGACAAATTTCAAGTGTTTTTAATTCAGAAAGCAAAAAACAAAGCCCATGAAATTAGCCATATGAAGAAAAATTAATAACTGGTTTGTATAATTGCTTTAGAATTAGTTCAAAGATCACTTCTCAGTCTAGGATGTATTCAAAGGTAAATTTCCCAAAACTAATGTGTAATTGTCACTAAAGCTGCTAAAGAGAGTTGCTGAAATTTGTGCTGCCTTCCTCCCAAAAACAGTGGTTTCACAGCTGAGATGTGTTTTGCATATATAACTTCTTGTTTGCACTCAAAAGTGATAGTGTAGCCACAGAGGTGTTGATTAAAACTTATTTAACAGAAAATAAAATGTGACACGGTCAGTATACTTCAAATAATAACATTTTTACTTATTCCACTGTACTGTGTGTGGAAAATGAGATCTGTATAGACAGCAATGAAAAGTTCACTGTGATTATGGATAATTTGCTTTACCAGCTGCAATCTGAATTCCATTGGAAGTGTGTAAGGCTCTTGGCAGTGTTTACTACCTTATCATCTATAAGTATACCAGCAACATAGTAATTAGGAAAATAAATGCAAAAGTTCCTTCCAGATAAACCCTATGTGTTATCAAACCTTTGAGGTTTTACTCACTATTCTGCTTTTCAGCCCTCCCCCTAACTCTTGGTATCTGAGCTTTTCTTTGAAAAGTCATTCATTAGCTTGGCTGATATCTGAGGACTGGACCTACCAGGACAAAGTAGGCATGGATTAAGGGAAATACTGGATTTCATGTAGCAGCCAGCTACAAGAGACAGCTAATGTAGTTACCACTCAACAGGGCCACTATTTGTCCCAGAGGCTAATGCCCCCTTACTAGATGAGAACATTTAAATGTGTAAACAAGGATGGTTATAAACTTGGCAAATTTAGAATTTCAGTTCCCATTAAACTCTATGGTTACAGTGTTTGTATAAAAACAGAGAATCATGGGATTGAATGTAGAAGAATGTCCCCTTCATTGCCCCTGGCAGGAATGAGGCATAATAGGTGCTGAGGGGAGGGTAATAATCCTTCCAGACATCTAAGTTTCATCTGTTGCTGTGTGTCGACAGCAGCACCTTCATGCCAAGTGCTTAATGGAATTTACAAAGTCCAAGTGAGTTCTTTGGCTTATTATGAAACATAATAGGCAAGTTAGGACATGTCTGCTGGGTGCAATGAAACACAGTGCAGCAGTTTCCTGACCTGATAAGCTGCACAGCATTGCTGCCTAGGGTCTAGAAGCCATACCACAGGATTTCTGTGATGCTGTGCCAAAGTTAACTGGTCCTGTGTATACGTGGACCTTGTGGTGTGCCTGTAAGATACTCCCTAACAGTACTATGCTGACAAAGCTGATAATATCATAGGTGCATGTGTCTGAAATATACCGATATAGCCTCAGATCTTCAGGAATAGGGGTCTCCAAAAGTCAGACCTTCAAAAGGGAAGCCATCCTGTTTACCTGTGGGTGAAAGGTTAAGAGAGAGATGAGTCTCATAGACCAAATGCTGGCATTTTGCCAACTCAGGTGGCATGTAAGGGACTGATTCCATCTGTTCAGTATTCACAACCACACACATGTTCCTTGAAGTACGATGACTGTCAAAAAGATAAAGACATGGTATAACAATCGTGTCCACTTTTCAAACCATCACAGTCAATAATGGTGGGTTCTAGTTTCTATGATATTTCTTCATATTTAGTATAAACCATTTTTCAGGGAAAATTATTCCAGGCACCAGTCTTACACTCCCACTTAAACTTTCTCTACCACTTTCTCTATCATTTCTGTAGTTTTTCCATACAAAATTGACACGTACTCCAGGAAGAAGTATAAAGTACTCATTTGATATTGAGTATCTCACTACATAGCAGATAAGTCTCTTTAGGGGGTTTACAAATTATCTGAATCCTGACTACCACAGGTGAGAGCTCTAGCCATTCAGATGCTGGACAGAAGAGACATGGGGCCACGACTTGTGTAGAGTTCTCTCTTGCACATGCTGAGAAGACAGCTGCTAGATGAAGCTTGGAAGCAAGATTAGTTAGCTTGTGAATCCTGGTAAAGCTTACATTTGGATTAGTTGCTGAACTGTCACAAATCATCAAGATTGAAACACTTATAAGCAGAGCCAGAAGCACAGCTTTAGGCAGACAAAGAGCTTTACAGTTAAAAGGTCCGGTAATTGAGGACTTTCTATTATTTTCAGGAGTAGGTGGCAGCTGAGATAAGTGTAGTCACTCTTGCAGGAGGATCTGTGTCCACAGGGGTGAAGATTGGTGATAAGGGCAATTGGAGTGTTTGGTTGAATAGAGTAGAGGACTTCTTGGTTCTGGCAAAAGAGAACTCTCAGAAAAAAAAAAAAAGAAAAAAAAAGATGGTGGTTAAGGCCATTTTTAAATGAGCTTAATCACATTTCTGATAAAAATATTTCTAGGTCAGTTGTTGCCTGTGTGAGACTCTAAAGAGAAATCAGAGGGTTACGAATAACTGGGAAGAAATGAGGATGAGGTATGACATTTTGGATTATCTTTTAATTCAACCAGAATTTTTCTTCCTCTTCTGTCTTCCTTATTTCCAAAAGGAATATAGAGTATTGGCAGTGAGTGATAGTGCAGGAAACATAATTTTCTATTTTGAAAACAGAATTGAATTTAGGATTCATGCTTAAAATTTAGCCATTAAAAGAGGTGCAGAACATGAAATATTTAAAGATTCTAGAACAATGCTCATTTTGTTTTTATGTTTTGACCATATAATTCAATCTGTTGTTTTCTAACAAAGGTCTAATTTACATTCATGAATGTAAACAGAAGACTTATGTGATACAAGGATAAGGCATTTAAAGAAGAACATAAGGAATTATGTTGAAGGACCCTGAGGATTTAATTGTCCCACCTATTGGGAGTTAACACTGTATTGGGTGTCTCACTGCACACTGCCCCAGCTAAGATGAAGAGAGCACTTCTAGTTGCTGCGGTGGAACTTGTCCTGACTCATCAGTGTAAAGCTGTGGCAGAGCCTGCCTTTTATTCTGCAGCTCTTTGCGGTAGCAGCTTGCTTACATTCAGTATGATTTTTGCACAACATGCACTTCATACCTTCTTTTTCAAGTCTATCCAAAGATAACTTCTGTGTGTATATTTATGCAAAGTCTTTTGGTTGGGCTGGGGCTTTTCTGAATTTCATGCAGAAGTGAAGGAATATGAGGTATCTATGTGCTTTAACTAAACGGGCCAGATTACTTAATCTCATGTGTAGTCCTGCAGGGAAACGGGCTCATTGGAAAGTGAAGGATAGTACACTTATAGGGTAAGCCAAAGGACATTACTTGCTGCTAGGAAAACAAAGGAGATGTTCAGGTCAGGGTTCTACTGGTCACTGCCTGTATGCAATGGATCTGGCCACTGGTGGGTGAGACCATGCTCCTAACAGCAAGGTTGTTCTTGGAGGTACTTCCTGGAACAGGAAAAAAAACATTCTCTAATCAAGTTCAGTGCACCTCATCACCTAACAATAGTTATTGAAACATCAAATCAAAATTGTATTTTAAAATTAACCTCTATTCCTCCACTCTCTATCTTTTGTCATTTGTGATTTATACAAACCTATTGGCTTTGATGAAACCCTGACATTCACCTTGAGTCAACAAAGAAAGTTATGGCTTGAAGCAGTTACTTCATCAGTGTTTGCTGTATCTTTTCTATAGTTCTGAGGGTGGATTTAGCTCAGTAAGTTTTCAGCAATAGTAGTTAGAATGTCCCACATGTAAAAAACTATTACATAATATTTTTTCAGGAAGAAATGTTTTCTTTCTTTAGCCTAATCACCATAATCTCACTAACAGGGACAAAATATTGCTGCTTTTCATGTTCTTGTGCAGAACTGTCAGCAGTTGTTGATAAATTGCACTTTTCTTTCAGGCCTCAGTGTCTGTATACATGCTCTCCCATCTTGAGGAGCAAAATATATACACAAGACATTTCCATATCTATTTTCCCATTTTATCTATTTCTCTTTCACTCCACAGGACTGATACCTGTCCCACTTTTTTTGCTGTCATAATCTGCCATTTTCAGCATTCTTCCTGCTCTTTGTAACTCTTTATTCAAGCAATGACTGTTTCTTTCATGAATTGTTATTTTCATGCTTCATTTAACTTATTTGGCAGTTAAAATATCTGTTACTGCATTATCCATGTCCCATGATATGAAAGTAGTCCATCTTTGTCTGTCACAGCTTGAGCTGATGTAGATGTCAGCTAAATGACCACACATGTTCGATGGAATAGCCTTTCCCAAGCTATATTACAGAATAACTTCTAGTGGGCAATTTTATTGTCCTAACTCTTCTTAATTTTTAATATCCCAATTAATTATTTTAATTCCCTCATGTACCTGTACATTAATATCTTTTTATTTCAAAAGATTTACAAGATGTCATATTTATAGAATGTTTGTACTAAGAAAATACTGAATAAACATGCACTACAAGTCTTTCAAATTCTTAAATACAGTTATGAACTTTGAGAATTATGTCTCACTTTTTGACATTATTTTCATTCACTATGCTTTTACTAAATACATGCTTAAGAAAGTAAAGCCTGATTGTCTTTAAAGGAGAAAGAGAAAAAGGGAGAAATGAAACAAAGAAAGAAACAATAAAAAGAGACAAAAGGAGACAAATAAGAAAACTGAAAAAATACCTTTAATTTCTATTTTTGGATGTTTATAAATTCTTGAGAATTATGGTGACATGTACAGAGCACTTGCAGCAACAAAAAATCCTTTTTACTCTGCTGCAATTTTCTAAGCACCACTGCTCTCTCTCTGCTTTCCGTGTGTGAACAACAAAAGCTTTCTCTTTTAGTGCCTGCATAATTATGCCGTCTTGTATTTTCATTCACTTTAGAGAGATCTGGGCTGCAAAGTCACTGATATAAGGAACTATATTTTCAAAATATCTGAAGTCATCTGGAAACAGAATAGTTGTAAAGCATTAGAGTTGACACACTGTTCCCATTTCTGTGTTAGTGCTATGAAGATTCACTAAAATGTACTGAAGCACAGGAAACAGTAACCCAGCTTAAAACACCATCTAAAAATTGAGGCAGGGGCACCAGTCTTTGAATGAAAAATTGCTTTGCTTTTTATTGTTTCTGAAAATAAAAAATCAATAAATAAAAGGAAAAGAGAGTTCTGCTGAGATGACTCTTCCTTTCAATTCTGTAAGGAAGCCTGGGGCATACTGATGATATCTTTGTGCTTCTTTATGTTTCTGGTGTGGATTGTTAAAATGAGTACTATTCTAACAGTGAGGTTAACTTGGTTAAAGCATAGAGGGCAGCGAGAATAATGCATGTACACCCATTTCACAAAATGCCTGTGTGTATTTAGTCATGTGAAATTGGCTAGGTAGTCACCAATCATTGAAGTAAAGATTAATGTCAATACTACTGTCATTCTGGAAAATATTAGCTCTATATCAACAATCAGCTCTTTTATTGTGGCACTAAAAAAAATGTACATTTTCCTGAGATATCTGTCTGATTCGTCTGAACACCTTCTGTCTAATATTTTGATCAAGTTTTTTTTCAGATTCATCTTTTGTGTTCCTCTAATGGAATTCTGCTATTTTAAGAATTGTCTATAAAGTGAAGTTTTAGAAATTTTCTGCCTTCTTCTTCACTCTAACACTTTCCCATAAAAACATTTCCCTCAAAGTAGAAGGGAACAGTCACAAAGATCAGTAGTCTGGAAGAAAACACACAGCTTAAGCTACACTGCTGACATTGTCATTGTCCTGGTTTCAGCTGGGGTCAGGTTAATATTCCTCCTTGTAGCTGGTACAGTGTGGTACTTCGGATTTAGGATGAGAATAATGTTAGTAATAGATGGATGGTTTAGTTGTCCCTGAGCAGCACTTACCTTAAGTCAAGAAATTTTAAGCATTTTATGTTTCAGCACCAGCAAGCAGTCTGGGGGGCACCAGAAGCTGTGAGGGGACATAGCCAGGATGGTTGACCCAAACCAGACAAACAATTTAATACAATTATATACTATATGATGTCTTGACAAAGAATGAAACAATCATTTTTGGCACCCAATATGTG
>VWZD01002729.1:1165-12659 GCA_013396695.1 Sakesphorus luctuosus
GATTAAGACTTCCTAGAACCACACATATCACCTTGGAATACTTAAATAGGAGCAATTCTTGTTTCCATTTACTGAGTTGTGGCTTAAACCAGTACTAAATTAACAGCTAAAAATGCAATGTAAATAGAATAACCAGAAATATATTTAGACGTACTGCAGAGTGGTGTTGATTGACAAAAGTGAATCTTAAACTGTATATTAACTTTTCACTCCATAAAAAAAAGGAAAAAATGAACAGAGAAAACATGAGAAGAAAGAATAACTCTTGACTATCTGTTGAAATCCAATTGCTATATAGTATGATTCTTCACAACCAAACTGTATTGCTTCCTAGTTGCATTTGCTTTAAAAACATGTTTATACAGATATTGAGTAAATGCATTGAGAGATAGCAAGTTTTTGCATTGTAAAAATCCAAGGGGGAAAAAAATAATATTGAGAAATTGATTAAATCATTCAGGTGGCAACAAATTCAGCAAGTCTTCAAAATTTTGTATTTATATAATAATCCCTGAGCACAGGCAATTTTGAATCCTCACCAAATCATTCAGCAGAGTCTCAATTGTGCAAAGAACCTATTTTTAATATAGACTATATGCTTTTGTGCATTGATTTTTCACTCTGACAAAAGTACCAAGTGGAAGAAGGTTCTCCCAAGTACAAAAATAGGCTGCAGCAAAGAAATTGGCAAAATTATAAAACACATATGTGCCAGATGGCTGTGTTTCCATGTTCCAGTAGAAGGGTGTTATAATTCCATTCTTGAATGCAGTTCTTTGCATAAAAGACACCAAAAATAGAATTTATTAGAAAACCATATTGAACCATGAGTATCAGTTTTAGGAGTACCAGTACATAAAAAGAAATTACTGGCTACATTACAATTATTTAAAAGGTTTAACAATTTGTACAGTAAAAAAAATAAGCAGAGGCCACACAAAAAGCTTTCTAAAGCTACCTAACAAAGAAACAGTACAATTTTGCTTTTGAGCTCATATTCCTTTTTTGAGATGTCAAGGTGTCTTGTTCAGTCAGAGCATACTTATGTCTTGAGAGAACCTAGTGAGCAGAACACAATTTGTCTTTTTAAACAGTGTCTAATTGTCTTGTTTTGCACAGCAAATTACATAGAAATCCAGAAAAGGGTTCATCTAACCAAAAGATATTAAAACCTACATCTCAGACCTATATTTCCTACCAAGGCTGTTTAGACATGTATGCAGAGGCAAGCTCCTTGGCCTAAACAAGAGCATGCAATTTCTGTAGCACAGTGGACAAAGCACTTTGACAATGGCTTGAATTTTGAGTTCGTTTCATACCAGAGATAAACAAAACTAAAAAAACAAATTTGTAAAGAGGGCAGTTTGAGAATTTAGGGGTTGGACTCCTTCCTGCCCTTCTGGCCAAACCCCTCCTTCTTCTTAGTGTACCAGATATTGAGGATCATCTCAAATTTAGTAATCCAAAGTGAGAATTTCTCCACTATGAACTAATGCTAATACTGACATTCTGAAGTGTTGTTTTGAATGTAGGAGTTTAATTTCTGGATTTAAGACCACTTTGACTGCACAATATTAATCTCACCATGAATACTTCATTCAAGTGCCTTAAAATTCATATTCTACTGTTAGGCAATATTCTTCCAATGGTATTTAAAAAAAAAATAGAGTTTTAATTGACAGGCATTTCCAAAACACAGGAAGACTTAAATTCATTACAGACTTACCATTTCTTATGGTTAAAGAAATTGAAAATGAAGGGTTTACA
This sequence comes from Sakesphorus luctuosus, assembly GCA_013396695.1. NCBI lineage: Eukaryota > Metazoa > Chordata > Aves > Passeriformes > Thamnophilidae > Sakesphorus > Sakesphorus luctuosus. The sequence goes on from VWZD01002729.1 coordinate 2,933, forward strand.
ATTTCATGTTCCCAAAAGTTAACTTAATTTGTATTTTTTCTGTCTATTCCCTACAAAATGAATGAGGAAAATGTTGCTGTTTAAAAGACAGCTATGAATTATACAATAGAAGATGAATCCTGGTAAAATTTACTACTCTTACTGAAGATAGTTTTAGTGGAATAATTTTTTTAGAGGAGTTTGGATAAGGGGAAGGTAAAGACAGAAATATAATTTTCTAATAACTGACTAAGTCTAGACAAAAGTAGGATTTCTGGCAAAATTTGTGAAAAAGTTAAATATAGAGTAGTGATAATAGAAGTTATTGGGAGTCACTTTGAAATTTATTATATCACAGTACACAGAAAGAGTGGTCATGGAAAATAAGGCCACCTTCTGGAAATAATAATTTACAATAGAAATAAATTGTCATTTATTTTTTGTGTGTTGTATCAGACACACATTGAAAATTGAAAAGTAAAATATTTCTAATAGAAAAAGCTGAGAAAATAGAAGAGAATTGAAAGATATTGACAACAAAATGTCTTCAAATTTAGGAGGTATACATAAAAGGCAAACAACTACCTATGGTATGTATGTCTTTGTGCAGTAATATTTTCAGAGTTAACTCAAGATATGAGAGTGCTGTTTCAGAGTATGTCTCCTCAGGACATCACTGCCATACAGATACAGTTGATAATCTACATGTGATCTAAGTCACCTATGCATGCTGTCAAACAACTTAGCACTCCATTTCACCTCACTCTGCAGTTCATCAACTATTCACACTTGTATGTCAGCTTGCTCCTGGGCTCTCTTTTGAACTGTCACAGCCAATTTTCTCTCAGGGACACTTCAGGTGGGGATAATTTACTCTAAAGTAAACCTATAGGCAGTACGAATAAGACTGCAACAGGTCTGTCTGCAGATCTGGCCTGCTCTATGCTATGCACATTAACTGAGAGTTTCTCAAAACAAATAAGTAAAATTGAAGGTGTAGCAGTTCAATATTCAACTGGAACATGTTACCAGTGCAGATGCACTTGTTGGTAGATTGTTGAAAATTTTTTTCAGTTCATAACATAAAAGCTGTAAGCGGCATACATATATATTGTAGAGCATTTTATTAAAATGTATCTCAAGGTTATTTACAAAGGAAGCTGCTATCTTCCAAATACTAACACTATCATGAGAAAACCCTACTGAATGCATGATGAGTTTTTCATTCTCTGACTTCTTAACCTATTCACATAATAGGAAGCCAGAGGACACAGGCTGAATGATCTATACACACAGTTCATTCATGGAATTAATTTCTTAAAAATTCAGAGAGTATGTTTAATAACCAGAGTCCTGTGGAAATAAATGTATGTGATAATATGTTAATGACATCATGATGGCACTAAATGATGATTATCTGTTCAACGATAACTTTTATTATTGGTTTATATTTACATTTAGCTAACAAATAACAAACCTTTTATCAATGTCATCACTCAAGTAGATATTCATGAACTAAACCCTCATTTTTATGATGCAAGTTGTAACGTCCATAAGAATAAGATAGTATCAGGCTCAACACCACTATTTATGCCCATAGCCAAAGAATTAATGTTACTTTCATTTTTTCCAAAATTGTTCATATGAAAATGACACAACCTGAAACTAATTATATAATTATAAAAACCTGCCAAAATATATTTTAAATAGTTGGAATACTTACCATATTATTCTTCTCCTTTTCTAAGTTGTAGGCAAACTTTACAATACTCAGACAGTAAAAACAGATGAGGGGAGAAGCACAAATCATTAAGTATTTCTGATTATGGGACCAAAATATATTCTACTATGGCAGATTTTTCTGTTTCCTTAGAAAAGAAAAAAAAAAAAAACAAGACTCAAAAACCAAAATCCCAGGCAAACCAAACAAAAAACAAAGAAACAAACAAAGAAACAAACACACCTCCTTCCACCAAATCAAATGAGAAATAACAAGGAGAATGCAAAAAAGCAAAAAGCTCTTGATGGCTTTGACACTATGCTGGCTTTCCCCCAACACTTCTGTAGAACAATATGAAGAAGCAAAATGCTCTGCACTGCTTCTAGGACATACACTTCCCTTTGCCAAATATGAGAGGGCTCAGTAACATCCTCACACAGCCAACACATGGTCAATGTTCAAAGTTTCCTCTAAAAAAATCCACTCACCAAATTGAAGGGAAAACAGTGTTTGCATCTTGAAGATTTGTCTCAATCCTAGTTCAATTAAAATCATTGGCTCAGCAAATTCACACATTTCTATTATGTTTAGAACAGTAAGCCAATCCCTCCAGCAGTGCCTGAAAGAGACATTTCTTCACCCTTTCTTCCTTTCCTTCAAAATCAGTTTCTTTCACTATAAGAAACATGCTGAAAAATTGTTAACTGCAAAGAATTATTAAGATAAGTTAGTGTAAGAGGTGGAAGTAGAAATCAGGAACTCTAGGCCTTATTCAAGTGCTTGAGGCTAAAAGAGAATTATATAATATGAGTTTTTCTATATCAGACACCCACTGTTATACATTACACAAGCAAATTCCTCTAAGAAATTTTTATGGTAATATTTTTTCCTTGATTGGCAATGCCAAGATATCAGCATCCTTTAAAAAATGGAATAAAAAACTACTGTATATTTCATGCATCTTATGTTTTGATCTATATAAAGAATTTACAAAGTTTATTATACCATCTACTTGATTTGAAGGGGGAGGAATTAATGAAATGACAAAATCTAGTGAGGCATGTCTCAAAATTACTGACTAAATTACTTGTTCTATCATTGTAATGATAACATTAGAAAAAGTCTTTACCGAGATAAGAGAACAGATTTTTCATCACAGCAATCTATCTGTGGGGAAAGCAAATAATCTATAATCTATATTCCAAATATTCTTTCACAACTAGAAAAACTAGAAAAATAAAGTACATCTACAAAAAAAATCATTTAAAAACAGAAGACGGTAATAGGAAAGACAGTCATTCCAAAAGTGATAGATGCTTCTAGTCATTATGGCTCAGCATAACATTGTTCCTTAGGAAACTTTCACAGTGCCCTGAAAAGTGTAGAGAACATGTTTCATAGATAGACAGACAGACAGACAGACAGATAGATAGATAGATAGATAGATAGATAGATAGATAGATAGATAGATGTATAAGACTTACACAACAATTATTTGGATGTTTTTTTCTTCCTTTGACATTATTAGGGTCATTTTTAAGGCACCTTTGACCTTATGATAGGTAAGTAGGGAGTTTTCTACTGCCATCTCTTGATGAATTAGGAACAGAGTTGAAGTCCATAGAACCAGCTTGCTCCCACCCTCCTTTGGGGAGCAAGAGAAGGCTTGGAAAAAGTCAGTCTGCATTAGCTTTGCCCAGGAAGCCCTTCAGGACTCACCAGAATTACATGCAAACTCCTAGAGGCAAGGAAAGAATGAAAAGCTTGTGGTCTGGGCTCTGCTCAAAGGTCATGTGATTAATCCCATCCTGCCACCAAAACTTTTTCAAGGAAATGACACAAGTGTGATTGTGCAAAGCCATCTTTACAGTGAAAGAACACTACATTAAATTGTCACAAGAAAGCAGCAGAAAACCTAATTATGGCTGTTAAAGTCCACTCTGACATATCCTGAAGACTTCAGAAGGTAGCCCAAAAGTGCAATTGACCACAGTGTTGTTTTGAATATGCATAGTGTATCACAGTCACTATATTGCAAAAACACAAAGAAAATATATATGTCAAGACTCAATATTAAAGGCCAATGATTCTAGCTGATTAAGAAAATTGTTGTTTGGCAGATAGTTTTTGAATATGCCTGAATTTGTATTCGTTACCAATTCTGGACAGAAATATAGTAAAATTAGTACTGCAGTTTATGGGCACACTAGGGATTTTTATAGACATATACCCTTAATAAGTGATCTTTGCAAAGAATTACAGAAATACTTTCAGTATTAAAATCTAATTTATAATAAAGCACAATTTCTGGAAGAAGCCTAGTAAAACTACTTTTTCTGCTTGGTTTTAGCAACAAGTCAGCTTCTGCAGCACCTTCTTCAGTATTCACTGTAACTTGACTTAACATTCATCAGTACTTCTACATTTCTAGGAAGGACATAGTTAATAGTCCATTTCTTTATCTTGTCTAGGAAAAAATAAAAAAGAAACATTTTATGTAAACTTTTTTAAAATTGTAAAATTAACTGAGAATAGTAAAAATCTGGGCCAAGTATCAGTTTAATAGATTCAAGGTAGTAGGAAAAATTGATGTCTAGCTTCAACTGCTCATTAACAGAATGAAGTATATTCTGTTATTCTTGAGGGAAGTTTATTAGTTTCTGTTCTGCTCTCTGCTTCACTGCTGATGTGACATGTATCTCTGGACTTACTGGCTGGGAACCGATGGCATAGAAAACTCATGGGGTGGTAAGTGTTCTTATAAACAACTGGCTAATTTGCTCCTGGGAAACTTTTGTGCCCAGTTGTCAAAGCTTTTCAAGGCTTATAGAAAATGAGGTTCAATCAGTGAAAGAAAAAATTAATCTGAAATTAAAACTGAAGATCTCCTCCTGAAACTCATATACTTCACATAAAACACAAAGGACTGGCAATTTTGAATCTGAATGATCATTCATTCCATACTGCAACCTGAATACTGATGCCTTTATAAACTGCTTAGACCATGTGATCCACAAAGCACCATCAAGAGACTTAGTCATTTGAAAGTAACTCAGCTCTCCAGGATAACACAACCTGCTGACACCAAGCTACAACTAGCATCAGGGAACTAAAAAAGTTATACAACAAGTGATATTGCCTTATTTTAAGTATCTTACTGTGAGCAGAAATTAAAATCAGTGATACCAAGCTTTCCTCGACATTGTGTTTTCCTTTTCTCCCCCATTTCCCTTTTTTTTCTCACAGCTGTACTTGATCATCTTCTTTTCTTTAGTTTGCTACTGCTGGCAGTGCCAATCTGGGCATAGAGCCCAAGTTAATACATTCATTGGATTGTACTGTTCTGTGCCTCACCTTTAATGCTGGCACATTTCTCTAGTGAGAGCAACCTCACTCATTGGGAAACACTGAAGTAAAGGGCTAAAGTGCAATTGCTGTTTTACAGCAAATAAACCAGTAGCTGATACATTCTTCTATAGCCTTCCCCACACAAATTATTGGATTCTTTCATGCAGCGTTGGTATATTTGTCTTTGGTTTACATCTTTGTTCAGTACTTACACGTGAATGAACACTGCATGTTAAGAGGCCCAGAGAAGGTATTTTGTTTTTCTAGGTCTTTTAAATGGAGGTTGATATTAGTTATCCTTGCAAAGGTCAAGTAGAGCTCCAAGAAATTTCTTTCAGACAACCTGATAGAAAAAGTAAAAACGTTTGATTTTGAAACTCAAATCCTATAGTAAAATTTATTTAATTTCCTTGAAATGTTTTTCTCCATGATGATTTTTCCTCACAAAGTTGCCTGATGGTGTTTCTTTCTAAAATAGAAGCTGCATTTTCTCACACTAATTCTTTATGTGTCTAAGAATTACAGCCATGTACAGTCCAAATTTGATTCATATTTTATGCTTTCTTTTATTGTGTGTGAGAGGCAAAGTCTCGCAATGTTTTCCTTATTTCCTTTTACACTACCTCCACAACACAGTAACCTTCACACTGAATGAGAATAGCTGGATACAGCTTCCTGCATGGCTTCTCAATTGCTGGCAATTTAGTTGGCCAGATGGGGTTTCTATGGAGAAATATGAAGGCTAAATGTGCCCCTGCAGAGCTCTTGGCTCCTGCTGACTCAGCAAGTGAAGGACACAATCAAATAGTACAACTTCCACCTCTTTTCTCACCTTCTTTGTAGCCCCTTCTATTTTTCCTCCTTCCACTCATCCAGGCCTGTGTCTGAACTATTATTTCAAGTCTGTTTCAGATGCACTTTTTTCCCAATTAGGATCTGCAGTAGCTTGCAATTAAGGGAGTCTTTCCCAGTCTTACTCTAAGTTCCTACAGGGAAAAGGTGAAGTCGTAGAGACTACAGTGAGACATGAAGCTTTAGCAGATGCATGAAGCAGCAGCTGTGTCTGTAGATAATATGAAATGGTAGCACAGAGCTCTTCAGCCAGGAATGGAGGACAGTACAGTGTCTGCATATTGTCTCTGTGTGAGTATCAGAGTGAGGCATCAGTTGGTTTCTGCTCTTACTGATACTAGGAAAGCATTAAGAGCAGGAACAGCAGCTGAGATAGAATTTTTTTTTTTCCGGAGAAGCCTTAAAATAGACTGAGTGCAGATATTGAGGGAAATGAGATTTAAGACCCATTATAAATGGAAATGACTTCAAATGGCATAATTTTGAAAATGTGCTGAGGCACCAGTCCATTTAAAAGTCATGGGAACATATTCATTAACCACATTAAAGTAAAGGAAAGTCCCATAATACAAGCTTACATTTACAACTGATTGACTTCAGAATGCCTTAAATGGCCACATAGACATTTTTGTAAAGGAGAGACAGCTCTGGGAAACAAAACACTGAAGAAGGCCAGACAGTCAAACTAAACACCTTATCAAGAACAGGCTACAAGCCTACAAGTGAGGCTACAAGTGAGATTCTGACCAAGTTTTTATATGAGAGTTCAGTTCTCTGATATCCTTCTTTAAAATGGAAATTGTTTTTTGCTTTTGAAAGGTATGCTCCTTTTTTTTTTCATAAATATATCTCAAGTCCAAAAAAGAGCCACAGGGTGGGAATATTTTTCTCTCTCCAGTTTGCAACCAGATTTAATGAAGAATCCCTAACAGAAAACTTACTGTTGTAATTATAAGGCAAGAGATAAATATTTAGAAGTTTTCTTTTCCCTCTAGGAAGAGCAAAACACTATTTTTTAAAATAGTACTTCATGAGTGATTAGTGCTCACTCTGGCCTAGAGTCCATTATTTTTGAATCCTCAAGTCAGATGTGACAGCAGCTTTGAATAGTGGATTGGATGAGAGTGCATGTGTGGTGAGAGAACACTATTACATGGGCTGTTCTCAGTCTCAGACCTTAACTTTCCAGCATGACTGAAGATCAGTAATGAAGTTTGCATTCTTCTACAGTCATTTAGTTGACATCCTTCCTTTTATTAAAATCAAAACTACTTTCTAAAATATTATTTCTTCTTTTAAACTACATGTAACATCAAAAAATCAGCCTAAATTATTTATTCCAAGTCTTTCTACTGATGAATCTAAGAAAATTGACTATATTCTGTATATCACTGATATGTAATTCTGATGTCCTATTGACAACTCTTGCAGTTTATGAAGTTTTCCATGTCAGCACCTATTTGTCAAGTATTTTCTTGCTATTTTCCCACATATACAAATATATTTTTATTTATACTATCCCGTTTTATTTGTTAGTTTGTTTTCAAATATATACAATCAGCATATGCATAAATGTTATGTAGGAATCTCTGAAAGAGGGTCTAAGTAAATCTGCTTATCTGGTATGACTTTCTTCCATTTCCCTCAAGTGGAAGTTGAGGGAAATGGAAGTTTACTTCCATTCTGAAGTTTACTGATCTGTGTCGTCAAGGTGTTTTCTTCCTGACATATACAGCATAGTGGACATGAGACTTGTTTTAAGTTGAAAGGGTGTGTCACGTGAAAGGGAGGAGGGAGACAGAAATGCAAAGATTTCTAGTCTTAACTGTATTAATAAAAGTTATTAGCTATAAGCACTTCTAGACAATCAGAGCCTTATGTCCCCAACACTGTCAACTAACAGACAGCCCAAAGGTTGGAAGGATTTCCGACTTCTAATATGAAGCCACACTTAAGCCAGAAAAGAACTTTTCTCACAACAGCTCCCGAAATAACATTTATTAATACAAATATGTGACAGTTATTGTGGGTTCCGCTTTGCCGGTGATAACGTTCAGCTGCAAGACTGTATTTAATTGATAATAAAAGACCCCAAAAGAAACCAGCACAAAACACATTTTACAGAGACAAACACACTAAACTCAAGTTACAATACAGCAATGTAACCCATTTTCACAACAGACAGAAACTAACAAAAAAGAACTACTAACTAAAAACACAGCCACCTAAAACACTTATCTAGACACTCTCTCAATAACATAGGACAATAAAATACCTTGCACACCACTCTCTCTGTAACACAAAACAAAAGGAAAGAACAGAACTGCTTCTTATCAACACACATGTTGAAAAAGAAACTGCACACTGAAAGTAAAGCAAGTTACTGTAGTTGCAAACCAGAGCTGGTCTTATAAAGTAAGAATAGCAAAAAGTAATAACCAACACAAAGTAGCAAAGTGTGAAGCAAGTTACTGTAGTTAGTATTAACAAGAATCAAAGTAGCTGTTAGCATAAGATGTAAGATAGAATGTATAAGGGAATAAGCTTTGTAAGAAAGTAAAGTTAAGAAAGTAAGATGTAGAAAAATAGAAAGCACATGGTCTTCTAACCCCTACATCGTTCCAGGAGGTAGGAGAAGACAGGACAAGCTGCAGCAGTTACCGACACAGAGGCGTGGCATTTTCCCCTCTCCTGCTGGAGTTTAAACTCCACACTTTTTATACCTTTTTTTTTTCCTTCATGTTGTTTTGTGACTAATAGTCAGTCTATTGTGGGGGTGATGCAGATGCCTGAGGCAAGGTGGCTCCTAGAGTGGTTATAGAAGATATCACAAAGGAAGGCTGTGCTATTTCTTAACACTCCATCCCTCGTTAATCCTATCAGTTTGAAAGCCATTGTCCTCTACTTGGAGCATCCCTCCAGGGGGCTGAGATGTCTCCCTCATCCCGTCAGGCCTTATCAGGGGCCATCACCCCACAGGGTGGAAATGTAAATGAGTTTTGCTGGAGGAAAAGGAGGGACAGAAAACTTCCTTAATTCTGTAGCCTAATAGGCTAGTAATTGATGACTTTAAATAATTTTTTCTGAACTGCTAATATGATTTATGTTGTACATTCCTTTGAGAAAAACAGAGATATCCCTCGATGAAGTGTCTTTTCTTTCACAGATAGGTTTATAGAACAGTATTTAGTTATTATTATATCCATGTTGTGCCTCTGGACTAACATTTTTTAATTCCTTTCACGGAATGCACTTCATGTCTGAATCTTCTTTCTTTCAAGTTTTTCCACGAAATTACATTCCATCTGTGAAGGCCATAAAGCTTTATCATGCCTTCTAACAAATTTTATCACACTTATATAGCAAAAGATGCCCAGAGAGAGCCATAGAACATTTGGGAACTTCTGCCATCTGTGCATCTCCCACTTAGACTTAGTCAGGAGTTCTTCCCTGCACCCCAGTTCCTTCTTCTCCAAAGTGTTGTGTATCTATTTCCTTTTGTAGAGACAGGGACCTTTACTGTCCTGTGTCTGCAATGAAAATTACTGTAAGCCATGCAATTGTATTAAAAGGACATCATTAGGGTCAAAAAATTAAATGTTCATTTCATAGTTAGAAAATGATGAAATGATGCACTGGATGGAATACACTTGGTGGTTCCAGACACTTGTACTAGTGAAATCTGACATAGTCTTTCATTGAAGTAATGTTTTTCCCCCCCACAGGTCCCTACTTTCTTCATTGTACATAACTAACCTTTCCTGAAGTTAAATCAAGGTGGAAAACAGTGTTTCATAGAGTTGGAATGTTTTATTTTATAGATGGAGA